>CM052715.1:2130218-2216974 GCA_028551405.1 Uromys caudimaculatus
AGAAACATCTCTTTTTTTGCTGTGGAAAATTACACAGCACAAACCATGTTTTTTTTTCCCTCACATCAAGCATATTCCCACACAGCAACTGATTCTGGAATGATCTCATGGGTGAATCATGCCATTATCTGGCTGTTTATAAGAGCTGCCTTTAGACAAAGATTTTGGTGTAAGCTCCATTAAGACCCCTTCATTGTCTGCCAGTCGCCCTTCTGGGGATGACTTACCTATGAAGTGCTGAGTCTGAGGAGCCAAGCTTTCTCAGCTAAAGCCTGCCTTTGTTTCCACGGTCTTTCCTGTCAGCTGTGGCCTTGTTCATTGACTGAACTTGGGTGGTATAACTCTGCCTCCATGCAAGCTAGGGAAACTGATCCAGAACGATCACTGCACTGGAAGGAACAGTGCATTAGCTCTGTAACTGGACAAATACTAAAGATAATGGGCTTATGAAAAAAGAAAAAGATTATTTTCATTTGTGATTTTAGAAGTTTCTGTCTGCAGGGGCGGGAGGGGGGGATCGTTCATGCAAGCATGAAGACCTAAAGTCGACCCTTGTCATTCACATGGAAAAGCGAGGAGCCATGGTGAACATTTGTAATCCTGTACAGGTGCAGACAAATGGATCCCTGTGGCCCTCTAGACAGTGAGTGTAGCTTAGGCAAACTCCAGGTTTATGAGACACTGTGTCAAGAAACAAGATGGACAACTCCTGAGGAAGAACACATAAAGTTGTCCTGTGGTTTCTGCATACATACACACACGCCTACTCAGACATTTTCAGTCTGTTCCACTCACCTGTGGTTCTCAATATCCCCTTCTAGGGCCCATCTTCTGCCCCAAGGCCTCCCACTGGGCCCTGTCTCTTAGGGACTCCACCACCTCTCAGTAGTCTACCACAGCAGGACACAAACGGCTTCTTAACTGTGTACTCTGTCCTGGAGTCCCCTCAGTGTGTGATCCCTTAATTAAGACTCGTTCACAGCTGGCATTTCCTTTCCTAAATCAGTTTTCAGTGCTCTGCTTTCTCCAGGTCTTTTTGAAGGGCCTAGAAGTCCTGTTAATATTTAATTAGATGTCACATTATTTACACATCCATGCATTTGAGCCTTTGTTGTCCTTTAAAGAGCAGGTGCCGGGTGGTGCTCCCTGCCAGGTTCCCTGAGCCTAGCTGAGGGCACAGGCCTGTAGTTGAGGTTGGGCAACCCCATCTTAGGAGCAGAAAGCCTAACAAGTACCTAACTGGATCACACGTCCATTTTCTCAGCCGCTTCCAGGTGTAAGTATTCAATTGTGTATTTTTAAAAAGTATTATTGTATGGGGTATGTGTATGACACAGGGGTGCACATAGTGGAGATCAGAGGATAACTCTGTGGAGGTGATTCTCTCCTACTTTTTTTAGTGTTCTGGGGATCACACTTAGCTCAACTGGTTTGCACAGCCAGCACCTTTACACACTGGCTCTCAATCATATTTTTTTTAGAGCAAATATTGATTCATTATTTGTTTGTTTGTTTTGTTTTGCCTCCCAGGGAAAGGACCCTGAACGTTTATCTGAAAGTGAGTTTTCCCACCAAGATAATTCTGTACATTAATGATAACCAGATAAGCCCTTTACAAAAGACAGAATCAGGAGTTGGTCGTGCAGTGGCTAACAGGGAGTAGGTACCTTTTGAGGACGTGATAATCTAGTTGACTCAACAGTAGTGAGATGTGACATGTTTACTTTATATGTAGCAGCGGAGGCTAAGCAGGGGTCCAGGGGCTTTCCTCCTGTGGGCTCACAGGACTCGGGGGCGTGGCACACCACTGTGAAGGATGCTGCAGCCCCTATAATGAACCAACCTGCTTTTCTCTAGGCTCTAGCTGCTACTTGACTGTCTCCCGCAAGCACACTTTCTATTGTAATCTCTGACATCTTGGCACAGCCTCTCCCTGGTGCCCACTGAAGCCCCTCCCTCTTCCCCACTGACTGGTTCAAATTCTGGTCTTTGCATTTGCAAACAGTTGAAGCTGCAGAATAGACTGAGAATGAGCTGAGTGGGGAAGTCAGCCGAAGTTGCCCGTCAGCCCTCAGCCAGGGCAACAAGGAATTAGATCCAGAAGTTGCCCACGGTGCGTCCCCAGTGTTTTAGCTCTGGCTTCTTTGAAAGTAGGATGTTGTCCTACAATCTCATAAACCATGTTTGTCCTTGGGCAAAAGTACCGAATTTAAGCCTTAATATGTGCAATTCTGGAATACCATGAGTGATGACTAAACTTGCCTTTTATTTTATTTTAAAAGACAGGGACTCCTATGCAGGCCAGGCTGGCCTGGAGCTCACAGAGACCTCTGCCTCTGAGTGCTGGGATTAA
The DNA here is from genome assembly GCA_028551405.1 of Uromys caudimaculatus. Lineage (NCBI taxonomy): Eukaryota > Metazoa > Chordata > Mammalia > Rodentia > Muridae > Uromys > Uromys caudimaculatus. The sequence continues at coordinate 2,132,572 of CM052715.1, forward strand.
AAGCATGTGCCACCATGCCGGGTCCCTCTTTGATTTTTAAAAATAGGTGGAGTCTAAGTAAATTAGTATTGGAACCCTAGATATAGAGATAAAAGAATATCTTCTAGGCTTTTCAAAGAAAGCCCAGCTTGATTCTGATTTTAATGGCTTCAGCCACTGACCCCTGTTGTCCTCATACAGAGGGTTTAAGGCTGGTATGTGGGTCCATGGATACATTTCATAACTGTTTTATAAGATTTAGAGCAATGATCTTAGAAAATGTTGTGATTTCATCCCTACTCTCCTGGAACTTCTGCTTAATTCTTTTTCACTGGGTGTTCTTTTTAAGGATTCTTTTGGGGTTCATCTGGGCTGCAAACAACTCCTAGCTCCTTTTCTGCAGGTACCCCAGCCATTCTGGCTTCAGAGATGGCAGGGAGCCTTGCCCAGGACTCTCTTGCTCTTTCTGCACTCACACATAAGGCCAAGGCAGTTATCTGTAATATTAGGAAGCCCGTTGTGAAATTACTGATGTCAGTCAGTACAGCTCCAACGGGCAATTTCTGCAGTTGGTGATAATGTCAGGTTTCGGTGACATCACCTGGAGCACTTAGCAAGAAAAACCCAACCGGAGAGAATCCCTCAGCAGTGTGTTTTTAGATCCTGACTCTATTCTACCCAGGAATTCAGGAAAGGAAATGGATACTTGGGCTGAGGATGTAGCTCAGTTACTTTCTTAATATGCACAAAGCCCTGGGTTCAATTTACGTGGTACTGGGCATGGTACCACGTAAATTGGGCATGGTGGCACACGCCCATATTCCCAGCACTTGGGAGATAGAAACAGAAGGGCCGAGGCTCAAGATCAGCTTCTGCTACATAGTGAGTTCAAGGCCAGCCTGGGCTACAGGAAATCAGATCTTAAAGAAAAAACCATGTTCATCAGAAATGTCATAAACGGGCTTTGTTTTCTGTGACATCCAGGCACATATGTATATATGCATGCACTCTTAACTCACACCCACCAAGAACCAGGTCCAGTTGCAATGACAACTTGAGTCCCCCGTGTTCTAGAGTGGCTGCCATGTTGGATCCCATGTGCCAGCTACAGCTGAGAAGATTCTCCGGTCCTTTCAATCTGTCATCCTCCCTCTTGCCATCCCCACACAAGGCTGTTGTGAAACTCAAGATTTCTCAACTCCCTTTCAGTCTCCAAGACTATATGAAGAAAGGCCTAGGGCAGCATTTCTCCCTGTGGGTCACACATCAGATCTCCTCCATATCACTTATTTACATTAAGATTCAAAACTTATGAAGTTTATGGTCAGGGATCACCACAACATGAGGGACTGTGTTAAAGGGTCACAGCATTACGAAGGTTAAGAACCTGGTCTAGCGGACCCTTTAATGCCTAGGACCTGGCGGCCACACCCTAGTCACTGCTCGCTGGTGTGCTCCAACACTGCCAATAGCCTGTTACCCCCATGCTCCTGACTCCTCCAGGCCAAAAGGTCACCCATGCCCTGTTCACATGTGGGCTGTGGATTTTGCGTACAGCTGGGAGCACTTGGTCAAGGAATATTGATAGAGTGCCAAGCAGGGGGCCTGTGGCTATCATTTATCCCCACTGAGGGTCACTCTGATGTGCTCATCGCCCGTCCTGCCTCTAGGATGCCTGGCACAGTCTCCTCAGGGAGCAATAGCCTGAAAGATGAACATTTGAGGCTACAGACAACAAATGGCCATATTTCTTTGGGGGAGAAAATGGGGGAGACCAGAGCTACATTATTAAACATATTATATGTGACAGTATGGTTTTGTCATGGAAGTTACCAGTGAATTGAAGCACTAAGATTTAGCCCAATATGGTAGCCGTTAGCCAGTTACATTAAGTGGCTATTTACATTAAATTGATTAAAATTTCAGGTACATACCTATAAGCTCAACATTCTTGGAGGCTGAATCACAGGCTATATTGTACAATTCATACAACTGGAAAATTAACTTTCTTAGCCAAATCATATTTCAAGTGCTCAGTTGTCACAAGTGACCAGTGACCACTGTGTGGGACAGTGCAAATGGCCTCTAGCCTAGGGAGGGAGTTCTGTTGGATGACATGGTCCATACTGAACTCCACGTGACCCAAGGTACAGCTGAAGGTTCGTCTTTATTACTTATCAGCTTCCCTGGCCAAGGCACAGTAAATATTATATTAGAAGGTCTAATGACATAAAGGGAAGTCAGGGGAAATGTGACACTAGCAAGTCACATGAATTGGCGTAGGTGGGTTCCTATGGGGAGCCAAGGTTGAGCCAAGCCTGACCTCTGTCTCTTTCTTATGGACCTAAGCATCCCCGGGCACTTGGACAATTGACTGGGTCCATGAATCTCTGATTTTCTACATAGGGATTGTGGCTTGACTCATGGGAAGATTCCTGTATGGAGCATAGTTTTTGTCATAGCTTCATTTCCCTGTGGGAAGCTCCCGGAAGGAGTGTTGGAAGAGACATGGCTGGCTTGGTTCTGTCAACTGTGTTGTGCATATCTAACGACTGACTGGAGCCGGGCTGTCCTGAGGACTCAGTAAGTCTGAGCAGCAGCCGAAAGGGATTTCATAGGAGCCATGCAGCACCATGAGACAGCTGACTCCTCAGAAAATGATTCAGTTGCTTTACATATTAGATATTGTGCAAATGGGACTTGGAATAAAATACTCCTCCTCCAGGCTCTTCAGATACAGGCTGGTTCTAATGTCTACCACTCCCCAGTCTTCTTGCCCCAGAAGACGATCCCTGCCTTTCTATTAATGTCAGCCTTCAAGTTTTCACTGGGTACACATGTCTACCCGCTCCACACACCCCTAGTTAGTGCTGTGGTGTACTGGCCGCAATCTTTGATTACTGAATCTTTGGAGAACCACTATGGGTAACTAATAGTCAGATGGCAGGGGGGTTGGGATTGGCTAGTTCCAGGGGCCCCAGTGGCCTTTGTAGGACCTGCTTTCTCTCTGTCTCTAGCGTGCTGGGTCATCCTAGGAGCAGGTTCAAAGTTGGCACAGCATCTTTGGAAGGCCACATACACAATCCTGGACAGCCCAGCCCTCGAGGGGACATCATAGAAGGACTTAGATACATACTAAAGTAGTTCCCTTGCTTAGAACATTCTGGATGTTCCAACATCACTTGGATGGCTTGCGCCTCCTCTTTACAATTTTTGGTCTTGCTGTGTTATGCTCCCAAACATGGGATGTAAGTTTGCTGTTGGGAATTTAGATACATAGGGAGTGTCTTCGGGAAGTACTGGTTTATAACATTCATTGGAAGGAGGGAAGAGGGAGGGAGGGAGGAGGGAGAACCCTACAAGCTGAGAGTTCTGAGAATTGTTCACTTTTGTCCTGTGTGACTTTGATGACATTTTGAGCGTGGTGAACCATGTCCTCTCAAGAAAATGGCTTCAAAACTGTAATGCTGCTAGGAGCAGAAGGTCTGTATGTTCATTTTGAGGACTGTTCCAAATGAGACTGCATTCACAGGAGCCAGGCCATCCTTGGCGTGCCCATAGATCAAAGCAGGGCTCAGCGGAGCTGGTGATACTTGCTTTCCCTGTATTGACAGCGGCGTTCTTTCCTGCCCCTCCCCCGCTTATCACTCCCCCACCCTTTTTCTCTCTTTCCTGGGTTACCTTTGACCTTTCCATATTACTTTCTCTTGCTGAAGTACTCAGTCTCTAGTATGGAGTCTCTAACCAGGTCCCATGATGCGCGTGCTGTCCCTGTAAAGTGGTGTTCACCAGCAAGCCCTGTGTATTAGAGCTGGGAGGCAGTACCCAAACATGGCTGCGGTATAGAACCCCGGATGCCATCTTATCCCACACTCCCTAATACAGTGCCTGGACATAGGAGCCAGACTGTAGGAGGTAGTCAGAATGGACTAGGTGACTCTGGAGGGAACTCTCAGCCTTTGGCACAGTTAAACCTGGATATAGTCACAGGGTGCCTATCTTGCTTCTCCAGGGTGGTCCCATGTGTTAGGAAGAGCATTAAATATAAAAACACCCCCCACAACCTACTGTCTTGGTGGCCTTGACAAGCCTCAATTTCCTCCTCTGTAAAGTGGGCTAATGGTAATGTCCTATGACACTGTCCTAAAGAACCAAAAGAATAGTGGCAAAAGGCATTAGAAGCTGTGCTGGGCTGTCAAAATGCTTATTGGGATTACTGGGGATCCCTTTGATGAGAGAGCCACACTGTCAAGGTGTCCACCACTGCCATGCTGATCTTTTCATTACCAGTAAGCACCTGGCAACTGCTGAAGGCACTGACCTGTTCTAGCTGATATAGAAGAGTGGCAAGGAGCAGCTTAGAAAAGAAGCCAGCGCTGGCTCCCAAGAGACCTACTGTCCCCAGCACTCAGGAAATATATAACCCCCTGGCTGTGTCTGAAACACAGTGGCCATGCTGAGGACAATGGTAACCAAGGGCTTCCAAGGCCCGCCTTCTCCTCACTTCCTGTTTGTTTGGATTTCACTTATAGGAAAGGGAGGGAAGGAGAGGGGGAGAGAGACAGGCGCTCCCGGGAATACCTCCAGCAACTCCCAGGGAGAAGCCATGATCACCCCACCCTGTGGGTTATTTTATCAGGGTGACTGTGCCATCTCAGGCAGTAACTGCCATTCTCTGGGGAACACACAAAAGCTTTTCTCTTGCCTTGTCCTTTCCAGGGACCTGAAGTTGGATGGAGGGAGACAATCAGCAGGGGCCGTGGGCCTGAAGGAGATCATTGGCCTTGAAGGGGTGGAACTGGGTGCCGACGGGAAGGTAAGGTTTCCAAGTTCTGAGACTACAGATATCTCAAGGCCCAGAGGGTAAAGGCAGAGAGCTAGACCATAAGGTTTCCAACTTCTGAGACTGCAGATACATCAAGGCCCAGAGGGCAAAGGCAGAGAGCTAGACCATAAACAAGACCTACTTGTGAGGCTGGGGCAAGTTGGGGCAGATTCCCAGGTACACTGTGCCATGTCCCCCAGCTCTGCCAGTGTGTAGACAGAATCCCACTGAGCCAGTAACTCACATGGCAGGAGGTCCGAAGGTATGTGCATTTCTTTGCTACCACTGTTTACAGCTGTTTGTGCAATACTCACACACTCATGGACACACATTCCAGGATGGAGTGATGGCTTGTGTGTCTCAGTAAGCTTTTTTGGCTTCTCATGATCCCAAGAAGCCCAGAGCTCCTCAGCCCCACACTGTGACCACTAAACCCTCATATTCCTCCGTTTCCACAGTACAGTGAGCTGCTAAGTTGAAGCCCAAAGATGAACTGGGCTTTCTCGTACTGGGTAAAGGGAGGTTCCATAAACCCCCAAAGCCTTACCCCAAGGGCATCCATCATGACATGATCCCTAGTTCAAGCCATGTGCGGTGCATACAGGGTGCTTCCTGGGGCAAGTGAAGAGAAATGTGCCCACCCGTCTTCATCCTAAAGGGTGAGTGCTCACTTTGGAACAAGGAATTCTGGGGTAGAGTTGAGTCGTGATCAGTACCTGTGGGTAAGGGAGATAGGAGCTTCAGCCCTTATCAGAGATTCCGAAGGCCTTGTGTGTTCCTGAATTCCTCTTTTGGATTATGAGATGAAGTATACCATGAACCTCACGCATGACTCAGCATCCCAGCACATTTTGAGGCAGTGCCTTGTTGCCTGACATGTGGACATTTTAGTCAGAGCAGATGAGATCAGTTACGGCGTACATAGTCTGGAGTCTGCTCAGGTGAGGGCTGGATATGAATGCAGCACACATTTGGCACAAGTGGATACCAAACAAACTGTGTTTTCCAACACCATTAGACTCTAGAATTGCATGTTTTTGGTTTTTTTTCAAAAAGCAAACCAAATCTTAAAGTAGCAACAGGGCTTATCCAGAATGCAAACCCAGCCTCCCCTGGGCATAACGCACTGCTCCCTGTGTTCCTCCCTTTCAGACAGTGTCTTATACCCAGTTCCTATTACCCACAAATGCCTTCGGAACCCGTAGGAATACCATAGACTCCACCTCCTCCTTCTCCCAGTTTCGGAGCCTGAGCCACCGAAGCCTCTCCATGGGCCGGGCTGGCAGCACCCAGGGGAGCCTTGACACAGGTAACTGTGGCTCAGAGGGGTTTGGTGGTTCAGGGTAGGGAGTGCCTCGGCCTACAGTGTAGGTGGGGTCTCCAGTTGTGTGGGTTAGAGGACAGACTGCAGGTCAGGTTAGGGGTGGGACATATCTCAGACCACACAAGCTCGCTCTCTCTCTCTCTCTCTCTCTCTCTCTCTCTCTCTCTCACACACACACACACACACACACACACACACACACACACACACCAGAGAAGACCTCTATAATTGGTGGCTCAGTTACCAGCCCCAGGGCAAACTGTGGAAAAGCCAATGCTGATGCAGCCTCTCAGCCTTTTACCTCCTGTTCACCTGTGTTCTGCTGCTGCATCTGCCTTCTGCGTCTTTCCATATCACTGGGTCCAGAAGTATAGGATTGGGTGAGCATTTCCTCATACTCGACCTTTGCCCACACTTAGGTACAAGGATACAAAGTCTTCCAGAAATTGCTGGTGAGGACTGGCAATGAGCTCACCATGAAAACATGAGAGCCCGAGTTCACGTCCCTAGCATCCAAATAAAGGGCAGAAATGCTTCTGTGTGTGTAATCCTAACACTAAGGAGCTGGACAGGCAGACCGCTGAGTTTTGCTGGCTACAAGTCTAGCAATAGTGGAAAACTCCAGGTTTAATGTCAGACCCTGTCTCAAAATATATGGTAGAAAAGTGACAGAGGCAGACATCTGACATCAACCTCTGGTCTCCACACACACGTGTACACCTGAACACAAACACACAAACTCATATGCATACACACACAATTCCAAGCAAAGGTAAGGTTCCATAGGTCAGCCTGCCGCTGTCCTCATGTTCCCACCACCTGCAAAAGTCACTGTACTTTTGGTCACTGAGGCTACCATGTTTGGAATATGAGTCACAAACAGTTGCCTATCTGGCATTTGCCCAAGTCATGGCACTGAATGATAGAACTTTCTCTGCAACCTTAGACAACAGGCCAGAGTAGGGCTGGCTGCACCCTGTGACCTACAGGGGTTCTAACAGGTCACATGTGTGAACTTTTGTGTTCTTCCAGGTCAGGGAGACGAATACATAATTTGCTAACATAGAAAAAAGTCAGAGTGGTAAGAACCTTCCAAACTTTTGTAGGTGCATGGCTCTCATTGCCATGCAGAGATGACTCCTAAAAGTCAGACCCATTGGGGTGACTCTGTGACAAATGACTCTAAAGCCACCTTGACTTTAATGAGTGTCCCAGCATTCTCCTAGCAGTCTCAGCCTCAAGAGTGCAGGCCCCTAATTACGATTTTGCTTGTGATGTTCAGGAAGCGACCTGGGAGACTTTATGGACTATGACCCAAACCTCCTGGATGATCCCCAGTGGCCTTGTGGCAAGCACAAGCGAGTTCTGACCTTCCCTTCATACATGGTAAGTAGTCCCTGATAGTAGCTGGCTGGCTTGGTAGTGCCCAGAGCCATCCGAAATGGCCCCAGCTAGCTCATTGGACTGCACATAGGACATTTTATTGAGTTCACTAGAGCTGGCTGCAGGATTCTGGCTAGCTAGCCTGAGAATGCCACTATTAAAGAGGCTGAGAAGGGACCGTGCAGTAGACATGAAAACTATCAGCTCAGTTTTCGATTCCCTCACTTCTGAGTATGCACACCCCTAGGTTCCCCTAGGGAAGGACCTGACCTTTCCCTGGGAGCACCAAGTTCAAGTTGAGCTACGTTTGGATCACCCCAGTAACTGCTGCATGCACTCCAAACCAATAGTTGGCACTAGGAAAGCTGCCACACAACGTAAGAGTAGGACATAGGTATAAGGTGTGAAAGCTTCCCTTCGGTGTGCACCGCAGAGGACATAGGTGTTACAAGCAAGCACTCCCCTTCTGTGTGCACCGCAGAGGACATAGGTGTTACAAGCAAGCACTCCCCTTCTGTGTGCACCGCAGAGGACATAGGTGTTACAAGCAAGCACTCCCCTTCTGTGTGTACTGCACACGACCCTTCGTAGGTCCCCATTCTATAATTTTGATTGCGCTTTCTGGCTGTTCTCCTTCCCTGCTGGATCTTTCCATAGACACACCCTTTCTCTCAGTAGATCTCTCCACATGCAGGAGAGCAGAAATGAGCCTCCTGTGCAGAGAAGTGGACTGACCAGACCTGTCATCCTAGACCCACAGCATCCGCAGAGAAAATATCTGCCCAGATGCCCCACCTCTCTGTGCCTTCTGCGTCACATGGGACAAGCAGGGCAGGCAGATCCTCCTCTAGGTCACTCCATCTGCTTGTCTTAGAAGCTCTGCCCTCAGCATTGAGCCCAAGGACTCTCAAGGTGGCCTTCCATGTCTACAGATGCCACGGGGCAAAGCAACTCAGGGTTAGGGTTAGGGTTAGAAGCACCGGGAGCACTAGGGCCTTTGCAGCACTTGTAGTTCAGAGTCCTGCTGAGCCACGTTTAAGTGACCTTTGCCCTCAGTCACCTATTCTTATCCCTCAGACCACAGCTGTGTGTAGGGACTGTTGGGTTTGGATGGTTTTCTTTTTTTTCTTCTTCTTCTTTCCATTCTATGACCTGTTCATTCAAGAAACAAAACCAAGATTCATTGATCTTTGCAGTTCCAACACCTAAATGTTCAGTAAGTGACAAAAGCCTGTGCCCTTGTTGAAGGAGCCACTGAAATGTTGTCATTGACGTGAGAACATGTATTTCCACTGTGGGTCCCACTTTGTGAATGTTCACTTTATTAACTAACTTGGGCAGGAAACTGTGGCTCTGAATGCTAGTGAGACCTTTTGCTGGTGACAGGAAGTGGGGTGCTGAACCTCCAGCTCCTGACTTAGGTCTCAGCTCACTGACTTTGCATGGTTGCTTCTAAATGGCCTGTTCCTATGCAGTCAGCCCTTCTTTGACCAGAAAATCTTCAGCTATCTAGAGGTTTGAGACAATATAAAGATGTGCTGCCTATGGCTGATGGTGGGCACTGCCATGGACTCTCCTATGGAGATGGTAGTTCTGGTGACAAGCCTGGCAGGCGCCAAATCCATTTGTCTCCTTAGATTATTTCATTGTGAGCTTTGAAGTTCTGAGCCTCAGTGTGTGCACACTAATTTGTTCCCCTCAGACACTTGGATGACTTTCCAGGTAAGAATGTATGTCCAGCCCACCTCACCCTGTGTTCCCAAGGGGGTCATTTTCCATGTGCTCACATTGGGCTGTTCAGTCTGTGCTTCCACTATGAGGCTGTGCTGTACCGAACGCCACTACTCTGTGGCTGCATTTCTTAGTCCTGGGCATGAGTCTTCTCCCCTTCTAGCCTGGCCTCAGACTTTAGTACTTTTGATAAGAGACAGACCACCCATTCTTTTGTGTTACCACTTAGACCGTTGGCGTGTGTAACAAACAGGCCAGCCTCTCCACATCAGAGGAGCCTATAGGTTACAGGGAATTTTCATTGACCTTGTAGGAACTAGAGTGCATCAGTCTTTATTTTTGTAGGTTTGCTTGACTTTTGTATTCTAGGAGCAAATCTAGAATTTTCTCATTCAGCAAATCCAATAGCTACCCTACTGTGTGCTGGGCTGGTTGCTTCCTCATTTATCAGAGAAGTAACCAGTCACAGTCCCCATTCTCAATGGCTTCATTAAAATGAGTGGGACAGTCTGACAGCAAGCAAGTAGATATGACAAGGGTATAAATGTCATCCTGGAAACGTGATAGGAGTTGACAGGGAAGATGAGAGGTAGATTCCCAAGTGGGAAAGCAAGGGTGTCTGCAGGAAGTGGGGTTGAGACCGTAGAGTGATGGCCCTGCATCTGGAATAGGCTGGTGACTCCCAGGAGGCTCAGTAACGTTGGAGTTATTTGAGCAGGTTGCTGAAGGGCCCTCCATAAAGAGAATATCTTGTGTATTCTATGGATGCCTCACCTGTCAATTAAAAAACCTATGGCCTATAGGAAAGGGTAGAATAGAAGGTGGGACATCCAGGAGGCAGAAAGAATTCTGAGACAGAGCCAGGCACGGGAGATTCACCAGGAAGAGGTGACTAGATAGACACATAGAACCTGAGCACAGGTAACCAGCCACGTGGCAGAGTGTAGACTAGAGTAAATGGGTTCTATTAATTTATGAACCTTTCAGAGAAGAGCCTAGCTCTATGGCCAAGGTATTTGTAAATATATTTTGAGTCTGAGTCTTATTTCTGGCAGCATAGGACTGGGAGGAAGAACCAGGACCAAACTTCTATAAATGGCACCCCATGATAGGTGCCAAAATGTTGTGATAAAAATTAATTGGGGGTTTCTACCCCACCTTTGATCATTCAGATCCCAAATAAAAGACATAAAACCTTTATAATTATAATTAACCTTAAAAGCACCAGAGCTGGGCAGATATCAACCTTCTATGCTAATTTGTCTACTTCCCTGTCAATAACCCAAGATATAACTTGCCATGTTCTGCCTGGGCAGCTCCTACTCCAACTGGCCAACCCTCATGGCCATGTTCTCATGATTTACCTACCCCATGGCGTGTTTTCTCTTCACCTCTCTCTTCTCTCCTCATGGTCTCTGCTTCAGATCCCAAGCCTTGCAACTGAAACTCCTCTCTTCTGCTGTAGGCATCTTTATTCGACCAGTAGTTTAAAATTAAGGAGCAAGGTTACATAGCATCACTTGGTGTACCTGAGGATCTCCTCATCCCTGAGGCAAGCAGGGCCAGCATTACAAGAGATAGCAACAGACCAAAGCTTAGCAGCCCTCACTAGAAACCTAAGGCTTTCGGGAGAATTGTGAAGCTCCGCTCACACTGACACTCATCCCCTGAGATAGTGCCAGGCCTGTGAGGCTGGGCTCTGCTGTACTTGTGCTGGCTCGTGGGAGCAGGTCCTAGGGACCCTTGGCCTGTGGATCCTGCTGCTGTAGCTTTGTCTCCTGAGGCCACAGTCCAGGATGAACCATCCTGGCGGAGGACTCACGCCTGAGAACTTGAGACTGAATTTCAGGCTCTATTACAGCCATTTTAAGTGTGCAGTCTCATGAATTCTGTCACTGTCCTTTGATCTCAATATAGGTGTAGTCTCTTTTTCTAGTTCCCAGTGTCTGCTTTGACTGGGCTAATTCTAGTCTAATCTAGTCTAGATTAGATTAATTCTAGTCACGTCTTCCTGGTGAATCTCCCGTGCCTAGCTCTGTCCCAGAATTCTTTCTGCCTCCTGGATGTCCCACCTTCTAGTCTACCTTTTCCTATAGGCCATAGGTTTTTTAATTGACAGGGGAGGCATCCACCTAATTTCTAATTTCTTCAGTAAGACTACTACTATTCTGACTTCTGGAACTGTATTCGTTCACCTGTCCTGGAGGTTTGTATACACGGAATTATAGGCTGGATACTTTCTTCGGTCCATCTTTCACACAACTTTATTTATTAGTGAGGTTCACCCAGAGACTTGTATTTACTTGCTGAACAGTGTTGGGAACACAATTTATCCATTCTTCTGTTGATGACCACTCTGGTTGTCTCTGGTAAAAGGCTATCATGAAAACCACTGCTGTCAGTGTTCTGCACATGGCTCACTGTGCGCATTTGTGTCCTTTTTTTCTTGCATAAGCAGCTGGGGCGGGTCACTCAGCATCACCCACCCAGGCTGTAGATGGATCTGTGCTCAGTCCTTGTTCTAAGTGAAATGACAAAGAGCCATGTGCCACCAGGGGAAGTCACCCGCTTCCAGAATAGAAGTGACATTGTTTAAAGTGTCCTGCACTCTTCTTACATCTGTAGTTTTAACTGTTGACCCAGCAGGTCACTCCCACACTCACCTATTAGGAAAAGGCAAATGTCAGATGTTGAACTTAAAACCTCCAGGGCAGGTATGAAGACCACAGGGTAGCTGCGCCTGTGGTCTAGCAAGCAAAGCTGTCATTGGAGGCGACCGCAGACCAGGAAAGCCGCCTGGCTGCACGCAGGTTCTTGTAGGGTATTAGCTAATGTGCAGCCTCAGAGGAGAGCAGGCCTCCGGTCAGAACCCAGACTTCCTGTGCTCCACTACCTTCTGTATAATTAAGTTTCATAGAGAGTTGGTCTTTATCATTAGCACCTGGCAGCTTGTGGTGTTTTCATCCGTACCTTGCTTCTTCCTCTCCTTTTATGGGTGTGCAAAGCAATTACGAAGAGAATGGAAGAAAGAACTGTAGCGAGGTCAACACAATTAACCCTGTGCCAAAGGACCTGTGAATCCTTTTCTTTTTCTTGTCCTGCTCTACCATGAGAAGAAAAACTGGCAAACACTCTTACTGGTGTCCGTAGATACCCACATCGCAGCAGAACACCTGTTGGATGAGTCTCTGATAATATTATTACTCTTCTCCCATTTACCTAATGGCAGAACATGGCCTGTAAGCTGTAGAAGTATATCTTAGAATTCAGTTTTCCAGCACTGTAGAATGCCAAGCAGTACCAAGTAGGGAGCTCAGCAAAACAATTCACTCAGCCTGCTTGGTGTCCAGATCCTGCCCCTGCTTCCAGAGATAATAAGTTTTTCTTATAATTGCTTGTTTGCATTAAGCATTATATTGGTGGCTTAGGCGCTCACCTGACCGCAGGACATCCAAGATGTGAAGCATCTGCAGTCTGTCAATTGTCTGACAGTGTGCGTGCCTCACAAGGCATGATGACCTCCACAGTATGACCAACCCCATATGACAGTGGTAACTGCACACCACTTTCTTCAAGGTGCCTGTGCACGGGGGTAGAGAGGCACCAAAGGCAGTCCCAAGCTGCTCAGGCCACAAGCCCAACCGGATAGTTTCCTTGCCATTCACTCTCGTTCCCAGACAGAGGATTAAATGCATGGGACAGCTGAAATGTCTGCTGCTGGTTAGACAGATTTAGTCTCCAGCCATCACCTGCTTAATTACCTGAACAAGCAGAACATCTGCCCCACTGAACTGAGGATGCTGCTGGCTATCGGGCTGGTGCAGCCGAAGCAGAACTGAGCCCTGATGTTTGCAGGGCTGGAAGGAGCTGCCCAGATCACTGGTACTACTCCTTCCTCTCAAGGTGGGGAAACTGAGGCGGTCTCCCTTTCTTGGGATGTTTCCACCCAGGGTAGGGGTGAATTCTGGCCCTAAGAGACAGTAGCAGAGTGGGCAGCCTCTCTGACCCTGTTCAGAACTGCATGTGAGGATGCTCAGAGGAGGGAGGCCAGAGCTCCTCCAGAGCCTGCTAGCTGTAAACACCCGGTTCTCCAGGATGTTTGCTGAGACGTTTGGGCCCTCCCCTCGGCTCCTGCACTCTAAGGGGCCTTCTCTTCGCAGCATCACAGCTAGTGCTGTGAGCTGGATGAAGTCCAAGGTCAACTCCTTGGAGGCCCCTCCTTCACCAGTCAAGGTGGAATAATTCTAAAAAGCAGTGTGCCCCCCTGTCTACACAGATGCAGTAGATACTTACACCGAAAACAACAAAGCAGTGGGTTTTAAAAAAAAAATTTTCAGGGTCCTTTTCAGTGTTCTCTCTCTCTCTCTCTCTCTCTCTCTCTCTCTCTCTCCCTCCCTCCCTCCCTCCCTCCCTCTCTCCCTCCCTCCCTCTCTCCCTCCCTCCCTCCCTCCCTCTCTCCCCCCTTCCTTTCCCTTCCTCCCTCCCCTCCCCCCCCTCCTTCCTGCCTCCTGTGGCATAGGCATGGTCAGGCTCCTTTGTGTGGATCTCATTGCTCTGGACATTGTCTTTGGCTGGGTTCCTCCTCTCAGCTGACCTTCCTGGCTTCCCTTTTACACAGCTGGGTACTCACAGCTTCCCACAGCCAGAAAGCTGCAAACAAGTGCAGCCAGTGGCCTTACTCTGGACGCATAATCAGAAATGCAAGTGCTGCAGCCCAGCCCTGCTGTCAGACACAGCAGCAGGTCAAGAGGAACCTTTTATCAAGCTAGTCCTATGGCCTGGAATTAGGTGGTAATGCACAGGACTTCCAGGCCTGGAAGGGGCTGCACCCTGTTTTATTAGCACTTTGATTTACAGTAATACACCTGGCAAATCCCAGCACTGCAAGGTTTTATAACTAGTACATTAGACTGGTGGGTGAGCTTAAAGCATCAACTTGGTGTTTATTTATTCTTCCCCAAGTCAGAAAGGGAAGCTAGCAGGGGCTAGGAATCCCATACCTGCTGTGGAGTCTCCTGATACTCTGGCTTTACTGCCATCGCTGCAAGAACAGTGGTCTCTTGGGCAGCTGGGATGGCCAGCCACCAAGGGTCGCCATACAGCTCCCTCAAGGGAAGCTAATGTCAAGTTGTCAGGGCTAGTCACACTTTAGTATTCAGCACAGGGACCTGTAGCTCAGAAGCAGTGAAGACTTCATCCCTCTGACACCTCCTAAGGTAGAAGGCGGCCCTTCTGCATCCTAGAAGATTTGAAGGCAGACCGTCACTCTGGGTGTTGTCCACTTGGCCTGATTATACGTCCCAGGCAGCAGAGTGAGCAGAACACAGGAATGGTCCTCCAGGTCAGGTGTCCCGTGGCCATCAACAGAAACCAGGTGTCTGGTGGTGATGTCAGAGGAAGGAACTGAGGCCCGAGTGCTTAAAAGAGTGCGCAGCAGGCTACGCAGATGCTGGGTGGCTGAGCTATGTGTAAAACCAGAGCTCTGGCTGAGACTCCCGAGAAGCAGGAACAGCACACAGGACCCACACCAAGCAGGGAAAGGAGGTGCCTGTAAAGCCCCGCCCCTCCCAGACCAAGGTTAGGGATGACTCTTGGGAGGCTGATTTGGCCCCGGGGGTAAGGGGAAACCAAGCACTCTGTACAGGTTGAGTCAGAGTCAGAGGTTGGGGCCCGGGGGTAAGGGGAAACCAAGCACTCTGCCTAGGGGAACGGGTTGAGTCAGAGTCCAGCAGCGCCATTGGTGCAAGCCATTACTGTGGCCAGGACTACATCCCCCTAGGAGATGCTGTGACCTCCTATGACCTTAGGCTATGTGTTTGATCTGCCATGGGCTCTCTGCAGATGTAAATGAGATAAAGTGAGGTCAGTGGAGAACAAGGTTGAGACCTAATATAATGTGATTGTGTCTGCAGAAGGGAGAGAAAAGACAGCGGAGGCTGTAGCAAGCATCCCTCGGTCTTGGGTATCAGAAGCTTGGGAGGGGCAAGGAAATTTCTAGAGACAGAGTAACAAAGTATTTTATTTCCTACCAACCTGCTGATTCCCAAATCTTAGACTTCCAGCGAAGTCTCTTGGACAACCTGTAGTTGTCAAAGCTACCCAGTTTGTAGGAACCTGTTAGAGCAGACCAGGAAACCAAAGCAGCCACTTCCTGTTCTCAGCCATCTTCACACAGCAGAACTTACCACCATCCTCTCCCTGTCGTGTCCTGGAGGCATTTCACGGTCCCCAAATATAGCCTGTCTGACCCCAAAATAGACAGGCTTGAGTGACTGTCACTGGCCCTCGCCTCAGTGATGTGGATTGTCACAGCCTACAGCTATCCAAGTTCATGGATGCTACAGCTATCCAAGTTCATGGATGCCTTTAGAGTCCCTAGAGCAGCCACCCTCCCGGATGCTGGTCCCCTGGTCCCATACTTCCTGGGCTTCCTCTGCCGCTCACTCTGGAGCACTACCAACCACTTGGCAGTGAGATGCTGAGGCTGTGAAGAGAGACAGTCAGTCAGATGAGATGCAGTGCCTACTGACTCCCTGAAAATGGAGCAGGGGCTTCTTGATTGAGCAGAGTCTATTTCTAGTCGTTGACAGAAAGAGCATTTTGCAGAGGAGCCTACACACACCTCAAAATGTATTATCTAATTTAGGAAAGACTTGAGGTGGATGGCATGGTGGTACGTGCCCAGAATGTAGCACTCCAGGCTAAGGCAGGAAGATTGTGAGGGCCATCCTGGGCTACACAGTGATACTCAGGAGACAGGGGAAGCTCAAGAAGATAAGCAAGCCAGTTTACAGATTGGGGCCAAGCCTTATGTTCGGCACCAGGAACAGTCACAAGGACATGGTCTGCAGCTGGAAACAAACACACCGTAGGTCAGGAGTGGTAGAGAATGTCACTTGTGCCTGCAGGTGGCATCCCTGTGAACTTGAGAGTTTTGCCATCCAGATAGTTGGACCATCTACCAAGGCCTGGGCTGCGGGTCTCACGTTCCCACTCAGATGTGCAGACTTCACTCATCGCAATCTCCTTATCCAAGAGCACGGCCGAGCACTTGTAAACTGCAGCACTTGTTTCTGTTACAGTTCACTGCAGCGCTCAGCATCCACTCCAGCTGGGGCTATGGTTCTGTTGGCAAAGTACTTACCTTGCAAGCCTAAAGACCTGAGTTCAGCCCTCAGTACCTGTGTGAAAAGGGTTGGGCAAATTCTAGATCTGAAGAGGTAGAGACAGGAAAGATCCCTGAAGCTCCCTGGCTGGTTAGCCTAGCCTAATTAGTAAGCTCCAGATCAGTGAAGGATCCTGTCTCAAAGAGGTGGACCAAGTTCCTAAGGATGACACTTGAGGTTGTCCTCCACGTGTGTGTGTGTGTGTGTGTGTGTGTGTGTGCGCGTGTGTGCGTGCACACACACACATTCAAAGTGAGGTGGAGGGGTATTACTTGGTAGGTTTAAAAGGTAGTGCTAACAGAATAAGAATGATCTCCAAGCCATCTAGGGAGTCTTACCTGTGGGATTAGGACTCTAGCTTCTGACCAGCAACCAGGCTAGCTCCCACTACCCAGGTAACTACCATAGCTGGGAATCTGCTACCTCTACTGCTGGCTGCAGACTATGCTGCTGTTGCTAGGTCCTACACCTACAAAATAGACATCCAAAGCTAGTGAACTACAATTTTTCAACTACTCTTGGTAGCAGAAATGACAGAGGTGCCTTCTCCAGGATCACTCTCTTTGTACCACAGCATCCAATAGGAAGAACCAAAATGTATTTGTTACCCTAGATGCAAGGGAGTCAGGAAACATAGCTTCTAGTTTCCGGCATTTATAATGGAGTAAAGCTTCCCAGATGGGGGCAGAACGTTTGTGGAAGGTTAGTCATAAGGGGAGCAACCTGTGCACCAGAGAACTTAGCTGGATGAGCCCCAGGATGCAGCATCATACAGTAGGTTGGAAACAAATGTCAGTTGGCAAGGATAATCTGATGCACAAGTCTCTGGGCTCCTAGGCCAGAGGTTGAGTGTTTCTGCTTTGACTTTGACTTGCTAAAGTTGACCACTTCTTTGTCTCTGTTTATATCCACACCTCTTCGTGAGAGCCTCATGAGTAGGGAGCTATTCTTAGCTCTGATTGTCTGATCAGGGAAAGACAGCCTAGAAGATAGTATGTACTACTGACCCTGCCTGTAGCTTGTCGAAACTGGGACAATCTTCTCCATCACACTAGGCCTCAGTTTCCTTGTTTGTAAGATGAGATGGGGCGCATTCAGAAACTTCTAGAGAAGTGTTAGGTGTACGTTCATATATCCCACATCCAGCCAGCTGCAGGTTACTGCAGGGAAGATGTGGGCCTGTTGGAAAATTCAAATGCTCATTGGAACTGGATACCCTGGCTTGGAGTTACTCATCTGATCTCTCATCTCCCCAGATGTCACAAAACTGTGAGCTGGTTTAACAGAATTGAACCAATATTGCTACAGTTAGTGTCTATGCTTCAGAGAAGGAAAAAGCCATTAAGGTCACTTTGAACTGGGCTATCTGTGGCTTTTAGCTGCCACCAAATGCAGTTTGTACACCTATTCTAAGTCTCTTAAGCTGGGGAACAGCTCAGTGGTGAGCACTTGCCAGGCATACCCAAAGCCCTGGGTTCGAGTCTCAGCGCCACCAAATCTAAAAAAATCATTAAGAATCACATCAAGCCAAATGTTCAGAGAAACCTACAACGTTAGCCAGGGTCACCAGGAAAATGATAGATGGGTTTTGCTGGCAGTGGACCATCCCTAGGACTCCACATCACAAAGGGTAACAGCCCCTTCTTACGGAAAGCCAGTCACCTGCTAAAGGTGACCTCTGTTGTCAGCCAAAAGAGACCCTTGGCATGCATACTTTTGTGATGAGCTGAGGCTAAATGTGTGACCAGCAAAATACTAATTCAGTGTTAAATGTGCAGAGCACTGAGCAGGAAAAACCAGAACACTCCCAGGGGGCTCAAAGGAGCCTGTCTTCAGGGACAGGCAGAATTTAAACAAGGGACTGTTACTAATAGTCACCATTACATCCGTACAATAGAACGTCACTCTGGCTCTGAGGGGAATTCATATTTAAGCTACAGGATCCACTCCCACGAGTTACCTTCTGCCTCACCCGACTCCCATACACACCCAATATGGCCAAAGCTGTCATGTACACGTGTACATACACATATAAACGAATGTTTAAAAGGTATCCGGTATGGTACTCATATGTAATCCCAGTAGGAGGGATGCTGAGGTCAAGGCCAGTCTTGACTACTCAGAGACCTGTCTCAAAAATAAATGAAAAGATGGTGGCTGCCAGGACTCAGGAGAGCAGACAGGGAGATGTTCCTCAGGGTATAGTGGTGGTGGTAACAGTTACATAACGGTGCATAACGACACTAAATGGAGTCCTAAAATGGTAAGCTTTATACATATTTTGTCACATCTTGCAAAAACTATTTAAACAGTAGCTAGAAATTGTGAAGCATCTATAATGTGCAAGGAACACACATGGATTGTATGCACATTATATTTCTTGCACATTATAGATGCTTCCACAATTTCTAGCTACTTGTATGGATCTGGGAGGTAGGACCTGAGATGCTAGAGTCTCCCAAAGCCAGGCTCCTGAGTGGGCTCACATGGATTTAAATCAGGAACCCAAATCCCAGTCCCCTGCCTCCGAATCCTTCCCACTGTGGACAATAGGCTGAGGCCCAGACGCTCGCCTGATGGTCTGCTGGCTGCTTCAGGTGATTCTGGCTTCTGTCTCCTGCTGCAAATTGGGCTTAGCTTGTACATTGTTAGTACATCTGACCCGTGGTTGCCTCCTCTGTTACAGACCACAGTGATTGACTACGTGAAGCCCTCAGATCTCAAGAAGGACATGAACGAAACCTTCAAGGAGAAGTTTCCTCACATTAAGTTAACACTCAGCAAAATCAGGAGGTATGGAAGCCGCATATGACCCTGGCCTTCCCTCCAGGCCCCTCCAGCACGCGCTGAGTTTATGCAGTTTGTTACAGTTCTCCTTGTTCCTCGGGAAAGGAAATATAGTCACGTTCCCTAGACACTCTTCTGCTGCTGGCTGACTCGTGTTTGGATGACGTAGGAGAGCCCAGGGCATCAGGCATTGGGCCAAGCTGACCCCCTAGCTGACACAGCTCTTGGGGAGATGTTCATTCAGTGAGAAAAATGCTATCTGCCTGCAGCTTGCCAGCTCAGTAAAACAGAGGTTATAAAAAGACAGAGCCGGGCAGTGGTAGCGCACGCCTTTAATCCCAGCACTTGGGAGGCAGAGGCAGGTGGATTTCTGAGTTCGAGGCCAGCCTGGTCTACAGAGTGAGTTCCAGGACAGCCAGGCCTACACAGAGAAACCCTATATTAAAAAAAATAAAAAATAAAAAATAAATAAATAAATAAATAAACAAACAAACAAACAGACAGAGAGGATGGATCTGGGTGGGGAGCTCAGTTGGTCGAGTGCTGGCTTTTCATGCACAGAGCCCTGGGTTCAAGGTCCCTCACCAAACAACCCAGGCATGGTTATATGGTCCTATGAACTCGGCACTTGGGAGATGGAGGCAGAAATGTGAGGTCAGCTTAGGATACATGAGTCATGTCTAAAAAAAATAATCCAGCCAGAATGGGCAGCATTCAGGTCCTGGCTTTCTGAGATGTAGGCAAAACAAAAGGGCATAAAATGGGCACCGTAAGGCATGGGAAACGCCACTCGCCCAGACATGACTTCAAGGCCCTATCTTTGAACAGCCACCAAAACAGGCCAAACAGAGAGACAGGCCCATATTTCCCAGATGATTGGATGGGTTTGTGGTGAGCCACGTCTGCCAGCCACTCACCCTGCCCAACTAGAGACTTGTATTGTGGTGTCTACACAATGCCTCCAACGTCACCAGTGTGTGTTAAGCACTGCTGAGATCCTGGAGTGTGTGCAGGTTCTACCCTGTTGTGTATCTTAACACAGTTTGGTTCTGGCATGTTCCAAACCAGAGAATAAGAAAAATTAAGCACATACTGTGTCCATCCATGCTGGCTAGGCAGCTTCCCCACGGATACCAGTGTTCTGGCTCAGGTCCAACCCTTTGCCCACCTAACTTAACAAGTGTAATCAAGATTGGTAGAGCTTAGACCAAGCATCTGAAGTAGTTCTAGAGTAAGTGTGGCTCTCCCTTTCACTTTGCGGACACCGCCTCCCCCCCCATTTTGCCAGGGACTCAGCCATGAACTATGCTCAGTGGTGTCCTTCTATGTCCTATATTTAGAGCCCTACCTGCCAATCATCCTTGGAAGTGGAGATTTGGACCATGCTGTGTTTGTCAATAGACCCACAGAGCCCCAGCTACATGGTTTGCCCTCAAATCTACTATGGATTAATCTTGGCCCACATCCCCTGTGGGCGTCAAATAAAGAAAATGTTTTCCAGATGCTGTCATAGTCTCCTTGTGGGTCCCCTGAGCTGTCTCAGGACTCCCTGCTTCCTGTCTTTCTCTAGCCTGAAAAGAGAGATGCGGAAGCTCGCCCAGGAGGACTGCAGTTTTGAGGAGCCCACAGTGGCTATGGCCTTTGTCTACTTTGAGAAGCTGGCCCTCAGGGGGAAGCTGAACAAGCAGAACCGGAAGCTCTGTGCTGGAGCTTGTGTGCTGTTAGCAGCCAAGGTCGGAAGTGACCTCAAAAAGCAAGAAGTCAAGCATCTGATTGATGTAAGTGAGCTGCATCTCGATGGCTTGGAGGGGGGGGTCTCCTGGCAGGCAGAGGACCTTGATGGCTAATAGAGATAAGGGTTGTGAAATAATTTGTAGAAGAAATGGATGACCTACTGGGTAAGACTAAAGGGCCAACATGGTCATGAACTAACAACCTTCCTCAGGTTGCATGGGATGAAGTTATTCACACAGCCTGAGAGGCCACGGTAACCACAGGGAGTCTTTGGAGCAGTGTGACTACAGAACACCTACCAGAAATGCTGGTTCAATGGGATGGCATCAACTGTCTTATAAAGGCAAGCCCCACTAAAGCAAGGAAACCCTAATCCCCTAGGTTGGATTTACAAATGCCTGTTTTAACACAGAATGTATAGGCAGGCTTTGTGGTATAGGCACATGAACCCAGCTGCTTGGAAGTTCAAAGACAGCCAGGGCAACCTAGTAAGACCTTGTCTCAAAATAGAGAGTGGAGAAGGATTCCAGCACAGCAGCGGGTTCCCGAGAGGAAAGGATCTCACCGTGTCTGCTGTGGCGCGCCCCTAGGGACTGGGTTCACTGCAGAAACTCACTCCTGGTAGTTGTAAAAGCCGGCCAGCTCAAGGTCACCGGCTTCTTGTCCACCTCCTGGCTTATAGTTCCCTTTTCCCTTTAATCTGGTCTCCTTTAAGGTCACTGAGCTCCTGTAGACCGCCCAGCCCAGCCCAGCCTTACTTACATTCAGGGACACACATTCAGCGCATCTAATCAGAATTGCATGGGGGCAGAAGGAGTGGGAAGGAGTTGCGGGCAAGGGTCTTCATGGTTGTTTCCAGAAAGGGGTGCTCGCCAGACAGGTGTGCAGCTAGGAATGGCCAGTTTGAAGAATGCACTGGGCTGCCTACAACTGGACAGCGGCCTCATTAGAGAGAAGGAAGGAGCTGGTGTGAGGGGGAGCTCTGGATTGATTAGCTTGTGTTTTAAAAGCATTCTCACAGGTGAGTGGGCTAGACCTGGGAAAGGCCAACAGTACAGAACAGTTGGTACGATGTCACGTACATCTGACTGCCCCGCTGTTTCAAATGGTGTGAGAGAGGAAAGTAGGTAGTTAGCATATTGTTTAAGAAAGACTATTATTTATGTCCATGCCTTACTGACTGTCAGAAGTGGTCAGGGTCAAGTGTGTGCAGTCGATGCATGGCTCTGGAAATGACCATTGCATGCCAAACCCAAGCCGAGCTTCAGTAGGCTTATGCAGTCAGCCACAGCCCCAAGTACAGCAGAGAAAAGCCCCCAGTAAGCAATCTGCACAAAGCAGGGTGATGTAAGCTTACCCTGTCCTCCTCAGATGTGAGTGGTCCCTGTGTTCTGGGTAGCCACCTTGTGTACACCAGCACCTATTGGTCAGCTCATTTGTGAGACTGCCTGACTGCCCAAGCATCACAGTGCTGATGTCTAGGTGACGTCCTAGAGGAGGACCCTCCATCTCACTCCAGCCATCCTTCTGGCAGCGCATGGCCAAGCACAGAATGAGAAAACACATTTGCGAAACTTTCACTACAGTCTCTGTTTTAGTTGTTGTTGATCTTACTGTGCACAGTTTATAAGTCAAACTTTACTACAGATAGACTATTTCATTACAGATCTGCAGAACATGACACTGTGGTCTCGATCTACTTGGGGAAATGTACCTGTGTGCACATACATGCTGAACGAATGCATCTCCAGAAGTACACTATACACATTTAACCAGAGTTCAATGTTTTACCACAGAAGAGGCTGATGGCAGTTAATGAAGAACACACAGTCAAAAGCAGCATCCTACCCCGAGATCCCTCCCGGTTTAACCCCAGTGCTGTCAATTACCACTGTTAGCGAGATAGTTCATTAGTCAAATGCTGAGCTTAAGCCGGGACTGAGTGAACTAGGAAAAGGGGAGACTCCCTGTCCCCCACTGTTTCTAATCCCAGAAGCCTGTATTATTGAGCAGCCAGGTGAGGAACCTGGTCACTCAGCTCTTTAGATGTGGGACAGCCTCATGAGAACTTAGGGCCATCACAGACCCTCCTCTCGTGCCCTGCAGCTTGCCTAGGATGCTTGCTGCCAGTGTGATCTGACCTCGAAGCCTGACTCAGTTATAACAGAATCCCAGCTAGAGTCAGACAGTGATGGCACACACGCCTTTAATCCCAGCACTCAGGAGGCAGAGGCAGGTGGATCTCTGAGCTGGAGGCCAGCCTGGTCTACAGAGTGAGTTCTACGACAACCAGGGCTACACAGAGAAACCCTGTCTCAAAAAACAGGAGGAAAAAAGAAATCCATCCACATGACTATAGAAGAGCAGTCTTGACCTCTTGGGTTGTTGTCACCTGTAAAATGGGCAGAAATGTAACAATACTTTGAGAATTCTTAGAGGAGTAAATGGTATTGTCATGAATACCCAGATAGACCTCTGGGCCTTGGGGGAGGTTCACTGTCTTCACCACCAGGCAGGAAGCACGGCCTGTACTAGCTCCTCCTCTAGCGCCCTGCTGGTAATGGGTAGATAGGTGCTTTGGGCATGTTTTTCTTATACCTGAAACTCACATTGAAATTTGGTTTTTATTGCAGTGGTGTTGGGATTGGGCCACTAAGGGGGACTCGTGCCTTTCTTTGGGAGTTGATGTCTCTTGAGACTAGAGTAGCTACAAGGGTGTGAAGAGGAGTCTGGCTGTGAGGCTGTCCATCCTGCTTTCTGCACAGCATGGACCTAGCCTGTCCTGTTTTCTTCCCTGAGATGGATCAGCACAAAGCCTTTACTAGATTCAGATGCCTGACTTTGGACTTCTGGCCTCTAGAACCTCTATTCTTTTTAAAGTCACCCAGTCTCTAGTATTCTGTTACAGCAACGGAGAGCAGACACATCAGTGATAAACACTCACTAGCTTGATAGAAAAGTTGCACTTGAGAGGAGAAAAAAACCTATGTTTTTAAATGCAAAACTAAAACGGTTCTGTTGGCTTTGCAGAAGCTGGAAGAGAAGTTCCGACTGAACAGACGAGAACTGATTGCCTTTGAATTCCCAGTGTTAGTGGCCTTGGAATTTGCACTTCACCTGCCAGAGCATGAAGTCATGCCCCACTATAGACGCCTGATCCAGAGCTCCTAGCACTGGCCCCAGGAGGGCCAAGACTGCTTCCTGAGTGCAGTGGAGCCTCGCTTACTTCCAGAGAGGGGAGGAGAGGCCAGTCTCCTTACAAGTCTGCCTTCACGGAGAAGCCCTAAGTTCTTGGAGACTTCAGGTTTGCTGAGGAGGCATGTGCTGGGGATGAGGGAGGCCCTCCCAGCTCCACAGCCAGAGCTCAGCTGTGCCCAGCCCTTCCTCTCAGGCACATGCGAAGCTTAACGATGCCTCAGAGCCTTTACTCGGACGGTTCTGACTTTGTAGCATGATGCACTGGAGCAGAGGAGGGAGCAGAATGCATGGGATTCGGGGCTGCTGCTTCACGGTCCCTCACCCTGTGTCAAGAGCGTGCCAACCTATTTTTATATCTGCCATTGGAAGTGCACTTCCCTGGGGCACAGGGGTGTGGGTGTGCAAGTGTCTGAGGGGCACTGTTACCCTTGACCCCAAAGCTAATCCCCACCTTCTATGGAGCTGACTTGTATGCCTTCTAGGTAACAATGACTCAAATCCAGATTGACATCTCTGCTCTTAGGAAATAACACTGTTTAGGCGACTGTACCTGCCACCCACTGGACAGGGTGCCAGTTCTCAGTGTAGGGTAAGTCACGTGCAGAGTGGTGCGCTCCGAACTCCTGCTGTAACAGCCCGGGCTCCTGTTTAACCCTCTAGCTCTTGTCTGTGGAGACACGAGGACTGCACTCCATAGCGTGTATCCCTGTGCTCTATGTTAGAGTGCATAATAAGCGCGTTTATTGTGCTAATTACATACATGTGTGTTTTATAAAAGTCTGTTCTGGGGGGAAGACGCATGATTGGTGTCTTGTGGCTTTTGCAGCTGGGACAAACTACATTTCAAGCTGTGGTTGAACTGATTGTTAGTACAAGATTGTGACTTGTCCTGAAGCATTAACCGTGCTGTCACCTGGTGGTTATCCAGGTGTAACCTTCCTGAAGAGAGCCCGTGGTCATGGAAAATTAAAATATTTTGTCATTTTACATAAATGTGTATGTGAACATGTGAGTCTCAGTCACCTCTACACCAGCTCCCCTGCTTCCATCCCACCTCAGATCACACCGGGACCCCCATAGAATTTCCTGGAGAAAGCAGAGGGGAGGAAGCAGGTGTCCACATTGAGATCTCGGCTCTATAAGATGGCTCTCGCTCTGTAGCCCCAGCGGGATTGTAGGCATGCACTGCCCTACCCAGCAAACAAACTGGTTATTAGGCACAGCCTTGACTGTACTGACTGACCATTCTGGTCTCAAGTCATCTTCCTGCCTCAGCTTCCCATAGCCAGGACTACAGGTGCATGTGACCACTCCCAGCTCCTGCACAGTGGGAAACTCAGCCGCAGCTGCTGTAAAAACATGAGGTTTGTAGGCTTTTCAACCTTGCAGTTAGCCGAATTCAGGCCTAAATATTTTGCTATCAAATGTCCTTGTCTAGGCATCAGTTGGATGGGATATGATAGCAAGCACATGGTCTTTTGGGTTGCTCAAAAGTTCAGTCAGCTAATGTAAGGAACACATGACGTTTACAAAGCATGCTGGGAAACACAAAGGCTCTGACTCTCTATTTCCTTATCTTCAAAATGCTCATGGCCGTCCTTTGCTAGCATCTGTCACCATGCACCTCACGATGTCTCCAGGCTCTCAGCCCCTCTCAGAACCTACAGGGGACAGAGCTACTCTATACACAGGCTTCTGCAGGTAGGAATGGCCCAGGCAGTCCCCAGGTACTAAGCTAGGATTTGGGGGACCAAGTCTTGAAACCAGATTGATCTTGGATTTGGGATAATTGGGTTTGGGTGACTGTAGGTGGATTAAGACATCAGTAGTCTTTTTCCTTTTAACTTAAGTGCTGTTGCTCCAAGTGTGTGGAGTGGGAGTCTTGCGTTAATTTGTTGGGGGCGGTGCCTTCATAAGAGTAAGGACATTGTGACAAGGGGCTTCTTGTTCATGTCCACAACTCCAGCTTTCTGGGGGCAACGTAAGATCACGGGAGTTAGGGACATGCATCACCTGGACTGTAAACACTCCCCCAGCCTTGGGTTCTAGGCCAGTTCTAGAAGTTTCTGTGGCTTTGCTCTTTGGCCTTTATCACAAGGAGAAGATCCAAGGCCCACTTTCTCTGAGGACTGCCCTGTAGTTTCTTTAGGGTAGTCCCTAGAAAAGCTCTACCCTTGGACAACAGGGAGGTTCCTAGTCTGGCCTGCAGGCATGGATGGACATCTCCGCTTTAGTTATCCCCATATGCTAAGGAATGCAGAGAACCAGACAGAAAAGACTTTTAACTGGGCCAGTTCCCTCGCCCCACTGTCCCTGCTCAGGGAGCCCAGACACCACGCATAGAAGTCGCTTCCTTTTGCTAAGTCAGGAAACCTATGTCAAATGGAAATATGGTTTGTTTTCTTCAGCCTTTTCTTTCTGGTCAGAATTCCTCAACAAGAGGTTTTCTGTTGTCACCAACCCTCAGGCTCCACTTCAGACGACCAGCGGTCACTTCACACAAATCAGTCCTTGTCACATGACCCATTTCAGTGACCGAGGAGCAAGACAGGATTGAGGTTCCTTTCCCTCTTTGTTCTTCCTTCCTGTTCCCACCATCCCGAAACAGCAAATGAAACGGCTCAGAGTGTATACAGCTATTCTTTATCTCTTTCTCTCTGACATTTCCTGCTCAGTGCTCAACTGTCAAGCACTGTGCCCTCTAGGCCCTGCCCTCTGCGCTCCAGAACCTGGGCTTCCTGCTCCTTTGCAAGAGCTAAGTAGGCAGAGGGCAGGGGAGAGCTTGGGTGTGCCCCTAGTGAAGGAAAAAGTCTTTCCAAGCAGGGGGCTTGCAGGAGCACCCCATGGCCAGGGCAGCCTTCAGTCACCTTGCTGGGACAGTTAAAGACAATGCTGCCAAGTAGGGGGCTGCTGGGGACAAGAAAGCAAACACCAGGAGCACAGGTAGGGATTCACATGGTTAGGTGAGCACCGGCTTGAACACAGGCAGCTCCAGAGGTGCAGCTAAGTAGCAGGCAAACTGATACGAGCTAAAAGAAAGCTGGCTGCATGAGGGAAGTGTTGGGTGGTTCGAGAGGATGCTGGGGCAGGCTGCTGGGGATTAAAAGGTGTATTAGAAGAGTTAATAACACCATGCACAGACAGACAGACAGACAGACAGGGGCAACAGCATGGCAGGGTCTCCGCTAAGAACCAGCCCACATGGACTCCATGTGCATGGAGATGCTCCACAGCAAGAGCCCGCAGCAGGCTCTGATTCCTAGGCAGGAAGCAGCACCCTCTGATGTAGACTCACCTCCACGAACGGCAATTCTGGTAGTCGCAAGTCTCTGCAGTGTCAGTAGCTGTGAAAGGGGCAGCCTCCGAAAAGTGGTAGCAGCTAGATCCTAACATTAGGTCCTTACAGTTCTCCACCCAGCCACTTGGCAGGGACCCACTGGGAGGGGGTGTCCTACCAAGCCTTTGCCCTAGACAGGCCCATTCAGACTCAACAGAAAGTCTGCAGGTACAGGGCTGGCCTCATACTGCTCTGCATGTATTAATGGCTGCTAGACAGCAGTACTCCATAAATGCAGAATATAAAGTGGCCTCTGAGAAAGAACCAGTCACCATGTATAGAACTGTCTAAGCTGAGAAAGGTACAGAGAAAATAAATGCAGATGGGTTTTGAAAGAGCAAAGAGCAGTGCCAGCCACTGGCTGATCAGCCCGTGCATCCCTTAACCCAGCCTAATACTGTTGGGACCCACAAGGCCAGAAAGACGCACGCTCAACCAAGCCACCATCATACACTGGGCCCACACAGAGAGCTGGCTGGCAGTGGATCCATTCCTGTTGTGACTTAAGTGTGAATGTCACCCAGAGGCTTTTGTGTTTCAACACTTGGTCTGTAGCTGGCAGCACTGTTTTGGAAAATTGTGAAACTTTCTGGAGCCGAAGCCTCTCTGGAGTCTCAGGGTCACTGGGGGCGGGACTTGAGGTTCTCAAGTCCCTCTGATTTACTTCCTGGCTGTTCTCTGCTCCAGGAGGATACCTGTGACCAGCTGCCTCATGTTCCTGCCACCCTTCCCTTCCCGCCATGACAGATTGTTTCTTTTTCCAGATCTTAAACCAAACTTCCTCTGTGGAGTTGCCTCTTGACAGGTATTTGATCACAACTAAGAGAAAAGCAACTTATATCATCACCTTGGCGCGCAGTGGCCATAGGTACTGCTTGGGTCAGGCCAGTGCCTCAGGCTGTCCAGGGAGCAGGGACAGGGAGCTTCCACAGTGGAGAGTTGGTACAATAGAGTGAGCTGTACAGCTGTGACCTGGTGGCATCATGGGTGGACCAACCTTCAGATACTTGGCATTTTTTCAGTGTCTTACACTGGGTTCTGGAAGCTTGCAAATGGAAAGGCCAGTGGGGGTGGCAATCCCGTCAGGGATAGGACCTCCGACAATACAGATGCAGCATCAAAGAGAAGCTCCAGGTGCAGCTAAGGCCATGCAGCAGAGGTAGAAGCCCATATTCAGGAAGGACAAGTGACAGATGGGACAGTTTTCGGCAGAGGCTCTGACAGTCACAGGGAAGAAAAGGAGTATAGGGCCCAGTCTATGCAAGTCTGAAAAAGTTACCATCTATCTGCCTGGCGGGGGACAGGGGTGGGGGTGGGAAAGCTTCGGCCATCAGAGTTGTTCTAGAAGATCAAACAGGAGGCTGGCCATCAGGACTCAGCAGATGGGAACTGCTGAGCTTAACTGAGCGTGTGCACATGACAAGACCACCCGGCTCCATGGAGAGCACAGCAAAGCACTGCTGGAGCACCTACAACTCCATGGGGATGACAGAGCTCACTTGGATTCCATTCTTTACTCTTCTTTTATCTATTTAATGTATATGAGTACACTGCCGCTGTCTTCAGACACAAGAGGGCATCGGATCCCATTACAGATGGTTGTGAGCCACCATGTGGTTGCTGGGAGTTGAACTCAGGACCTCTGGAAGAGCAGTCAGTGCTCTTAACCACTGAGCCTTTTTACTCTTCTTTTAATTTTTGTTTTTGTTTTTCGAGACAGGGTTTCTCCATGTAGCCCTGACTATCCTGGAACTCACTCTGTAGACCAGGCTGGCCTCAAACTCACAGGGATCCACTTGGATCTGCCTCCCCTGAGTGCTGGGGTAAAGCTGTGTGCTACCCTCAGCAAGCTCCAGTCTTTTCTTACTCCCGTTGCTTGGTGGACAGGAGTGTTGACTGAAGCTCAAGGGACACAGGTGAAGTCAGAGGCACGACCCTGTCAGCTAGGTGGTTGCTACAGCAACGGATATTGTTGGTTTGCTGATGTCTCTAACCAAGATTCCCCTCCAGCAGCTGACTCAGGTGATCTTGAGGACCTGTGCAATCAAGGGCTTCCTTCTGGTTGCCCCCTGGTCCTATCCAACTACCTTGACAGCTGTCCTCTAGAAGCCCTTTGGTGGCACTTGTCAGCAAAGTCGCCTGTGACTTCTCTTCCTCCATTTTCATGCAGAGAGCTGAAAGCTGACCTTTGGCTTATGAATGCAGGGCTATCAGGCTTCCAAGATCACTGGTGTCTGAACCTAGCACCCCCCTACTCCAGGGCAGAGCATTCATTCCTCAGAGAGCCAGAGAGAGGGGGCCATGCCAGCTCTTGGCTCTACAGTGGGATCTACTCAGGGCTGTAACTATGGGCCTCTTTTTCCTGTGAAGGACCTAGCAACCCCTTACAGACAACCTAACTGTGGATCTTTAAGCCACTAACAGATTCCCCGGCACCCAAGTTCCAAGAGATACATCCCTCATCTGTACAATGGGTACAATTCAATTAGGTGAGCCCCGCCCCTCTAAACTGTCCCGTACTTTCAGAGATGTACCTCCCTTCCTAGAATACAAAACCCTCCTCTATTTCCTCTGCCACTGGCCAAGGAATCAGAGACAGCCTGACTACATAAGACCTCTCTCTGCCTATGAGACCTGTAAGAAGAGACTCCCCATTCTGCCCTTTGGACCTGAACACTCCTCAGAGTTCCCACCATACTGTTTGCCTGCCTATGGAGTTGAGGCCCAAATTCTCCTCAAAACCCCTGATATGCAGCTATCTGTAAGTCTGTATGCTCATGCCATTAGTAGCCCTTCTAATAAATCTCTTACCCAAGTGGACAGTCTGCCTCAGTTTCCCCCTTTAGTCTCAAACCTGAAACCTTTTCATAATGATGCTAAAAGCTAGGGTTGAACCAGGGCCCTTTACATTTATTAACAGCATGTCTAAGACAAACGAGCCTGACACAGTGACTGAAGCGCCACCTCCACAGATGTCGAAGTCAGGGTCCAGTGGGAAAATGCTAACTGCTGCCAGCCTCTCATTGCTTACCCTGGAGAACCTGCGGGGGACAGGGAAGAGGCATGACCCCTTGTTACAGACAAGACCTTGCCACAGCCCACTGATGAGAGGTGGGGAGGGAGGGCAACTTGGAAATAAAAGAATCAGACATCACCAGAGACAGAGCTGCCCCTTTATAGAACACTTTAGGGCCACAGTCTCTCAACCAGAGTTGTGCCTACAACGGTGTGGGGTGGGAAGGGGACTTTCGGGATGGAGACTCCATCTATGTGTAGGTCAGTTGTCCTTAGTCTCAAGGTGGTAGATAACACCCAGAGAGATGTGTTGACTCGGTTACCTTCTGGAACAGGTGTTGCCAGTGAAGCCACCGTTCCTATCCAGAGAGTCTCGGCCCACCTGGGTCACTGGCCCTTCAGGCCCTTCCCAGTTTCTGCCCTGCTAGCCAGTACATACATAGTCTCAGGACACAGCCCCAAGCCGCAGATGATCTTTAGGATGACTACTACTATTGCAGGCAACTAAATTGAGGTACTTTTTAGGTTCAAGTTCAAATAAACTTTTCTAGATTGGTACAGTCTGGCCCTGGTGACCCTCTCTAGGTCAAGTTGCTTGGCAGTTCCACTCAACCCCCTAACCTTCTCTGCTCAGAAGGACACCTTTGTCTAACCCCACCTTGTGCCTTTACATCCTGGCCTATGCACTGCCAACTGCCGGCTTCTCTCACGGCTGCTTCTGTCACTGGAGCTCCAGGCTGCTTCCTCCCTGACTGCAATCCTACAGCCTGCCTCCAGCTAATCTCCCTCTTCCTCCCCGCTGACTCTCCATGCTATCCCTTTGCACCTCTGCTTCAAGTCTGGGGTTTCTTGTCTACCTCATGGCCTTCCTCAGATCTCCTCCTGGGACCTTGGCTCCAAAGAGTGCCCTGTTCCCACTGTCATGGGCTCAGCCCCGTTCCTTTTCTGGGCCCTGTGGATCCTAGTACACATTCCCATGTCACACTCACTGAACTCAGACTGACAGGCTGGACACCCTGAGCACACAGACATCCGTGGTATAAACTGGACAGATGTCCTTCGGCCACTCAGTTGGGAAGTCCCTATAATCCCTCATTGTCTTTTGCAGCTGGGTGATTTCCATAACTTTCTGGACATGGAATCATTTGGA
Organism: Uromys caudimaculatus; assembly: GCA_028551405.1. Lineage (NCBI taxonomy): Eukaryota > Metazoa > Chordata > Mammalia > Rodentia > Muridae > Uromys > Uromys caudimaculatus. Next base: position 2,164,201 of record CM052715.1, read on the forward strand.
TTTTACACACTTGCTCTCAATGGTCCCTAGAGGTCTCATGCTACCCCAGACTGGCCTCAGAGAGTCAGCTAAGAAGGTGTACAAACCCATCTATCCAGAAAGCTCAGAGCACAACTTTCAGTTTATACATAGAGACTAAATATGATCTTGTAGAAAGCCTTTAAAAAAATCAAGACCTTCAAGAGGAAAGAATGACTAGAGGTGAGTATTCGCTCTCAGAACTTTTGCTCAATGAAAAATCCAACCTCTGGGTCCTATTGTCTTGATATCTGGCCTTAGAGATATGGTTCTTACTGTGGCCAAAAAAAAGTTTGCAGAGGGGCTGGAGATCTTGTTCAGCTGCTAAGAACACCACGTGCTCTCAAAAAGGGCCCAGGTTCTCTTCCCAGGATCTATAAATGGCTCATAACATCTAACTCCAAAGCCCTCTGGTGACTTCTGCACACACTAGGCACACATGTGCTGCACATACATGCAGGCAGAACACTCAGACACATAAAATAAGTAAATAAATAAGTAATCTAAAAACAGTTTCCAGAGACCAATTTACTATTCCAGACTAGGTCCTTCCAGGGAGAATAAAGAGACATTTGACTAGCACTTGCCAAATGTGGTCCTCAGAATCACCCGTGGGGCTTGTAGCAATGAGACTCCTTGTAACTCCAGAATCCCTGGAGGTGGCATCTGGGACTCCACAGCTTTCCCAGGTGGCATTTTTCCCCAAGCTTGACAACCACAGCCATAGAAGTATTGAGGTGCCATAACAAAACACACAGAAGACAGTCAAGGATTCTGATGCCAGCAGGGCTCTCACATTTGTTAGAAGCCAGAAAGTCCAAGTTAGGATTCAAGATTCCAAGGAGCCGGGCTCCTGGCCCACAAATCCCATTTCATACTTTTAGAAGCAATGTTCTAGAGTGTGTGTCTCTGTAGCAAGCCATATGAGGGTGAGTGGGGTAAGAGATTTCACACCCTTCTCTTCCCTGGGTCCTAGAGGATGTAGGAAGAGGGAAAAATCATAGACTAAGAAATTTGGGGTGCATGACTTTAATCCCAGCACTTGGGAGGCATGGGCAGGCAGATCTCTGTGAGTTCAAGGCCAGCCTCATCTACAGAGTAAGTTCCAGGACAGTCAAGGCTACACAGAGAAACTTGTCTCCAAAAACAAAAGCAAAACAAAACTGTACACTGAATTATAAATTCTAGCAAGCCTGTATAACAGACACACAATCCAGGTACTTTATTTACAAGCTGTCGTCTGGATTGGGTGGGTTTGGGGCTCTTCTAACTGATTCCCCAGCCTGTGTCCCTGTTACTTGCTGTTTTCATGGCCGTCCTCTCATGGCCTCCTCCACTCCCCAATTCCTTTCTCCTCTCTATGAAAACCCGACTACCTCTATCTACTGCCCAATCACAGGCTCTATCCTTTTATTGACTAGTTAAATTGGGGAGCAAGGTTTACATTGCATCAGCTGGTGTACTGAGGATGAGATTGTGGGGCCAGCACTTAGCATCTGAATACGAGCAGTACCAGACCAACCCACTACACACACAAACAAGGCATGTTCTGACACCTAATGTGCCACATGGGTGACACATCAACCAAACAGAAATACACTGGGAAATAGAGCCTTGTGTCCTCCTAGTCGGGGGTCATTTGTGATGATGTGAATTCCAGTGTCTGCAGAGCAAACTGTAAGTGGCCAGAAGACACTCAGAGATGATGACAGCTGCTCTGAGTCCAGAGCTCCAGACTGTGCTAGAGACAGATGGATGGCTGAAGCTATGTGGTTCACAGCAGAGCCACAGGAGAAAGTGTGGAGATGGAGCAATTAGGAATGGAGTGGCTGAGCACAGCCAATCACAGCTAACCATGATCTCATACCACAAACCACTGCTCTAAAACCCAGCCTCACCCAGAGTCAAATATTGACCAATGCCCTCATTTACATGATACAAACTAAGCCATTAAAGGACAGCTGCATTATAGAAGGAGCCACAACCTACCATGCAACACAAAGCAACAGCTGAAGCCCTGAACCCTGCCTGCTGCGCCTTCGAAAGGCACTCAGAGCAGGGCAGTGGTGGCGCACGCCTTTAATCCCAGCACTTGGGAGGCAGAGGCAGGTGGATTTCTGAGTTCGAGGCCAGCCTGGTCTACAGAGTGAGTTCCAGGACAGCCAGGGCTACACAGAGAAACCCTGTCTCAACCCCCCCCCCCCCCAAAAAAAAAGGCACTCAAAAAATGTGCTTTCTCTTTCACTGTCAGTAAGTCCGACCACCACAGAAGGAGCGGGCAGCTAGGAGAAGATCCAGACCTTGAGAGGCAGTAACATCTAATGACGGGGCAGAAGAGAAGGCGTCTGCAAAGAAGAGGAGGCATGGGGAGTGAGGGAGAGACGGCTGGGAGAGTAGCAGCCCTAGAGGCCAGGACAAGGACTGAGTCCTGGGAGGAGAAGGCAGGCCGCTGTGCTTGTGAGATGAGGGAGTCTCAGCTTGAGTCAAAGACAAGAACACTGCTAAAGACGTTCATGAACACTCTTGTAGGGGTGTGAATGCAGACTTGGGGAGGACAGGAGACAGAGAAGTGAGGTCGGCAAGCAGAGGTACAGCTCTTGGGGAAGGTTTAAGCTGTGAATAGAAGAGCTGGAGAGCAAGTTGGAAGCTGGGAACCAAACGTCAGCTCCCACGATCAGTCTGCGCACAGCAGAGAAGGCGCTGCCTATAGGCTTCTATATGAGCCTGATAGTGCTGCTCCTGTCTTAGGTCACACTGCTGCACAGCTTGGAATCTGCCCCTTAAGGACATGGTGCACTTGCTTCCTGCAGAAACTCCCCAGAGAACCATCAAGTCAACAATGAAAAATATCAGCAGACAATTCACACCCAGAGAAACAAACTTTGAAGCCATGTGCCATAGCCCCCACTTTACAAGTCTCCCCTAGAACGAGACCCAATGCTCAGCAAATAACCTGCCTTCCCTACTCTGAAACATGAGAACACTCCTGTTCCTTACCACTGCGAACTACCTCAGAATTTGTCTCATTGACGGATGTACTGGAGATTGGAGGGAGGGAGGGACCCACAGAGGTGGTCAAGAAAAGCTTTCTTTTTTTAAAAAAAAAGATTTTATTTATTTTATGTTTATGAGTACAATGTAGCTGTCTCAGACACACCAGAAGAGGGCATCAGATCCCATTACAGATGGTTGTGAGCCACCATGTGTTGCTGGGATTTGAACTCAGAACCTTCAGAAAAGCAGTCAGTGCTCTTAACCGCTGAGACATCTCTCCAGCCCCAAAGAAAAGCTTTCTTGTGTATGTTTTCTAAATAGAGAAGACAGGGCATTTGTATCCAATGGAGAAGCTGAAGTTTAAATAACTAAAAAACACATCCCTGGGTTTCTGAGGTAGAGAGAAGATGGAATCATGGTGGTCCAAGGCAGGGGACTAGGAGGTGGCAGTCCTCTACCACGGCAGAAGGAGGGATGTCAATGCAGATAGTAGGAAGGTGACAGGCCCCCCTCTTGACAACTTCTGATGTTCTCTGAATGGAAGAGTGGACAAAGAGTGCAAAACCCTTCTAATACTTTGGGGACACGAGGTGGAGGGGAGTGAGGTAGCAACTCCTTAAGAAGCTGCACGTTCCTTCGGGTCCTGGGGCTGCTGGAGACAAATAGCACGGCCTATTCTGTGACTTCTTGAGCGAACAAATTAATGCTGGCTCCTGGGTGACCGCATTCCCGGCTTGCCTTGGATATGGCAGTCCTGAGAGATTCAAAGTCAATCAAGACATTACTAGATGTTAGTGCTGGGATCAAAGACCTTGTGCACAGTAAGCAAGTATCCTGCAACAAGCTATGGGCCCGGCCCTGTTTGCTGAGACACTTCCACAGCTGTCCAAAGTTATCTTAAAGGCAACTTACTCCATTAGCTAAAGCCAGTCCCTGGGGAAGCCCTGCTGGGAAAGGGACACAGGGACAACGGTGGCATTGGCTCTTTGCTTCCTACAGTGGCTTGAGTGGCAAGTATCCCCTCAAAAATTTGAACACTGCCCTCTAAGCTGGTGGCTCTATTTGAGGAGGTACAGCCTCGCTGGAGGATAGATGTCACTGGGAAGAGGCTCTGAGAGTTTATAGCCTCACCCCACTTCGCTCTGTTTTGTGTGGTCCCTCAGCTTCCTGCACTGGCTACCTGCTCTCGAGTCTCCCCTGGCCTTATGGGCTTGCTCTCTGGAACCATAAGCTCGAGTAAACTCTTTCTTCCTTAAGTTGTCTTTCACAGCAAAATAACTAATACTGCTACTGTGTGTGGGTACAAGGCAAAGTGCTACACACATGTGCATACATACACACATACATACTTGCACACACACACACACACACACACACACACACACACACACACAAATAAAGACACTCTGCAGATACCAGGCAAAGTGCTACACATATATGAACACACACATACACAAATACAGCTTTCTCCACTTAATTCTTTCAATAAAGCAAAGAGTGGAATAACTTACTCTTTGACAATGTAAACCTAGTGAATAACCCATCCTGAGCCGAGAAGAGATACCCAGGAAGCTGCTACCTCACCAGAGGCAACCCTGCCTGGCCTGACCAAGACAACTGGCAAAGACCATGGAGGATGAGGAGAGGGAAGATTCTCGGGGAGGAAAATTCAGCTTTGCTACCTAAAAAAAGATCTTTGCCTTAGGACAGGTGGGATTTTCTCTCATAGTGAATTCCCCACAGACGGGCGGGAGTTGGCTAGCTATAAACTAAGTTTCCCTGGCAAGTCTTAGCAGAGAATGCCCTTCCCCTGGCTTCCCCACGGCTCTCCCCCGCGGCTCTACCCCACCCCACCTCCATGCTCGGGTACCCAATCACTATGGCTTCTGAGTCCCCTCTCCCAGTTTTAACTGGCACTTAGACACTGCTTTAAAAAGGATTCCTCAAAACTTGACTCTACAAGATAACTAAGCAGGGGGAAGACCTGATGCCTCTGCTTTCAGTTGGTGTCTGCCCCTGCTCTGGGTCACCTGGCTCTGTCCCCTGTGCTCTGAGTCACCTGGCTCTGCCCCCTGTGCTCTGGGTCACCTGGCTCTGCCTCCTGTGCTCTGGGTCACCTGGCTCTGCCTCCTGTGCTCTGGGTCACCTGGCCCCCTCTGCATGGATATCAGTCACTGAAGGTATATCCATGTAGATACCTAACATACTCCAACAAGCCACTGTCCTAAAGCTGCAGTCCTCTTTAATTGTAGGAATAGCAAGGTCTATAGGCAGGACAGCCCAACCTCAAATAACTACAGCAATCATGGTGGAGAGCCCTCCAATAGAGCATCCTGTAAGACCTAAGTCTCCCATGCAGGATCAAGGCAGAGACAAGACAGGCAAGGACACACCTTGGCCAGAACAGCTGAATTTATATATACCATTGGCCCTGTCTTGATTCTTGTAAGAACACAGGCCTGCCCCTAAAAGATAGTGGTCCCTTTAAAAGGCCAGACCCACCCCATAGCCTGCAGAGATTAGGTCCTACCTCCTGGCAGCTCTCTCTGGAACAGAGTTAGGAAGCTGTCAGTGCTAGAGCCTCACAGCAGCCCCTGATTTATGGTCCTAACCACTACCTGGCTCCTCCATGTTCTCTGTCACGTCTTCTGTCTTGAACTAAATCACATGGTGCGAAAATTCTGGCACCCCAAAACGGTCATATTTCTCTGGGGAGTGACCTAGAGACTGCTCAGGGAAAAATTTTCTCAGAGATATTCCTCTAAAGGCTGCTCTCCAAAGTCCCCTCCCCCACACCCAGGCTTCCTCTTAATTAAAGGCCTCTTTGGCTTAAAAGGAAGCCTCTCCTTCCCAGAAGGCCCTGTCCTTGTTCTCTCTGAAGTATATTGTTCCTCTGTCTCTTCCTCCCCCTCTGAGTTAGTAACCGTAGGTGCTGTGTCTCACTTGCTTTATTTTGAAAGAGATTTTTTTTTTATGTGAATGGGTGTTTGCCTGCAATTGTGTACATGCACTACACACATGCAGTGTCTACAGAGACCAGAAGAGAGCACCAGATCCCGCTGGAACTGGGAGTCACACACAGTTGTGAGCTGCCATGTGGGTGATGGGAACTGAAGCTGGGCCCTCTGCAAGCGTAGCTGGTGCCCATCCCCCCATCTTCTGTCTACCACTCTTCCTCCCACTGCCCTTTCTCCTCAAACTGCATTCTTCTGAAGGAGCCATTCCTCGGCTTTGTTACAGACCCCTGCTCTTTTACTATATTTAACGGTTCTCCTTCTATCAAAGCATAGAGCTTAGATCCCAAAGACAAACTTATCTGTTCCTATTCTCAGTGAGTACTGATTAGCTCTTTCTCTGATGTTCATCATTCCCTGTCTCTTTAATTGGTGCATTTGAAGGGTTGGCTGCTGGACATGGGGCATTTTGTCTTATAATCTAGCTACATGGCACTTCTGTCCCTAACTCCCACTCCCACCCCCACCTTGAATGCTATTCCCCATGTGTCAAATACATAGAGCAGCACTATGTCCTCAGCCTGTCCTACTTTAGATGATGGACCTATGCATTGCCGAATCGCAGCTAAGATTGGCAGAAAATCACGGGAGGGTGTTTTTCCTTCTTGGGTATCTCTGTTTTTAATGAGAGAAGCTACTCAGGCCCATGAGTCTGGGCTATAGATGCTATCATTGGCCATGCTTGGTGCTATCTTAAGGACTTCTTCCCAAAACCAGGAGGCTTGTTTTTTGGCTACTTTTATTCCGTGGGATTTTAGAAGGGCACGAATTTCCCTGGCCTGGGGAGAATTTTTGTGTGATTGTGAGCTGCCCATGACAGAAAAGAGGAGAAATGCTTTGTCCAATGGGAACGTTCCTTGGCCTATTGGCTTTGGGGGATTCCACAGAGGTCCAAAACACTAAGCCTTTCCACAGATTTGAGATCTGGCAACCACCCTTTGGCCTTTAACTGGTTGCTGCATTACCAGTTTTTCTTATTTTTAAGAGAAGTTAGACAGTTAGCCTTTGCCACCACCCATTTGGGCTGTCGGAATCCGGACAGAGGCTAGGGGACCTTCAGCCAACACCAGAGAGTAGCTCTGGCCAGAAGACCTCAATTGTCCCTTTAGCTTGTCTAAATTCATGCGATGGCGCCAACTGAAAGCACAGCAGGAAAGGACAGGTCTGATTTTGGGGGGTGTACCCTTCCTCAGTAACTGCTCAGTGCAGTCAGGTCACCATTCAAGCCCCACGTTGGGCGCCAGTTTTTGGGCCGAGGCAGGGGGAGGGAGCGCAAGCGGGGATGGAGTCTTCTGGTCCCGGTCCCTGCGGCAGCCACAAAGACACTGTTCTCGCTCAGTACTCGCCGCCCTGTGCCAAGTCAGGTCCTGGTCGCAGCGTGATCCCCACAAGACCCGCCTGTCGGCACACGCCCCACCACTTGGCCCAGAGAACGGATCTCTTTTCGGGTTGAAAGTGTTTCAGCTCATTGGACAAAAGGCTCTTGGACACCAGAGCAGTTTTGCACCTTTATTCCTTCTGGATGGTGGGCGGCGGGCACACACGGAAGTGGGCAGGGCAGGCAGGTGGAGCAGAGAGAAAGCATTACTCAGGTCGGGATGGTCTGATATACTGTTTGGGAGGGGTCAGGGGTTTGGCAACTGAGACTTTCCATTGGCTTTGTCTGGGGACTTTGTAGTGCTTCATTTGCTTGTGGGGAGGACTCAGTTGCTTTCTACATGACAAATCTTACATGCCAGGCCTCTCTCTATACAGGGGTTGTGAAAGCTGTAGCTGTTTTACAGGAGTCTTCCAGGAGCGTTGGCCAAAAACATAATCTGGTCCCTCGTGAAAATTTCATGGGGTCTCCCAGAATTTTTAGCCTGTGCTCAACTGGGTGTCAGATTGCCTGCCACAGACCACTGCCCCACACCTGGGAACATCTGGTAAGAGCAGGAAGCTCCGAGGACAAAGAGCAAGGGTGGAACCCACTGCTGGGTGGTGTCTGGAATTAACAGACTATACATGGAACCGTGGCCACCTGGCTGGGGAGAGAGAAGGGGACGTGTATACAGAGCTCTGTCAGGGTGATGGAAATGTTCAGAAAAAGGGCCAGCATGATGGCTGTCCAATATTATATGTGGACCCAGTGTCTCTGCATTGTATGCATTCAGAATCCGAGCCCAGGGCCAGTGAGATGAGTACAGGCTGAGAGAGTCCCCTGCCAAGTGTGACAACCTAAGTTCAATCCCAGGAACTCATATGGTGGGAGAAGAGACCAACTCCTAGCAAGTGGCCTTCTGACCTCCACACGTGAGCTGTGGCATGACCATAAGTACAGGCTTGTGCACATGTGTACATGATCAGTCAACAATCAATCAATTCATTAATTAATAAAAATGTTAAAAACTATTTTTAAAGGGGCCAGAGAGATGGCTCAGTGGTCATTTGCTCTTCAAAAAGGAATTGGCTTTAGTTCCCAGCACTCACACTGAATAATTCATAGTGGATGCCTGTGACTTCAGGTCTGGGAGTCTGATCCAGGCTTTTTCTGGCCTCCATAGGCACCTACACACACCACAAACACAGAGACATAAATACAATTAAAAACAAACAGGAAAAATGGTAAGAATAAAAATTTTCATATCTTAGTAGAGAACAGTTTGCCTAGCATATCCAAGGCTGTAAATTTGATCTCCAGTACTTCAAAAAATATATAAAAGGCTGAGCCGCCAGAAAGCTGCACAGGACAGCAGTAAAGCTAGGGCAGCGCGGGCTGTAGGCAGATCGTAGAAGACTGTTATTCCAGCTTCCAGGGCTGGGGTGCTGACGCATCAGCTCTTTGGGCTGTTACATACAGCTCAGCCTCACGTGTTCACTTAGCGTGATTTGGAGTGTAGAACATAATTGTTGCCCGTCTGTGACAAACTGCTAAGTCAACCCTGACATTAGCACGGCCTCTCTTGCTCTTGGTTGCTGTCTGGAGGCTGAGGGAGTGACACAGGCAGATTGCAAATCCACTGTCTGACATCTCTTTTCAGGGCTGGCCACCAAAGACAAAGGCAGGCAGGGTAGTTAGTGTGGGTGAGAAAGTGTGTGGCTAGTGTGCGTGGCACTCTGGGCTTGACACACACACCCCCAGCACTGCATAGGTATACACTTGTGAGTGTGCGTGCGCGCGCGCATGCGCGCGCGCAAACACACACACACACACACACACACACACACACACACACGATCTGGAAACCACAATGCCCATTCTGTGCTCACCTCAGAGAAGCTTTGCCACTGTCCCCTGCTCTGCTGTTCTGACCTTTCTTCTCCCTGTTGATGACATGTACTGCCAATCACAATGTTACAGTTCAAACCACCTAACAGCCATCTTATTTTCTATAAGTCTCTGAGGCAGGCGGAAGTTCAGCTTACCTTGACCAGACCCGGACCCAGGTCTACAGTCTGCTGAGGGCTGGCTGGGATAGGTTAGCCTTGGCTTGGAGAACTGTTCTGTTCTGTGGGGCAGTGGACCGTGCCACCAGATAGAAAACCTGGTATGGTCGAGTGGATTCAGGAACCCCATAAATTCTCATAATTGAGAATGGTGGGCATTTAAGCCTACTCCCAACCAGGTTCCTCTCCTGGAACATGTGATTACAACATGCCATAAAGAAGACTGTGACAATTGGTCACGTAGGGACAACACCTGAAGCCCTTCCACATGTAGACAAGGTATCCCTAACAGCTCAGACCAAGCCAATAGAAAGATTTGCCTTTAGAACCCACACCACCCCAAGATGTTTCTAAGATCCTGTCCACAAGTGCTTGAGTTATTTCACCAGAGACCGTCTGGAGGGCTGTTCTATCAAGCTGTAACGCTTGGGAAAGAGTATTCTCTCCTGAAGCTTTCTTCATTGGAAGCTGCTTGAGCCTACCGCGCCACTTCCTGCTCAGGGCTTCCCCCCACCCCACACCCACCCCCGCGCCACCCCTTGGCTCCTAGCTGCTCGCTGTGCCCCGCTGCCTGCCACCGAGGAAGAGGCATGTCAGGCCTGCTTGCTCTGGCTTGGAAAGCCACAACCCTTTGGCTGCTCCAGGCAGGCCAGAGCCCCGCAGATCCCCACGGATAGCACCCAGTACGCACTCCAGCACTGCGCCTTTCCTCATGACCTTCCACCTAACAAAGATGAAGCCACCAAAACTTGAGAGACTGAACTCAATGCTTGATACTGGAGGCAGCTGGAGGTGAAAGCCAGTGTGTAAGGGACATGTGGTTAGGCATGAAGGTATGCACTCTCAGTCAGTTAGCAGTGGTGGTTTGAATATGCTTGCCCCAGGGAGTGGCATTATTAGGAGGCCTTGTGGGAGTAGGTGTGCTGCTGTGGGCTTGGGCTTTAAAACCCTCATCCTAGCTCCCTGGAAGCCAGTCTTCTCCTGTCTGCCTTCAGATGAAGATGTAGAACTCTCAGCTCCTCCTGCACCATGCCTGCCTGGATGCTGCCATGCTCCCACCTTGATGGTAATGGACTGAACCTCTGAACTGTAAGCCAGCCCCAATTAAATGTTGTCCTTATAAGACTTGCCTTGGTCATGGTGTCTATTCACAGCAGCAAAAACCTAAGACACTAGCCTAGCAGAATTCTTACTGAACTGGGTTCAACACACTAAGGCCTGATCAAGACAGATTCAGAGATATCTCTCCTAAAGCTGGGTTAAGAAAAGAATCTAAACAAGTCCAAGAGAGCACATGAGATTATACAAAGTTACATGGAGTCTAGATTCAACATGGGAACTATTACTTTCATTAATAGTGGCCAGATGAATTTACAAGACTAGTTAAGCCCAGAGAGTGAGGAATCAGTTCATCACTTCACAAAAGCCAACGGGAATAGCAGGGAAGGGTGGAAAACTCCATCTGCATTTCGAGTCAACTTCCTACTCTCTCCAGGCGAAGACCCCCTTTGACCAGGATCTGTGAGCAGAATGAATCCCTGTCTCCTGGCCAAGCACTGGCTTCACTGCACCCGAGTGGGGCAGCCTGGAAGGAGCCATCATTGAGACACAGGTAACCTAGAGACCACAGGTCCAGTGGGGTTCTCAAGACCCATGGAAGGCAAAGGAAGTGAGATAGAATCTCAGAGACATAATGCACATGATATTTGCTCAGGAGAAAGCAGGCCCCTAAAATCTATTTCCTGAGTGTCTAAAAGGCCATAGGCATCAGACACCATGTTTAAAACATAGTGATTAAAACAGCCTTGGTGCAGTAAACCCCATTTCTACCTTTAAAGAAATTAAGACTTGGAGAGCCCAAGACTATGGAGCTAGCCAGTGTAGAGGACTAAGGTTGTTCATGACCAAACCACTGAATGTCTTCTGTATACAGGCTCTTTGCTGACAAAGGTAAAAAGACTCTAGCCTCAGGTTTCTGGGACTTAGAATTCCAGGGAAGGAAGGACAAATAGAGAGAATGGGGGAAGGGACACTCACCCATGTCTGTCTTCAATGCCTCAGAACACACCTTTCCACTATATCCACCAGCTGCTCAGAGATGGTTTTTAGGTTGTCACAGAATCTAGAAATAACAGTGGCTTGAATGAAGAATGAGGTGGCTTGAATAAAAATGGCCTCCATGGGCCCCTAGGGAGTGGCACTATTAGACAGGGCCTTATTGGAGTAGGTGTGGCATTGTGGGAGGAAGTGTGTCACTTGGGGCAGGCTCTGAGGTCTCAGATGCTCAAGCCTAACCAGTGGACCACTGTCTCTTCCTGATGACTGAGGAGCTCCTTCCCCCACACCATGTCTGCCTGCACACTACCAGGCTTCCGCCATGATGATGGACTAAGCCTCTAAACTGTAAGCCACCCCAAGTAAATGTTTGCCTTTATTAGAGTTGCTATGGTCATGGAGTCTGTTCACAGCAGTGAAACCCTGAGTAAGACAAAGGACTTTGTTATTTTCTCCCATAGGAAAAGTTAGCAGTGGCTTCCCCACTAACAAGGGGTTCATGGTTTTTGAAGAGACGGGCCCCTTCTAGCTTTGGTTCCAAGCGCTGGGGTCAGATGTCTTATGCTGCAGTGTGAGATTCTAGCTTAGCACCAGTGGATAGCTTTCCCAGGCTTGAGGACTACATGTTAAAAACCTGGTCCTGAAATGGTGGTACTATCTGCAGAAGAGATGGGAACTTTACTGACTGAAGGAATGGGTTACTAGGGTCATGCCTTGGAAGGGCACGCTGTCCCGGCTGCTTTCTGCTCTCTGCTTCCTGCCTCGGCCACACATTCCAGCCTCCATGACATTATGCCTTACACAAGAGCCAAGGCAGTGGATCCAGCCAACCTTGACCCAAATTCTCTGAAACTATGAGCCAAAGTAAATAGTCCCTCTCCAGTTGTTTTCACCAGGCATTTTATCACCATGACAGAGAAACTGGCTGATATGCAGACCCTCTGACCAGAGTCTGTTCCCAGCCTCCAGGGTGGAGTTCCCAACCTAGCTTTCTCCCAAAGATCAAGGCCGTGGTTGGGTGCCCTGAGATCAGCGGCTCTTAGAGGAAGGCTGCTTTCTGTTTCCTGAATGCCTCCTCTTGTTCCAAGCCCATCCAACCTGTTCTGTCAGGATAATGACTCCTCCACAGCAGTGTCTGCCTCCTTACAGACAATTCGTAAGTAGTCGGCCCACAGATACATTGTAGAGTGTGACCAACACGCATCCTCACGCCCCCTAGGGCTGGCGCTAAAAGCTTAAGCAGTGCTACCTGATAATGGTGGCTACATGTTCTCTCTCCTGTCCCTCTTCACCACAGAAAGGGGACCCACCCCCATAATCCCAAGACAGCTGTCATGCTGAACAGGTTTTACACAGTTGTGAGAACAACACAGAACTGTCTGGGAAAGAAAACTTGAAATTGGCCACCTGGGTCTGGAAGGTTGCAGAGCACACTTGATGCTGTCCATCCAAAGCTCACCTACCCAGTGCAGGAGTCATGACCCTTACCTCCCTCCTCCCCTACCTACACAGAGAAAGAAAGCAGAGCTGCAACACCCTAGACCACATATTCTACAATCCTGCTCAGGTGGAGCCCTCAGACTAGGCGTTTCTTCGGGGCAGGGGAGAATGCACGTTAGAATTCTTAGGGTAAAAAATGTTATATAATTAGATGGGGCCACTGAAATAAAAAACTACTGAATTGAATCATACACTTCAAATGAAAACACTTTAGGGCACAAGGTTAAGTTCAGTCTGTGTCTTCTTGAAGCCTCTCTGAGGAAAAAGAGCATCTGCTGCCACACAGATCAACAGTCACACAGAATGCCACGAGAGTTGTGTCTGCTAGGAGGGAGATACTGTCTCAAGGACAACTTTAAAGTACAGAAGAGTCAGCCTCAGCCAAAGCCAGGGAGAGCAGAGTAGCCCTGCTAGAGGCAACAAAAACCTGTGTCAGTATGTGTCTGTTGAATGAAAGACTGAGCCTCAAAAGTCCTCACAAAGTGAGGGGCTCAGCCAGCAGCCAGCTGCTAGCTCCCACTTGGAGCCTTTTTAATGACATAGTACCATCACTTAACTGTCATCCTACAGAGCAACCCACCCAGGTGGATGGTGTCTGGATTAGCTCTCGGAAACTTCTAAGGGCTTCTCTGGCTCTCCCTGAGGCTCAGAGTCTCCAGCTTGAAGACAAATGGGCATAGAGGCCTTTGCCAATCCTTTTCAGAGAGCAGGAAATAAATGACTCAAATGTTCCTTCTGGCTCAGGCAATTGTTTAAATGAGCTTCTGCCCACAGCTGCCAAGGAAAGGGGTGGGGGTATCCTTCAGGCCTCTCCTGGCTGAGCCCAGAGTGAACTACAGGGAGACATGTATGCGTGCCAAACTATTTTGCCTAGGGTAGTCCGTTGCTGATCAGACTGTCAGAGGGAAACCAACTCTGAGCAAGGGCACAGAACCCCCAGTTCACTGAGGGGAACAGGGGTGTCTGCCCTCCCTGAGGTGTTTCTACAAGAGCTTGGACCTCCCCATGGTGTGTTACCCAGTTCAGAGGCCTGCAGATGCCCCACAGGCTGCTGGAGTTGACAGTCAGCAGCTTGATTCCCTGGCTTGTTTAGAATAAGGAAGTACAGAGGCTGAGAAACAACCTGGAGCATGGGAAGTTCTCCTGGCTGACTGTTTTTGAGTGACTCTGGAATCTTGGCCTAGTAGTGGCTGACCTTGTGGAGGTTTCCTGTCCAGTCTGGGGCATGGAATCTTGTCAGTGCTGAGAAAGGCATTCCATAACACATTTGCCCTGAAGCCTGGTAGACACACATTCAGACAGATGGACACACACACACACACACACACACACACACACGTGTCATTTCTCACATCACAGCAGCCAGTCCTGCCGCAGCCTTCCAGCCCTTTTCCCAAGCTATCACTCGACTTCCCGGAGGCACACTCCTCTCCTGGAGATGACAGACCACCACAGGTGGACGCTGCATTCTCAAAGCCCATCTCCAAGTCCTCACACCCTTTCTACCAAGCTGGACCTCAGGGGCCTTACCTCCTCTGAATCTAAGGATGATCCCCACTCAGAGGCCTCATGGGAAGAGCATGTGAGATGCTGTATAGGTTAGCAACAGGCCTGTGGCGAGCTGTGGTGATGGGCCGGCTGCCGGGAGGATAGCACCCGCCCTCATTTACTCACACATCCATCCGTTAGGACCCACAGGCTCGCTCCCAGTCTGCCCATGTATCCTCACCAGAATGATAACCCAAGGGGGAGCCCAAGCCTGCTGCAGCCAGACAAGGGTCTGCACCTGGCCCAGAGCACTTGCCCACTCCTTACGCTGGGCCAGTGGGGGAGGTGACAGCAATTCTGCTTGGAAGCATCGCTGGCCTCGTCCTCTGCCTCCCAAAGCTGCTTGTCTTCACAGTCATGGAGGCACGACAGAGGGGCAGCTGCTCTGTCTGTCTCTCTCCCTCTCTCCTTCCCTTTCCCCACACACACCTGTCTCTGATTTTCAACAGTCTCCTCCCTGCACAATGGGCTGAGGCTGTAAGCTCAGTCCACCTTGCCTCTCTGTAAGCTGTGGTGTCACGCATGCTGTCTGAGTCAGCTCATGTAGCAGCAGCCTTGGACTTTACAGATCTCTCTTATCCTCTTGGAAAATGGAGACAATGTCTCCCACAACACAAAATGCCTGGAGCCTTGAGAGAGACTCCGTGGACTACAATAAGCATCAACAGGCAGCAGCTGCAGTCAAGCACAGCCCTCAATTCAAGATGACCAATCACGATAAAATGTACTCCATGTCTACAGACTGAGTGTCTTATGTCAACAGTTTAAAAGGTAAAACATATTTATATTCATATTTGATAATTAACGTAGTATATTAACATATATTCAGCACAAAATTGTTATGAGTCAAGTTTCTCATTTTGTTTTGGACACAGGGTCTTACTGTGTAGCCGTGGATAGCCTGGAACTCTGGTGACAAGGCTGGCCTCAAAGTCAGAGATCCACCTTTCTCTGCCTCTTGAGTGCTTAGATTAAAGGCATGTGTCACCAGACCTATTTTACACTTTCATATCAAATCTTTTTATAGGACATCATTTTTTAAAAGGCTAAATTAGTATGCCCCTACACTTAGAGCAAATCCAAATCTGGCCAGTGGTGATTGACTTCTCCATTGCTATGTGTGGCCAACAGGCACAGACATCTCAGGTCTAGAAAGGACTGTGGGTTTCACTAGTGTGAGTCAAGAGGCCTGAGAGTGGTGGAAAGGGCCTGAGCTTAAGTCATGAGCATTCAGGAGTCTGAGGCAAGCAGATAGGCTTAACTTCAGAGCCAGCCTGGGCTACAAGAGGAGACGCTGTCTAAAATCAAAGTGCACAGCAACAACAACCCTAAGAACTGTCGGGGACAACCAACCATTTCTGCAGTTCTCCCCCGTTGGGATTGAAAAAGGGAAAAACAGGCAAATTAACAAGAAAATAAATGGTTTATTTTTTTTATAGTGATAGTAGTATAGTTTTAATTCACACTTTGCCTTCCTTGAAAGAAGGCATATACTTAATTTGTGCAAGAAAACAACAACAACAACACTTCACCCTGGTTTTGAAATGGAGCTGGAGCCAGGCTGGATGCCCTTTTAAGTCCAGCATTGGGAAGCAAAGGCAGGCTAGGTCAAGGCTAGTCTGGCCTACACTTCCAGCAGGACAGCAGGGCTACATATCAGAGACCCTGCCTCAAACAAACAAACAAACAAACAAACAAACAAACAAACGGAGCTGGTAGGAACTCAGAACTGAATAGGCATGGCAGCATGCAGTCTGTGGATACCTTGGGACCCTGAACCCAGAGCCTCACAGCAGAGCTCAGTGATGGGGGGCCCCTCAGGAATTCCTGGGTTCACCGAACTTTCAAAGCTGAGCATGGGGGGGGGGATAAAAGATGGGGGCCACACCTTAAAGAAAGAATCCCAGGACACAGATGGAAGCTAAGGACACAGGTCGGTGCACTGAAGGAGCAACTGGTCCCATCTCACCTTCTCAGCACACAACAAAAACACCCGTGGCTCAAGAATAATGGAACTCTGGAATGTGGTTTAAAAACAAAAACAAAAGCAAGGTACTAGATGCCGGACATCTTTACAACCAAAGTGTCTGAGACGTCTCAGTAGAGGTCTGTGAGCTTCATCCTGCGAGAGGTGGGGCTGGGGTAGTAGCTGTGTGGGTCTTTCCAGCTGAGGACTCTCCATCGCTTAAATGACATTTAGGGCAAGCATAATGACATCTGGAGAGATGCTACTTCTGCAAAAGGGGGGAAAGGGGAGCAGTAGACTTTTGTGGGAATTAAAAAAAAGGGAAATTCTAAGCCCAGATTCTCTATTTGATCTATAGGACATTACTATATGCTTACTAGCTTGCTATACTAGACGAAGAACAAATATGAGCTCTCGGCTGCAGAGACATGCTCAGTTAAGAACATGTAACGCTCTTGTAGAGGACCAGAGTTTGTCTCCCAGAAGCCACACTGGGCAGCTCATAACTTCCTGTAATTCTAACTTGTTTGTAATTTCCAACTTGTTTGCCAACAAGTTGGAAAAAAACATTCAGCAATAATGATCTGCTCTCATTCCTCCTGGGTCTGAGCTGTGACAAGGAGCAGTCCTCAAAGCCCAGAGGGTCCCTGTCTGACAATGGCACGCGTCTCCCACACTTCAGGTCTGAAGAAGCAACCTCAGTACAACCAAAACTACCCGAGACTTGCCAGAATAACCAAGTTTTGTGAAACCAATGAGAAGAAACATAGATAGTATTCTTTTCTTAAGCCTTGGTGGATTCAAAAATCAAGTGAATGTTTCATATAAAGTGGTTTATTCTCTAGTGGTAAGTTATGGGACTTTAATTATTAATCTGGTGTAAGAGATAAAATCCAGTGCTCAATGACTTAAGATCTCTTCTGAGATATAAGGGAATTACATATATTCAAGAATTTAAGGAAGAAAAGCTAAGCATAGTATAGTTAATGCCTGCAATCTCAGCACTCACGAGGCAGAGACAGAAGGTGAGGTGTTTAAGGCCCATCTGGACTACATAATACTTAAAAGATTTCAGGTAATCAATTAGTCACCAGCTTAACATACCAGTGATCAATGGTCTACAGATTCAACCCATCCTGACAAACTCAACAGAACAAGAGAAATTTAGAGGCTGGAAATACTTCCACATCAACCCCAAGGGCCGCCACTCATGCCACAGTCTAAAGATCTTTGCTGGTGTCCCACTTGGTCCAGCTCCCCTGCTCAGCCCTCACACCTGTCCTGTCAGGAGCACGCATGTCTTGTTTTGTATGGGTGGCCATGGGCTCCAGGTAAACAGAAAAACCAAGGGGTACAAGAGACCCCAAGATGTAAAGACACAAACCAACTCCCCAAAATGAAGCAAGATTCCATGGGCTGTGACATCAGTCCCAACGCAGTGTCTGACGGGAGGCGGTTAGGGTCCATCCAGTGACACAGCCATCCCACTAAGATCCTCTGCTTCCTCATCCCGCAGAACTGGGTACAGCAGAGAGGAGATGCTTCTCTGCAGTGGTGCAGAGGTCCCCGGGAAATCCCCCTAAGTAATAAGAGAGTGGGCTGTTTAACTCATCAGCCGTCAATGTGTTCAGCTTGGCTGGGGCATGCGCAGCTCACAGCTTTGATCCGCTGGAAACCTCAGCTTGGTCTCGCTGTAATGTGTCCTTTCTGTTGCTCTCAAGAGGCAGGCCAGGAGCCGTGTTCCCCAGCAGCAAGCGGCATGCTTCCTGTCCTTGGCCATCTTCATGAGGAACTTCTCTGCTCTGAGAAAACCAGCAGGGCCTCGCCAAGTCCGCCAAGCAGGAAGCTGCAAACAGTAGCACATGGTCAACTTTCCTCACCCTGCAGGCCGGCAACACTGCCTGGCACCTATACACAACATAGAAGAGTGATGTACTCCACCATGACCAGCCCAGACAAGCCTGGGTCCAGGGATAGCCCAGGAGCCATCATGTCACTTAAGGGAAAATGTCAGTCGCTGGGCGGGAAGTGAGGGGTGTGGGAGGCCTCCTCAGGGAAGGGCGGGTGTCCCATGTATCCTGACCAGGTTAACACTCTGAAGGAAAAAGCAGGGAAGAACTGTCCATGACCCCTTGGGGCTTCTGGCTAAAGGGAATTGTGGGATATGAAATTATACAGATATGATCTTGTAATTAGGAAGGGTGTGGCTTCTAATAGACTAACAGAACATTTAAAGGTGAGCACGGAGATGAGAGTCATAAATTTCCCACCAACACAGAAAGAAATGTAGAGAGCGGTTTGAAAATTAAGAGTGAGAACTGCAGCCAGGGTGAAGATACTAGACATTTTTACATGCCTAAAGTTTAATACCCCCAAAGGTCATTCCATCTTCTATTTTAGACGTGGTAGACAATCTGGTGTCTGTTGTATTTCTGGGGGCCGGGCTGGATCACTGCTAGGGGATGGCAGGTCCCTTTCAATGAAAGGCTTTTCAGAAGTGACGACCACCCTTCGGTTAGAATCTCTCGTTCTTCCCTTCCTCTCTGTCTACCCACCCCAGTTCTCTTACACAAACTTGGCACACAGACACTCAACATTGGTGTCTCTATATTTCTACCAAGTCTGAGATGCTGAATATATGAAACACACGCATCACCTTCCAGAGAAAACCTATACGGGTGATGCTGACACACAGGTAATTTGTACCACTCTGTTCTTTAGTACAAGAATGAACTAGGCATGAGAACGTGAAAGTGATAAACTTAAAATCTCAGTCATGAGTTCAGATCTGTTCAGCCTTTGTTTCCACGACCTGGGGGTGACCACAACTCAGTGTGTATGGGCTTACAGCTAACATCTGAAGCCGCCTGTGCTTGGCTTATAATGGAGCACCGACATATACACAGTTATTCCCTAACCAGATGGGCTCCTGGAGCAGCCATCTCTGCCTCAGTAGCAGTAGGCTGGCTACTCAACCTCTGCCTGAAGGAAAAAAATCAATCACTTCTATTTAACACGCAGGGCTGTAGCTGGAATCGGTGTCTTAGGAACCATGTACACTTACAGAGAGCTGCTGTCACTGCCATAGGACTGCTTTCGTGAAACGCTGTCGTGGTCCAAGTTTCAAAAGACCATACCTAGACATGCCACGTGTGGAGATCGGGAGCCTGCGTGGCTCTTGTCTAGTTTGGGATCCCAGGGGCTGGGGGGTTTGTCACCCGTTCTCTCTGGTAAAGAATGAGGAAGAGCTTGCCTCCACAAGCTCTCCTTAGAGGGCCATTCCTTTATCTGAAGTAACTCTGCTGTTCTTCCCAGCATCCGATCAGGGTCACACGTTTCCTCATGTCCCTGGGCAAGCACACAGATACAGCCACCCGTGAGCAAGGCTGCACAGAGCTCTGCTGTGGGACAATTTCTTTTTGAACACTTCTCACTAATCCTCCTTAATCACCAGGAGTGGACCAGGGCTGTGCTGGCCCCCGGCCAGTTGCTCTCCTGCAGCCTAGAACAATGCCTGGTGTAATAACCTCGCATTCAGTCCTTTGACAGAAGACTTCCTGAAGCGCAAGGAGCTTAGCGATGGTAAAATGAACCTTGAGGAGCCAAGAGGTGAACTTTGATGTTGTTTTTCAGACAGGAGGCTCTCACTTGGGGTCTGGAATCTTCATAGCATTACAACTCTTTAAGTTGGAGCTTGGCTGAGCTGTCTGTAAACCTTGTAATCCTCATCATTCCCGAAATGAACACACCCCACCAGATGGAGGCACAAACCTCAGGCTGCAGAGCACACGCGGCCACAAACACCCATTCCAAGCATCTCTTCCAGTTATTTCAGTGTCTCTTTCTTCCTCTGTGGGGATCAAAGGCCTGCCTCACCTTACATCTGTTATTGTGGCTGCCTGGTTAATTCCTACTGAACTCAACAGACTGTATTTTTCCTTAGATGCACACCCAGCACACAGTGTGTGTGTGTGTGTGTGTGTGTGTGTGTGTGTGTGTGTGTAAGTATTCCAACTTCTTGGTTTTCACTCCCTATCTCAGTACCTCACTAGAATGTAGTTCCCCAATGTCTCATTCCCTGAAGGGTCTTATGTAGTTAAACTCGATATGTAAGCGAGAATGCACTACACCCAGTTTGATGCGGTACTGGGGTGGAACCTATGGTTTTACATGACCTTAGGCAAATACTCCATCAACTGAGCTCCAGCCCTGGATAATGTCTTTTAAAATGAGATGCCAACATTTAATTCAGACAGGAAACTGACATGTTTCATTCATTGTAGTCCTAATGGGATTTAAAGAATATTCGGATATTTTCCCTTGGCTCCTAAATTCATTTTCTGTCTGCCAACACTTGAGCAGTGTCCAAGAAGGGTCCCTAAAATCAGAGAGATAGGATGTCTTGATTCAAAGATAACTAAAAACATTTTTGTTTGTTTGTTTGTTTTTTATTTTCTAGATCTAAATATCACAGGCTGGTCTCAAACTTACAATCCTCCTGCCTCAGCCTCCTCAGGACTGGAGTGTGTGTGTGTGTGTGTGTGTGTGTGTGTGTGTGTGTGTGTGTGTGTGCGCATAACCTCACACCCCAGCTCTTTACAATTATTTTCTAAAGATCCTTGGTGATCAAATCTGAGGATTGTCATGGTTGGCCACCTGTGATGGATGGCAGGCCCAGTGAACAAATGGTAGAGAGTTGTCAGGGGTCCTCAGAAGGAAGCATATGCACTGTGGGCATTTCCACGGCCGTACACTTGCATCATCCCAAAGGGGATGAAACTCTGGGTCTATAACCTCTCCAGAGAGACAGTACCACAAATACCTGTCCTCAGCAGGGACACTGCTCACAGGTGAGTTCTCTTACACGTGTTCAACCTCCTTTGCTAAAGGTTTTTAATAGAGCGAATCAGCGTAAACTATAAAACTGTGTTAATTAAAAAATGAATTATAGCCGGGCAGTGGTGGCACACGCCTTTAATCCCAGCACTTGGGAGGCAGAGGCAGGCGGATTTCTGAGTTCGAGGCCAGCCTGGTCTACAGAGTGAGTTCCAGGACAGCCAGGGCTATACAGAGAAACCCTGTTTCGAAACAAAACAAAACAAACAAAAAAAATTATATATAAATCTAAATAATTACTGAGCTCTGACTAGACTTTTGATCATGAAAAACAAGACAAATGGCTAGATGACACAGTTGCTTTTAATTAAGACTGAATGCTGACATATTGGGTTTGTAGGTTGATAACTACTCTTAGGTACGGTCCTTGGAAGGCTGAATCAGCAGCAAGCACGTGATACTGGATTCACAAAGGTGAGGGAGCTGGGAGCAGGTGGGAGGGTTAAGCCTATACACCTGCCTATCACTGAGCCACTTTCAAAGCCACGCCCAGCGTGCCTGGGAGCTGTGAAGGACTTGAGCTGAGCTGAGCAAATTCCTTACAATAACATTCTCTCTACTCGCTTCCCAGATCCTTGGACTAGTGACTCTCCTCTCAGGGAGGAGATGCCAGTGCATGTGTGCTGGGGCACATGTGTGAGTGTGAGTGCCTGTGTGCTGGGGCACATGTGTGAGTGTGAGTGCCTGCGTGCTGGGGCACATGTGTGAGTGTCAGGGAACAACTTGTGAGCGTTGGATCAACTCAGATCGTTGGGTTTAGAGGCAGGCACCTTTACTCACCGAGCTGCCTTGCTAGCCCAGACACACTACTCTACATCACCTAATTTGATCAGTTAAGATGCTACTCTCCAGGAAGGCAGGCAAGCCAACTCAGGCATGGCCCTGGCCATGCTCATGGGAGATTCCAGGGCCAGCAGCTGCTGCCATGTGCGGTCACAGACCCAACACAGACTCACAGTTGGTCATTGTTTTCAAAGGATGGAAATCTAGATTTGTGGTAGGAAATCACCTAATTTCTAAACGCTAGTGACTAATTTAAAAATTAACCAAAACATAAGAAAGAATAACTGTATAGGAAATGCAGTAGGTCTAAAACATAAAACAAAACAAAACCAATCAATCAATGAACCAACCAAACAAACAAAAACAAAACCTTAAGGCCTGCAAGCCCTGCCGTTGTGACTTCTGGTTAGTTAAATTCTCAGGAGACAAAGACCAACCACTCCTATCTGAAACCCGAGAGCTGCCCTGGCCATGTGGAGGCACCTGAGCTCTTACAGTGTGTGGACCAACCACCTTGGTGAGAGACAGATGTTGGATTTACAGCTTGACACACTCTTCTGGTTGCTCACTTTGTGGTTGGAAAATTCTTTGAGGCTGAAAAACCATCCCTAACCTCAAAAGTTCTAGAAACCCAAAGTCAAGGGTTCTTTTTGCAACAGACACACATGCTTCCTCTATTTGGGTCCACATGCCCTCTCTTTCCATTTTGTTCAGGGCATAGCCTCGATTCCACAGGACGTGAAGCAGCCTGGAGACAGAGTCCCTTCCAGACAGCCACCTCTTTACCAGTCTGCCTCACCTCAGAGAGCCATTCCACTCGGGTTTCCCATGCTCAATCCAACACCTGGGTTTCTTTGGTTCATTTTTAAATTCTATACAAAATCTGAAAGTGTGTGTGTAAGAAAGGAAAATACTGTCAAGTATTTAATCTAACACCATGGAGGTGGGAAGAGAAACACTTCAGCTAGTTACCCTGTCTCCTCTGTGGGCCTTGACCTTGCACACTGACCTACACTGCTGACAGTCTTTGCTGGTGTTTGTCTGTTGTGCAAGGTTTGGACACACCTAGGCCTGGCCTTGAATTCTAGTAAGATTTCCTCAGATCTGTAAGATCCAGGGGGAAATCACTTAAATGCCTCAGGACAGGACACAGACATTTGGGGCTGGTGAGATGATTCAACGGGAAAAGTGCCTGCTTCTAAGCCTAACAAACCGAGTTCAATCCCTGGGACTCACACTGTAGAAGGAGAGAACCAACTCCTGAAGTTGTCTCTGACCACCACATAAATGCTGGGGCGTACACATTCATATGGACACACACACACACACACACACACACACACACATGCGTGCATCCATGCATACTACATACAGAAGGCCTGTGTCCTCTTTGGACAGTTGTGAGGCATCATCTTCTGTCATTCTGTCTCAGGACCAAGAGAGCAAGTATGGGGCTAGCTGTGTGGCTTAGAGCCCATTCTGAATCCTTGATCCCAGCATCCTATCTTCCCTGGGTGAGAAAGGCCAAGTGCTCTCCTCTCCCAGCGACAGGTCTGGCATCCTGCCGATGGGCCAGCGACAGTTCCAAGGCTTGCCTTCTGAGCGTTGCCACCTTCTCTCCCCTCCACTCTTCACATCTACTGGACTTTCCAACGACGACTACCATATGCTCCCACAATGGCTGCCTGCCTGCCTCGGCTTTCCCTTGAATACCCTTGAGAAGTAAGTAATACCTCATACCACTTTAACAGCTTCCCTGCATGCTGCATACAACACTCAGTATAATCTTTTGTTTATGTTTTATTCTGAGACTGGGTCTCATATGTAGTTGTCCTGGAGCCCACTATGTGAACCAGGCTGGCCTCAAACTTGCAGAGATCCACCTGCCTCTGTCTCCCACGTGCTGGGATTAAAGGCGTGTACCAATAACTCCTGGCAACCCTCAGTAAATACTTTTAAAGATGATTTTATTTTTCAACATAATATTTTATTAGTCCTTTGTGAATTTCACATCATGCACCCCCTCACACTCATTTTCCAGTCATTCCTCGCTCACCCCACCCTTATGACCTCCCTCCCAAAAGAAAACAAAAAATAAAAAAAAAAAAAGTCCAATTTGTGTTACCTATATCCTCCCTGAAGCATGGTAAGACTCTCAGTGGCCTGCCCCCTAAGTAGAACTGAGTCCTTCCCCCCCTGCACCCCACCAGAAGCCATCAGTGGCCTGCCCCTTAAGTAGAACTGAGTCCTTCCCCTCCTGCACCCCACCAGAAGCCATCAGTGGCCTGCCCCTTAAGTAGAACTGAGTCCTTCCCCCCCTGCACCCCACCAGAAGCCGTCAGTGGCCTGCCCCTTAAGTAGAACTGAGTCCTTCCCCCCCTGCACCCCACCAGAAGCCATCAGTGGCCTGCCCCCTAAGTAGAACTGAGTCCTTCCCCCCCCTGCACCCCACCAGAAGCCATCAGTGGCCTGCCCTTAAGTAGAACTGAGTCCTTCCCCCCCTGCACCCCACCAGAAGCCATCAATTGTGGGGAGCTAACTTCTATATCCTTATCACACTTTTTAAGATTTCTCTTTGATAGCTTCCATTTAGGCTGCTAACTTTTGGGGGGCTGGGGGGTGGGGGTAGCGGGTTGTCACAGATGCCTTCCATGTCTCTTTTGGGGGTGGGAGGTGGGGGTAGCGGGTTGTCACAGATGCCTTCCATGTCTCTTTTGGGGGTGGGAGGTGGGGGTAGCGGGTTGTCACAGATGCCTTCCATGTCTCTTTCTCAACTATGCCTCTACAATCATCAATATCACTGCAAAACAGAGTCCTTGTTCTTTATAGTCAGTGGCCTTCCTCATGGTTTGTGGTGACAGCACAGACCACCAACATGGCCCCCAGCTTTCAGTAGGCCCAAGGACCCAGGCAAGGCCCTTGGAGGCCTCCCAGACCACAGACGGTAATGCAGGCCACCACATTAACATGGTCCCCAGCAGGAGCACAGCATAAGAACAGCAACATGGCTTCAACAGAATCATAGCTACAGTATTAAAAATCTAACTATTCCGACACAGCTCAGGGAGCACCATGGGTGAAGGGGTGGACAGACAGGAGGGTGGGGGCCAGGAGGAGCGCTGTGGAACGCTCCCTTCTGGACACATGAACTAGCTTAGCTATGTAGAGCTGACACGATCAGCCAAGCAAACCAACGAGAGCTGTCAACACTGCAGCTGGTGGCACATTTAACTCACCAGGTTATAAGCAGGGGGTAGGGGAGAGAGAACAGGAAGCATGCGGGGGTGTGGGGGACCCCCAAAGCTAGTGGGATGGTGTGAGTTGAGGGTAGATATGACCAAGATCCATCATGCCCATGGGTGAAATTGTGAAGGGATAAATAAAACACAGTTGAAAATCTACAATAATAAGGTTTTTACCCTACACATGATCCATGGGCATTCTGAGTCTGCCATGTCAGGCTTAAGCCGGCATTAGTGCGTCTCATCCCAGGAACTGTTTCCTGGGCCGTCTGACCATCACCAAGCTCTTTACAGTTGGTAGTTGGTATGGTTTGAATAAGTGGCCCATGTGTTAAAAACGTGGTCTGTGACACTGGTGGGAAGGGCTAGAACCTTTAAGGGTCTAGTTAAATAAAACGGAGCTGCTGGAGGTGGGGCCCTGGCCCCTCTCGGTTTTGCTTATAGGCTGTACCATGGAGTCAGCTTCTTACTCCCTCGTATGTTCTCTGCCATATTTTGCCTCATTCAGGCCCAAAGGCAAGGACATGTCTGAAACAGAGCCAAAGCAAACCTCTCTTCCTGCTAATGGACCTTCTTCAGGCTCCTTAACGGTAACCCAAGGCTGAGTAACACATCTCTGTGGTAGGAAGAGAAACATTTAAGCCCGTTTCCTGTAAGTCTCCCGTATGGGCGTTGACGCGGTGCACTATGCTGTGAGCAAGTGCTGACAGTGTTCAAGTCAGCTCTAGGCTACAGGAATTTGGACGCATGGAAGCCTGCGTTTGAACTCTGGTACAATGCCCCATAGCGTTACAACCCTGGAGGGGGGAATCACTTATTGCCTCAGTACCTCTGTGTCTTAATTTTTAAAACACACTTAACTAGGAGAATTATGCAAGTGAGATGTATTAATGCAAAAATGTCAGATACAGCCGCCCCTCTGCACATGGTTAGATCATATGTGTGCATATGCAAGTGTGTGTGCACGCACTTCTGTGCACACGAGTCTGGAGGCCAGAGGACAACCCTGGGGTCAAAGTTCCTTGAAATACCATCTGCCTCGTTTTCTGTGGTAGTTTGAATGAGATCGGCCTCTATAGTCTCACAGATTTGAATACCTGGTCACCAGGAAGTGGCACTATTTGAGAGGACTGGGAGGTGTGGCCTTGTTGCACCACTAGAAGTGGGTTTTAAGGTTTCAGAAGGCGCAGGCCAAGCCTAGAGACCCTCTTCCCGCTGTCTTTGGATCCAGATGGAGAACTCTTAGCTTCTTCCCCAGTACTATGTCTGCCTGCCTGCTGCCATGTTCCCTGCCGTGCTGATAAGATACTGAATTTGTAAGCCAGCCCCAATGAAATGTCTTCCCTGCAATGAAACGTCACACTGCAGCACTTTCCGCAAGACACACCATCTGTGAGAACTTCTGGGGCCGCCAATCCTTCCCTCCCTTGACACCAAGGGACCAATGGTGGCTTAGCAACCGTGGCGATTCAAAGGTACTGTGGTGACGTGTGACCTGGGTATTGGTTAGAGTTTATACAGGATGTGTAAGAACAGGCTGTATAAGCGTACGGCATTGTGCGTCACACTCTGTACCGTACAGTGTGATAGGAGCACTCTTCTACATGTCCACTCACACACTGATAACTGCTGAAAGATAAAAAAGTGGGCACGCTTGCTCATGCCCGCCAACCCGGCAGCTGAGACACTGAGGCAGGAGGTGTAGTGTGCAGAAGAGTGCTCGCCTAGGATACATGAAGCACTGTGTTTAAGCCCTAGTGCCGCAACCAACCAAACAAACAAAAGACTAAATGAGACAGGGAAGGCATCACCAGTGGGGAAATGTCCTGAGGACGGACACATCTGCCCAACACACACCCCTGCTTCATTTGAGCAAACTCACTCTCCTGGTGGATTGTGTCTTCTCTCTCTAGAGAACTTACCATCCCACAGTTGCTCTGGTCAGGGCCATATCAAACAGCAACAGTGACAAGCCAGCTGTGGTGACCTGCAGAAACAACAAATGCCTCAGAGCAGCAGGAGTCTGAGCCTCCCAGTTCAGCCCATTAATCAGTCCTCCGCATTTAGCGTGGCCCTGAACAAAGTATGGTGTGGAAAACGCTGTCCTGTGGCCTGTTGGAACCCATAAAGAAGCATTTAATTTCTAAGCTGCTCAAAAGAGAAGTGTAGTGCCAAACTCACCCCATCTGCCCAAATAAGAGATTCTACCTCCCAGCACTTGGGAGGCAGGGGCAGGCGGATTTCTGAGTTCAAGGCCAGACTGGTCTACAGAGTGAGTTCCAGGACAGCCAGGGCTACACAGAGAAACCCTGTCTCAAAGAGAGAGAGAGAGAGAGAGAGAGAGAGAGAGAGAGAGAGAGAGAGAGAGAGAGAGAGAGAGAGAGAGAGATATTCTACCAAGAGTGTGCTCATCCTACGTCAGTGCACAGAAGCCATCCCCAGGTCCCCAGGGCAGGATGGCCTGTGCCCAGGTCTTCAGGGTAAACACTTATCTGTCCATATAGCTTTCTCTCCCTTGCCTCTTCTAAAACCCTAGTCTTTCTAGACTATGACACACATTCCAAGAAGCCAAGTGTTTCCTGGGAGAAAGAGAGCAGTTGACTCAGTAATTTATCTGAATCACAGAAGTAGAGGTGAGCCCTAAGCCAAGGTAGAGGGAAGAGGTTAGCCCTACACCTTCTAGAGCTAGAAATCCCAGAAAAGACCCTTAGGAATGGCAGCCATGACTCCAGAACCAGCCTCAGAACTGAGCTATCTTGCAGGGCAGATGTCTGATTTTGGAAATGAGGAATGCTCCCCCACACGTTTCTCACCGCCTCATTTCCAGATAGAGGACAAAGCTGGTGATGGTAAGGCTAACCCTAACAAAGGCCCCAGACCTGGAGCGCCTGAGTTTAGTTGCCTTTAAGGACCACTGTCCTAGCATGACTTCCATTTCTACCCGCCATGAGTATTTCATTTGCACTTTCCCCAAATGCACTGCATGAAGGTTTCCCCGTTTTCCTGCTTGGAGAATTGCTCTTTTACCCTGTGTGTCTGCTCACCCATTCCTTCTATTCTCACTTCAATTGCCATTTCCCCTGTTCATCTGTTTTCATTACAAATGTGGAACAAAGCTAGCTATCCTGATAGTCCCTCTTCTCTTTCAAAACATTTGTTTCCTGGCACAGTACCAACAGGGACATGCTTCTTGGAAGTGGCAGAAGGGGAAGTTTGCAGCCCACATGGCTGTCAGCTGTACTGTCTACTGTCTGTCTTATGCACTCCACTGTGACTGTGGGGGACCCACCTTACACCTTTTCTCTTTCTCTGTCGCTGACTGTATCTCATTTTCCTTTAAACATTTTTACATTTATTTAATGAGAGAGAGAGAGAGAGAGAGAGAGAGAGAGAGAGAGAGAGAGAGAGAGGGAGGGAGGGAGGGAGGGTGGGAGGGGCTGTGTCTGTACAGAAGCTGGTTATCTCCTTCTACCATGTGGGCTCTGGGGACTGAACTTAGGTAGTCAGGTGGAGCAAGGAGTGGCTTTATGTTCTGAGCCATCTCTCAGGTCCTCCTTTGTCCTTCTCCACCAGGTCTTAGAGGCCTCCTGTGTCCACTTCTCTGCCTTTATCGTGAGACTTCTCTGATTGCCTTTATCGTGGGACTTAGAAAAGGGAGGTGACCCTTGTTGGGAATATTCTCACCCAGGCCTGCAAGTCTGCACCTCCAGAAGATTCTGGAACTTGGGAGGAATCCTGTCTGCCAGGAGTCAGGCAGCTGGCCTCATTGTGCCTGTGAACAGTGTCTTTTGCCAAGAAAAACATGTCTTAAAGTTTTCAAACCAGTCCTTACTTGCAAATCAGTTGGGTCACAGCCACGCTGGTGCCTCTGCCTCTGCTCCTTCCTGAAAATATTTGTGCAACCTCCCACCTTCCTCCTGAGCAGGTTTCAAGCTCTTCCAAAGTTTTCTCTTTTAATAAGCAAGACTGCTGATGGCTGTGACACTCACTGACATGTTATATAAGTCAGTGTGGCTTCTTTCTGTCAAAAATGCACACTGGCGTGCTTGCCTGGCAGGGCTCCTGTGGAGTGAAACAGGCTGCTTTCCCACCTACTCTATGAGAATTGTCATGGTGTTTAGCTTTTATTCTTGCTTTTCCTTCCATTACTAGAGCAGTAGCAAACTCTCAGTAAGGTGGATGCTGGGCAGTCAGGCCTGCTTACTCAGCGAACAGCTCCCAAATGCTGACCTCTCCATGTCTGAGAGTCAAATTCATGTATGCTCAAAGTGGTAGTTTTCTGTATACCACAGCCCTTCAGGACTACTGGGAATACTCCTGAGTGCCAATGCTGAGCCTGTGCCAAAGGACCACTCCACTCATAACCTCACCCATGAGGAAGCCAGAGGCGGAGCGTTCCAGGCTGGAATATATCATGGCTCATGTATAGTCAAGCAGGGGCAAGACCTAAGCAGTAGAACCCTCCCTTGGCCAACAGGTGGAGGGCTGTGATTCAGAGGCTGTGACTTGCCCCAGGGACCACTGGCCTGTGGCAGTGAGAGTGAACCATGCCACATGTGGCTGTAAAAAGCCACTGGAAGGGCTGGGGAGATCTCTAAATTAGTAAACCACTTGCCTCACAAGCGTAGGGATCCCCATGAAGTCTCTAGAATCCATGTAAAAAGATGGCATGGTGGCAGATGCTTATAAACTCAGTGATCTTAAGATAGGAGGCAGAGAGAGGCGGGTCCCTGGAGCTCACAGGCCAGCCTGCCCAGCCTACTTGATAACTTCCAAGCCAATAAGAGATTGTATCTCAAACAAATGGTACAAAGGCACTTGAGAAATGACATCTGAGGTTGTCCTCAGACCTATACACCCATGAACACCTATACACATATGTACACACACAAACCTCATAATTTCACATACTCACGTTCACAGTGGTGTCATTCACAACAGGAGTTAAGAGCAGCCAAAATGTCTACTGAGAGAGGAGCAGGTAAAGAAACTGACTCACAATAAAGGCATCATCTTTTAAAAAGAGGAAATTCTGAAACTTAATTCAGCATGGATTTAGGACAAGTGAAATCAGATTCCATATATGTAAGGTATCTAGTCACAAAACTCATGGAGGGAGAAAGGAGCTGCCATGGCCTGGAGGAGCCCAGAAAGGAGAGTTATTGGTGAATGGGTACAGAGTTTCAGTTTAGAAAGAAGATCTGTTGAGGGAGACAGTAGTGAGGGCTACACAATGGTATAAATCCACTTAATGTTACTGGACTGTCCATTTGTGGTGGTTTGAATAATGATGGCCCAGACAGACTTATATTGTTAAATGCTTGGTCACCAGAGAGTAACCAGAGAGTAGCAGCATTTGAAAGGATTAGAAGGATTAGGAGGTGCTGGAGGAAGTGTGTTACTGGGGGTGGGCTTCAAGGTTTCAAAATCCCATGCCAAGCTCAGAGCCTCTTTTTTTGCCTGTGGATCAGGACATAACTCTCAGTCACTGCTCCAGTGCTGTGGGTAGTGCCATGCTCCCCTTCATGATGATAACAAGCTAACCTCCTGAAATTATAAGCAAGTCCACAATTAAATACTTTCTTTTATAGGAGTTGCCTTGGTCTTGGTGTCTCTTCACAGCAATAGAACAGTGACTAGGACACCACTCAAGAAAGGCTATGGTTCTGGAGACATGGCTCAGCAGTAAAAGTGTGTACTGTGTGAGGAGTTTACTGTGAGGAGCTGAGTTCAGAAACCCACATCATTGCCAGGAGGGCATATCATCCTGCCTGAGATAGGATCCCCAGAACAAGCTGGCTACTGAGACCAGCCTCAGGTTGACCCAGAGACTTTGCCTCCATAATGAAGTGGAAAAGGAACAAAGGATGACTCCCAACATCAACCTTGAGTCTCTACATGCTCAGGTACACAGGAAGCAGGTGTGCATGCACACATTTGGAAATGTGCATACACATATACACATGAACAGTAGAAAGAGAAAGGCTAAGACAAATCTTATGTTTATCAGAGAGTCAGATAGAGCATCCATGTCGTTTCTGATTCCTCAATGCCAACTGATGACAGAGTAGTCATGCCACCAGGGACAGAGCAAGCACACACTCCCTGGCCAGGAATACTCCTAGCGTTACCTAAGCAGTGGTTGTGGGAAGGCATTGATTCTGATGCTTAGTTGTACCAGAGGTTTCTTGACCGTGTTAATCTTTTTATTTTTTTCCTGCTATAACAGGATGCTGTAGCCTGTAATATTTACAAAGCAATGGGTATGGTGGTACATGCCTCAGCACATGGGAGGTGAGGGTAAGTAAAGAGGTTGAGGTCAACCTAGGATGTACAGCAAGACCCCTGTTTTTTGTTTGTTTGTTTGTTTTTGTTTTTATTTGTTTAAAAAAACAAAACCAAAAACATTTGTTTGTGTTCAGGGTGAAGGACATGCCACAATGTACATGGAGAAGTCGGAAGACAAACCGCAGGAGTTGGCTCTCTCCTTCCAATGTGAGAGTTTGGGGAATTGAATTCAGGTTATCAGGCTTAGCAGCAAGCATCTTTGCCAAGTTATGATGGTTAGTTTTGACTGTCATTTGATACAATGCCTAGATCAGGTTAGCCTGTGGGCATGTCTGTGAGATGTTATGTTAAGGTGGGAAGACCTGCCCACCATGGGGAACATCATTCCCTGAGCAAGGAATTGTAGACTGTTTAGGAGTGACAAAACAAGCTGAGCACAAGCATGCATGTATTCATCCCTAGTTCTTGACTGTGGATGCAGTGTAGCTATCTCAAGACAGCCATGCTTTCTCACAGGACTATAACCTGCAAGTTATAGTCCTAAGTAAATAGAGCTAAAGTAAATCCTTCCTCCTTTAGGTTGATTTTGTCAGAATATTTTATCACAGCAATAGGAAATGAAACTAAGATACCCACTGAGTTATCTCAGAGGGTTCCCCATGACCCTGCTAGGAGCTGGCTTAGTGGATAAAGCACTCACTGTGCAAGCGTGAGGACCAGAGTTCCCATCCCCACAACCCAGGGAAAAGCCAGGGGACATGACTACCTGTAATCCTAGCTTTTGGTAGATAAAGATGGGGATCCTCAGGGCAGAATGGCTAGTTAGCTAAGCAAGCCAAATCTAGTTCTCTCCCTCCTTCCTTGCCCTGGATGCTAGGAAAGAAGGTGCAAGCCTCACATCACTAGCTGAGCTGCCACGTGTAGCACACTGAGCAGTTGGTTGTTCCCCAGCTACCTGGAGCAACCCTTCCATCTCAGCACTCATCCCGCAGTATGATTAGAGCCACGCTTATGATATTCCTGAGCCAAGTGAGTCCCAGAGCATAAGGCCCTACGGCAGTCACCTCATTACAGGGTCTTCCAAGCTTTCAACACCACCAATCACCTTTCATGCAATAATATTGCCCAGATTTCAAGAAAGCACCTCAAATAAACTACACTTTGTCCTCCCAAAGTGTCAACAAAAGCATCTGCATTCTTTTAAGAGTTCTTGAAATGGCTAAAGCTGCCGCTTGCAGAAGGCTTCCAACGACTCCAGAATTCACCATCTAAAAGATGTAAGAAATGGCCATCAATACTAAGCACTGTCCTTGTCTTTAAAACACAGTGTTAGAGATACAGGTTTTCCCCAAAGGAGGAAGACTCTTGCCAGCTGTACATCTCTCTGGAAGACCTGAGGAACAAGCCCCATGCCTCTCCACAGGCACAGCCACGCCAACAGCAGGGACTCATTTCGACAAGCAGTGGCAGGCTTTGATTTTTCTGCCTATGTCGATGGATATCACAACCTCTGTTATTTAAGCAAACTTTGCTGTTTAAAGCAGATCAGGTCTGTTTTTCAAACCTGAGACAAGGAGGTAGAGTGGGGAGTGGGGAGGGGGAGGGGAGTGGGAACTTGCTCAGGCCATGAGGTACTTGGGGGAGAATCAGAGAGTCAGAGTACCTGTTTGTCTTTACTTAAATGCACATGACTCTTTCTGTTGTTGTTTTTGAGACAGGGTCTTACTATATAGCGCTGGCCTTCCTGGAACTCACTATGTAAATCAGACTGGCCTTGAACTCACAGAGATCTGCCTGCTTCTGCCTTGTGAGTTCTAATGTTAAAGGGTGTGCCACTATGCCCAGCTGTCATGCGTGACTCTTTAGGAAAAAAGTAACATGTATTGCCTGCTTCTGCCCCAGACCCTGCCCCCCTGCTGTGGCTGTAGTTTTTTTCAGACAGTTTCTGAGCCTCAAGTCCTGCAGGGACCATTTCAGAGGCCTGCCCACACGATTCCTGCCCACCTCTCAAAAGTCCATCCCTAGAAAGCCTTTCCTGAACCTAGTCCCATGCACATATCTGATTGTGTCAGGCATTTCTTCTCTGGTTTTCCACGGTCCCTTGACACCGCACATGACAAACTACTCAAACATGTGGTCTGATCTCCCTAAGCAGGGTGTGTGTGCTACTTGGCTGTGTGCTCAGACATCTTAGTGGGATGAGTTTTGTGTGACTGCACCAGGCCATCAGAGCTGGGAGCACTCTGGGAGGCCAGAGCACTGGTCGCTTAAAATCTTTTACTGAGAAAATACCTGGATTGGAGGCTTACTAAGGTACCCTCTGCCTCGCTGCTACCTACCGCCACCATAGGGTAGGCAGGCCTCCAGAGAAAAGGACTGAGATCACCTTGGTGCCAAGTCAAACAAGGCAGGACAGGTCCTAATAGTTCTGATGGAATCCTGGACCAACTGACTGTGGCTTGGGAAGCAGGGGAACATAAGCATGCAGAATCCCACTGTCACTGTTGGAAAACAGGAAGGAACATTTCTTAAAGGAAGGCAGAGAGTTCTGACAGATAGAAAGACAGACAGGACGAGAGGTATCTAGCTATTCTTTTCATGTGTATACGATTATGCATGCTTGCATGCATGTGAGCATATATGTAAGGTATATATGTGTGTGTGTGTGTATGTGTAGGTCAGAGATTGATGTAATGAATTTTCTCAACCACTCTTTCACCTTATTCTTTGAGGCAGAGTCTCTCAATCAAGCTGAACTCACCAGGATAGCCAGTTGCTAGACAGTTTGTTCTTGGGATTCCTGTCTCTGCCTTCTGAGTCTAGAATTATGGGTGAGCTGCCACGCCCACACAGCATAGGTGGGGACTGAACTCTTGTCCTCTTGCTGTATGGCAAGTGCTTTGATCTCAGAGCCACTTCCCCAGCTGCAGAGTGTAGTTTCAGACAAGATGCTCCAGGATCACCTGGGTGCTTGCAGGAACTGTAGCGGCTCAGACTCCAGCCCACACCTATGCAGCGGCAGGGTCCTGGAGCTAATGTCAGGGACAGCTGTTCCATACCTGCAGTGCCAGCAGCAGGCACATCCTCCAGCTGCCCTGCCACGCCTCCAGGGGTCAGACGAGTGTTCACACAGCAGCGGACCAAGTGGGTCTTGCAATTCTCCAGGGCTACAGGACTTAGAGGTCTATGGCAGACAGTCCTGGAATCTACACTGCTAACTTACCCAGAGATGCTCCAAAACCTAGCCTTATTTTTAATCTAGGAAATCTAATATGACATTAATAACTTACCAGATGATGGTGGTGCACACTTTTAATCTCAGTACTTGGGAGGCAGAAGCAGGCAGATCTGAGTTCCAGTCAAACCTAATCTAGAGAGTGAATTTCTGGACAGCCAGCACTACACAGAGAAATCCTGTCTCAAAAAACTAAAACCAAACCAAACAAACTGAAGAGGAGGCTTTTTGTCCCCTCCTAAGACCCAAGGAGTTCTTCTGTGTTCCCCAGATGAAAACCATGCTAAGACTAAGAACTTTATTTGACATTCTTTAAATATTTAAATAGCCCTTATTATTCACCCTGTGATTTATTACCATGATCAGTGTAATTATTAATGAGAAACAACTTCTGCTAACCTTCAGACATGACTATTAATATATTTGATATTGCTCATTAAAATATATGGACTGATCGTTCTGCCAACCTTATAGGCATGATGGTGCTGAGAGCGCGGCTGAGGGACAGAGGGTTAAATCTGCGTTACGGAGACGGTTGCCATGCCGGGAACCTGTGCAAACACCTGGTTTGTGAGGGAAGCAGTAGGAGAACAGAATTAGGGAAATGTGACGTGAATTCCTAGGTTGAGGGAAGGAAGAGAAGAAAGTAGCCGATATACGGAGGATATAAAATGCCCAGATAACCAGCCTCTTTGGAGCGTATACTCCATCTCAGGAGACCCCTCCGGGGGCCCACAATGGGCAAGCACCTTGATCAGAACATAGTGTCTTCTGAGCCTAGGTCAAACTCCCTCTTCTTGAAGCAAGCTGACCCCCCACGGTGGTTTTGCTTAACCCTAACAATGTCTTCACAGTTTTCAACTTTTGCCATATATGCAGAATTCTATGGGAATCAAAAAAATAAAAATAAAAAAGCAAATAAAATCTCAGTATACCGTTCTATCCCATCAGGACTTTTTAGGGCGCAGGTATGACGCACTTCAGATGGCCGCCTCAAGACTTTTGTAACAAGACAGGGTTGGTTGTATGCCTGATTATTGATATATTACTAATTTGAGTGTTGCTATATTAGTAATTTGAGTAAAAGTATCCATTCAATCATCAACATCATAGAACCGCTTTATAACACAGATGGCAAAGCCAGAACTTAGTAAAACAAGATCTTATTAGCTCTGTCCATCATCACTGTGGGCTCACCTACTACATAGTCTCACCTGTGATATATGAAAGTTCTGATTTCCTCTCTTCCTCGTTATTATCCAGCATTCTCTCATGGGCTTATGGGCCATTCATTCACCTTTCTTGGTGTGATGGTTTGCATATGCTTGGCCCAGGGAGTGGCACTATATTAGAAGGTGTGGCTTTGTTGGAGTAGCTGTGTCACTGTGAATATGGGCTTTAAGACCCTCATTCTAGCTGCCTGGAAGCTAGTATTCTGCTAGCAGCCTTCAGATGAAGATGTAGAACTCTCAGCTCCTCCTGCACCATGCCTGCCTTTTCCTGCCTTGATGATACTGGACTGAACCTCTGAACCTGTAAGCCAGCCCCAATTAAATGTTGTCCTTATAAGACTTGCATTGGTCATGGTGTCTGTTCACAGCAGTAAAACCCTAACTAAGACACTTGGAGATCTACCTGTTTAGACTTTTGGCCCATTTTAAAGACTGCAGTTACCTTTCATTATTGAGGTATAAGAGTTACATATCCTAGATTTTTAAATTTTAATTGTGTGTATATGTGTTTATGTTGGGGGGGAGGGGTTGTACAGGAGTTCAGCGCTACAGAGCCAGCAGAGGGCATCAGATTCTTTGGAGCTGGAGCGGCAGACATTTGTGAGCCACCGTACATGGGGACTGAATGTGGGTCCTCTGCAAGGGTGGTCTGTACTGTTAATCACTGAGCCGTTTCTCCAGCTCCACTTAGTATCTAAAGTGCAGGTTCCACATCAGCATACGAGTTGTCTGAGGCTTTTGTAGCTCAAAGTCTTTAATTCTGACAGAACCCAAATAAGCTGCTTTTCTTGTTCTTGCTTGTGCTTTTGGTCTCATAGTCACATTTTAGGTAACAAGGAATTCTAAATCACTGTTTCACCTGACATCTTAATTGACACGATCCACACATACCAAGGCTATTACAGGATTTCCTTTTTTTTTTTTTTTTTTTTGGTTTTTCGAGACAGGGTTTCTCTGTGTAGCCCTGGCTGTCCTGGAACTCACTCTGTAGACCAGGTTGGCCTCGAACTCAGAAATCCACCTGCCTCTGCCTCCCAAGTGCTGGGATTAAAGGCGTGCGCCACCACTGCCCGGCTGGGATTTCCTTTTCATAGAGCTGTTCTCTATGCACCCTTTGAATACAATATGAGCTTTCTAAATTATACACGGGCTCACCTGATATCTGTGATGACTGCCCAGTGGGATGTTAAGGAATGAGCCAACATGGTCTATGCTATGAATCCTTTTATTATTCAGAAGAAATCTGATTAGGATATTGAGTGAACATGAGAAATGAGACTCTAGAACACCTCACACAGTATGTCTCTTGGAAAGGTTGGTACACACTTCTTTGAAGTGGGAACAGAGGAATGGAGAGTGACTTACCTCCTCTGCACTTTTATTGGGCAATGTTACTTCTCTGTCCATTATGCACATGGTTTCCATTAAAATGTCAGTCTTTAGCCTAAGGGTGATTCTTCAATTTGAAGCAATTCCTTTCTTCTTTCCTCCCCTTTTCTTTCTTTTCTCCTTTTTGTGGTCCTGGATGTTGAAACTAGAGCTTCATGTGCTGGGCAGGCGTCTACTACTGTGCACAATAGTGCTAATTCCAGCATTTGGGTCCCTTGTGGCTCTGTCCCCGTTATTGTCAGATACTTACCTACTCACTACCCCCACCCCAAGCCCCCATCATCTTTGTTTGTGAATGTTCTTTGTAAAATAACTACGGGACCTCCAGGCAACACCAGGAAGAATGTCCTCCTACAGGGAATGGGTTCTAGTGCCTCAGGGGTGCAGGCTGGGGTGGCAGCATGGGGTACTCAGGGATACAGCTCTGGTGAGTTGGTTCCCTCTACTCTAAGAAGCCACTCCAGACTTGGGAGCTTGGTGGGTCTATACCTCTTCATTCATAAACGGTCTGGCTTTAAGTCTCCCATCCTATCCCAGTCCATCTAAACTCAGACTACTATCTAAGCTTATTGAACATTTACTGTAGGTATTCCCGGAAGGATTCTGCCCCTCAAGACTATGAGTTTTTTCTTTTCCTCTCTAGGCTAGGCTGCAGCCTGCATGCTACCTCAGAATTTATTAAGCATCTCATAAGAAAACTGGAATTGCCTTCCTGGCTCCTCCGGTTTCCAACCCTTCAATAGATCCATTGTCTACTAGTTTTTCCTTGAGAATATGTCCTCTTGGACTAAACCAAACATGTAGTTCACATCTAGAAACAGCACAAACCTTTCCTCCTTACCCACCCCTACCAAAAAACCCCAAAACTTAGCTCGTGCTTCTCGATTTACCTGAGGAGGGTTCTTCCTCCCTGGAAATGTATTTCATCCAATTCTTACTGCTTTTATAGTCCCCAACTGCCTTAAAAATACGACACATGCACTGCTTTTCTTCCTGGTTGTTTCTGTTGAAATGTTAGCCTGCTACAAGGTACAAAATTATAGTCTGAAATGAAAGGTTCCCCTTTATTATACAGAAGGGAAAAGTCTCAGTGATAGGATCTAAAGGCTACTGGCTCTCCACACGGGCTTGGCCAGCCACTATTTCCCTGCAGCTATTGGATGCCATGCTGAGGCAATGTGGGAAAGCCTTGTGGGAACCCTTCCAAACATCTCTCTCATCAGCAATCATCTTATTAACTCTTCATCACAACGCTAATTAACTTTCTTATTTTCTAAATCATAGTCCAGTGTTTTATGGCCAGCAGCCTGGAGCACAGGAATGTTCTCCAGGGCACAGTCTCTACTTGAGTCGTGTGACTGTGGCGACTCCTCAGCAGTTTGGTCCCTTCTCTCCTACTCCAGCCTCTGGGGCAGGAAGCTCTGATGCTTTCACAGACGTTCTTTCATTCTCTTCCAAGTTTCTGGCAGAGGGAAGAAGTGTTCCTCTGACATTTACTGAACTCATTATACTCGTTAGTGAGATCCTGAGATTTAAAGGCAGGACACTTGGCCTCTTTCTTCTCTGGAATCCATACAATAGAATCTCTTGACTCTGTCTCCATGGGTTGGGGCTGGGGAGGAGGATGGAGAAGACGCCTTGTCTACCGCAGGAAACAGAAGCCTGACATCTTACAGGCAGGCTTGAAGATGCCCTTTACTTCCAACTCTGCTTGTTTCCCGCCTGTCTACTATTCCTCTGTGTGTCTCCTCTTGGTCTGTAATACAACAAGCAAGCAAGGGGTAGAGGAACTCAGGCACCAAAACCTTAAACAAGAGCAAGTCTCCCTCCTCCTCTTTCTGTCTCCTCTCCTCTCCATCTTCTTCCCTCCTCCTTCTCTCTCTTCCTTCTTCTCTCTGTCCTTTTTCTTGTTCCCACACCAATACTTGACATCAAATGCAGGGCCCTGACCACACCAGGCAAGCACTTTACCACAG
Organism: Uromys caudimaculatus; assembly: GCA_028551405.1. Classification (NCBI taxonomy): domain Eukaryota; kingdom Metazoa; phylum Chordata; class Mammalia; order Rodentia; family Muridae; genus Uromys; species Uromys caudimaculatus. Next base: position 2,203,763 of record CM052715.1, read on the forward strand.
AGTTACACCCCAGCCCTAAAACTTTGAACTCCACCTCAACCGTACCCTCTCCTAGACTTGTAATCCTCCTGGGACAGATTGCAGAAGTCTTGTGACCTCCTCCTTGGGGGGGATTCCAACACTTCTCTAAGGCCATATTAATATCATGTCCATTCAACTGATGTTCTATTGAGCCTTCTGGGTGTTCTGCAATGGCCCATCCTATGATTTGTCAAAAGTAGGTTGGCTGTATGTAACTACAGTTTTCTTTACAGAAAGGAGTTACAAATCAACTACACATTGCTCCTTTTCCAAGTTAGTGTAAAAAGCTACTAGCCTGGGTCTATTCCATTGTTTGTTTCTGTGGTGCTGCGGGTTGAACCCAGAGCCTTGTGCTCCTTAGGTAAGCTCCCTCCTGCTGAGCTATATTCCCGTCCAGCCACGCCAGTAAATGTAAAGCATCCAATTGTATAAGGACAAAGGAGAACCTGGGACCACCCCAATATTCCCCAAAACTGCATTCTGCGGCAGCCTGGCATGTACCAGGCCGTGTGCCGGGCCATGTGCCAGGCCGTGTGCCGGGCCATGTGCCAGGCCGTGTGCTGGGCCGATGCCTCAGCCTGGCCCTTTGCATTCTCATGGTTACACTTGATTCAGGGAATGGGCCCTTCTGCTGTGCTACTCACAGAATGATGGATTCCTGCCAGTTGCTTTTTTAGCCCTCTGTCCTGTGGATCAAAGGTTCCAGCAGTTCTCAAGTCCCAGAGAACCCTGGGGCTGCTGCAGATGAAGGGTCTGTGGCCAAGGTGTCCTTATTTCTTAACTTTTGATCTAAACAGAGGGTAGATCTACTCTCTCAGACTGCTTTTAGAAATAAGATAAACTTACACTCAAAGGAGTCCTAAATAAAAATCCATCACGCTCACCCACGGTATGACAACCGTTTCATCTCCTTCCGATACAATGCCTTTAATTCGTCTTCCCTGTTATACTTCACCATAGCAGAGTGGAATAATAGACATGCCAAAAAATGTGTCGGCACCAGAGACCAGCCCTTCCTGTCAGTGTTCAAAAGTAGGAGAAATGGTGTCTGTTCAGTGAGGCCTTTGCTGCTTTTGACCCACCTCCTTCCTTTAGCCAGCAATTCCTGAGGAAGCATCACCTGGGAGAAATGAGCCGCCATGTGACAACACGAAGTTCTACATGATCACACAGAACCCCTTAACGTGTTAAGCATCCAACAGGTCTCAGTTGCCAGCAGATTTCCACCTGAGGGACTGACAAAGACTGTACCTTTCTCACCACTCAACTCCAGGTCTCTGTAAACTAGATAGACCCCAGTGGGCCCCTATGCAATGGCCTGAATGATGCCCTAGACTAAAGTCTGATGAGACCTCTGGAGGCGGGGCTGTCATGATGGCACCAGCACACTCATATGAAGAAAGCAGGATTGAGGGTATAGCTCAGTGGTAGTGTGTGTTTGATGTGCATGAGGCAGCAAACCAAACATAGCTAAACGAATACCAAAGCACATGCTCGCAGGTTGTCATTCACCTAGGTCACTCTCTCCCCGGCTCCATAGACACGAAAGGCGAAATCACATGAGCATTCAGTATGAGACAGCCATCCTCAGGTGCCTCCAGACACCACCCTGCTGATACGCAAACCTTGTCAGGAAATAAATTCCTGGGAAGACTGGTCAGGCATTAAAGAGTTTGTTTGGCGGGCACGGGATCTGAGCCTGGTCCTCAGCATACTTCCAACCCCAGTGATGGTGAAATGGGAGGCAGAGGCAGGCAGACTACTGGAGCTCCCTGACTAGCTAGCCAATGAGGAGCCTGTGAGAGGCTCCTAAAGCATGCTACTCAGAGACCTCCCTTGACCTCCACCCTCAGATGGACACATGCGCCTGTGCACATATATGCTTGTGTGTGTGTGTGGGGGGGGGAGACAGAGAGAAAGACAGAGGCAGAGAGAGACAGAGACAGAATAAATTTTAGTGGCTTAAGTCATTCAGTCTATGGCATTTTGATATGACAGACAAGACACACTTCTTTACTCTGCTGGAAAGTATTTTAAAAAGTAAGTTTAAAAATAAAGAAGGGTCGGGCAGTGGTGGCGCACGCCTTTAGTCCCAGCACTTGGGAGGCAGAGGCAGGTGGATTTCTGAGTTCGAGGCCAGCCTGGTCTACAGAGTGAGTTCCAGGACAGCCAGGGCTACACAGAGAAACCCTGTCTCAAAAAAAAAAAAAAAAAAAAAAGAAGAAATGTTTCAAAGGCATCTTTCACTGAATCAGAAATGGCAAATGCTGAGGGCTTTGAGTTTTTGCTGAGGTGAAGCTAAATTGCTCTTATGGAAATCATACAAGGCCACAGAGAGGCAACAGGAAAGGCCAGACTCCGGGCAGAAGCCCACACTGATTAGTCAACAGTGGACATGCATGAGAAACGGGCTCAACATCACCTGGTAAAGGTATAGTCTTGAGTTTCACAGAAAAGCCTCTCATGGAGAGAAGTCTGTGTGACGTCTGAAGGACAGCAAGAGCTACCAGGTATGGAAAGGTGAGAAGGGAATATTCTGTAGATGGAACAGCATGCAGTAAGCTTAGGAAATGCTAAGCCACTGGATGTTAATGAAAATGGCGGGTGTGGGGTGGTTAGCAGCTGCCATCAATGCCAACTTAACCTATCTATCTATCTACCAACCATCTAGTATATATGTATGTATCCATCTGTCCATCCACCCATATCCATCATCTATCGTCTGTCTATCGCCTATCATATGTGTATGTGTGTGTGTGTGTGTATAATCTATGTATCTGTCTGTCTGTCTGTCTATCTATTTTTAAGTATCCTGCTGGCCGGAGAGGTCCTCTGTTGACACTTTCTGTCACTATAACAATGCTGTAACAGCCCTATAGCACACTGCATGGATGCCATTTTACAGGACTAAAGGATAATTTCCCAAAAGTGGATACAGTGACCTTGCTTTATCCATAGTTTCTTTTCTGTGATTTCAGTTACCCAGTCAGCTCCAGTCCAAAATTGTTCAACGGAAAATTACAGAAATAAACAATTTATAAGTTTTAAATGTTAAACCACTGTGCTCAGCACGGTGGACTCGTGTGTCCTTCTGCTTCTGACACGAATCACTCCTCTGACAGTTTATCTATACCTTGAGTTCTACCCACCTGTTCATTAGAAACCGTCTCAGTTACCAGATCCATTGTCAGAGCATTTCAGTCCTCACATTCCAGTAACCTGGATTTCCTGAATAATGGCTCCAAAGAAAAAGAGCAATGACGCTGGCAGCTTTATTGCAGTGTCTTTTTATAATTATTCTGTTTCATTACTGTTGTCGTTAACCTCTTGTGGCTGATTCATAAAAAGTTTAATTTATTAAATTTTACCTGAGGTATGTATGAATAGGAAACAATGTAGGATATAGAGTTTGGTGCTTTCTATGGCTTCAGGTGTCCTTTAGGGGCCTTGAGATATATTCTCTACAAATAAGAGAAAAGCTACTGTATCAGGTCAGAATGTAGACACATTTGTATAGATAAAATGTCACATCGGGATTGTGGAGATAAATTATTACCCCTAAAATACAATGGTCTATTGTGGTTCGCTCCCTATTAACTGTGTGTAAAGCCAGTGTGCCCAGTCGTTACCCCATCTCCCCAGGTTCTCTAGGACTTTGTGACATGAAATCTTAAGAAGGCATCCTATAGCCGGAACTGGAGTGGCTGGCACAGCTGTAGTCTTTCTATAGCTAATAAGACTAAGTAACACTGGAGACATCCCAGGAGCCCACAGTGTCGACCAGTGTCCTGCTGTGAAGTGAAAGCAAGACAGCTGTTAAGAGCTAACCTAACCACTGGCTAGAGGTCCCCCAACTTGCTATGGAGATAAGAATGGCCTTGAACTCTTGACCCTCCTTGCCTCTACCTTCTAAGTGCTGGGATTACTGTGTGCTGCCCAGCTCAAGTTTTCCCTTTTAATGAAGGAAATAACTCATTTATAAAGTTCCACAAGTCAGGGTTCAAAATGAAGTCATAAGAAAAATATCTGGGCAGCGGTGCATTCTTTTAATCCCAGCACTGAGAAGGCAGAGGCAAGCATATCGTTGTGAGTTCAAGGCCAGCCTGGTTTATGGACATCCAGGGCTATACAGAGAAACCCTGTCTCAAAAAACCAAAAAAAAAAAAAAAAAAAGTTTTTTGTTGCAATCATGGTTAGCAGAGCCTACAGCTGGAAACCTCAAAAGCCCAAGGAAGACACCATGCAGTCTGCTCTCCCAGCCCTAACTTCTGTCTGGGGACACAGCACTGAGTGGAGGGTGGTTGGGCCTCGGGGCTCCACGGGCTGCAGGATGACTGTGTGCGGCAGGCTGCTTCTTTCCACGAGCTCGGTTCCTGCCTCGTTCTCCACAGCAGATAGCTACTCACAATCGAGTGCAGGCATCCATGACAAGCCTTTACCAGACCCATGCATGACAGTCTCACCCAGGTTCCCTCTCTCAAATTCCATTCACACAACAGAGCACAATCACCCGATACTGGGCACTTCTCAGGGGGCCACAGAATTTAACTCCTGAGACACGGTTTCGAGTCTGAGCTCCTTGATTCAAATTTATACAAATTATGTGACATCCTTTTATCCCCATCCCCAAAAGGAGGGCGGGAGAGAAGTACATGTTTTGAACCACACAACTATAACTAAGAGATGTGTGTCAAAGTATCTGTCACACTGCCCAGCAGGAAGTGGGCACACATGAGTGGCAGCTATGACGTTCCCTGTACTTCCATCATCTAGTCCACAAGTGTGAGGCAGACCTGAGGTAAAGCTAGACTGGGCCTGACTATCTATTGAGCTAAAAATGTCTATGCCTTACCCAAGGCATTTCTGTCTGCTAGGGACCACAAGAAAGATGTCATCATACTTCAAATGGCAGGGGAAGCTAACAAGCTCCCCACCAGCCCACCAGCCCTTTCTGTAACAGGGATCAAGGACTGTCCTAAACAGTAGAGCAGAAGCTGATTTTCCAGTCTACCTTGGTTGGCCATACTCCACCCCCTCAGGGAGTCTGCTCCCCTCCCTGTTCTCCCTCACAAAAGCTGGCAGGCCACCTGTCCTCTACATCACTACCCACAACACACAGTGATGTGCACACAACCTGGCAAGCTGGGACCCAGAGAGCTGTCAACTTGAAAAGCTGGTTCAATCCTAACTCCAAAGTAGAGGGAGCCTGAGGCAGGAGGAAAGCCCGAGACCATCCCTGAGACCATCCCTGGGAGATGCCCAGCCCAGATCCAGCAGGTGCACCCAGTGAGAGGCGCAGCTCTGGAACACTGTGTTTGTTTAGTGAAAACAGTTAGCCTAAGGGAATGGCAGGCAGGTGATTTCTTTAACCCACCTCAGCCCCTCATACAAGAGTGTGCCTGACAGTTCCAGGTCCTCACTGTGGAGCTGAGCCAAACAACACTTACTTCTGCCATGCTATTGGGAGTCTGGGCTTATCTCTTCACATGAGAACTGAGTTATTTGTTAGAAACAGTCATGGCACTCAGAAGACAGTGGCTGACAGCCAGAACAACAGGGCTCCAGCCTAAACATCTTCCTTTCCCCAAGTGACTCCCAGACTGCCTTATTAAAATCATAGGGTCAAAGCAAGAGGTGGAGGAGTCAGGTGGTAAGGAGCAGGGTAGCAGAAAATGTGATGTGAGAAGGGGGAGCAGGCTACACGGGGGTGGGAGGGCACAGGAGCATGGGGGGTAGTGAGGCAGGATTCAGCAAAAGTTATCTCTGAAAATGTCACAATGAAATCTAATACGTTACATGCTAACTTAAAGCTATTTTCAAAACAGCCTTTTAAAAATGTTAACTCCCTGGTCATGAAGTTCAGCTGTCAAGGGCACAGTTCAGGAGTCCAGCGTCCTCACAGTCATGTCACCGCCACTTCCGCTCCATGGACTTGTTGGTGTGAGCCCTGGTCTTCCTTTCTCTTGGGAATATACCAGAAGTGTGACAGCGAGGCTACAATGGTAACACTCTTTGGTATCAGTGTCCCCTGCGTCCCATCTGGCACTTGGAAACTGCCAATTTCCCGCCACAGCCAGTGGCCATGAATTCATCTGTCTCAGCTCATCACCAACTTAACAAACATGAAAGCTGTGAGTCACCACTGGAGACCTGTCCAACTGTCTTAAGAGCTGATGGTTCTTACTCTTCAAACCGACCCACCAAGAAAGTACTTCTTAAGTTAGCTAAAGCAATAAACTGGGTTCCCGGAGTTACTTGGAGAAAATTTGATGTATTTTAAAACTGCACGGTATGGCCTGTAATTTTTGGTTTTATTTACTTGGTAATTTGTGATAGTTTAAAAACTCTTTGAATGGTAGACTAGTGAGAGAACAAGTTGATAGCTCCCTACAGATCTAAGGTTCCAAAGCACAACTCAATCCAAAATGCAAGCTAGCACTTCAAACCTAACAACCCTGTGAGGGAAACTAGTTCTCTTCAAATAACAAAACAGCTTGCTGCTCTTGTTGCAACATTTCCCTGAAGAAATACAATTGTTTCTACTCTGCAGATGAGAAAATTGATACACACAGAAGTTAGGTACTCTCTTGTTGCTGTGGTTTGTTTGTTAACACGGGTCTTGAACATGAGAGGCCACTGGTGGTGGTTTAGTAAGAATGGCTCCCATAGGCTCAGAAATTTGAATGCTTATTCATCAGGGAGTGGCACAACCTGAGAAGGATTGTGAGATGTGACCTTGTTGGAGGAAGTGTGTCACTTCCAGTGAGCTTTGAGGTTTCAAAAGCCCAAGACAGACCCCGTGTTTCTCTCTGCCTTGCGCCTGCAGATCCAGACTCAGAACTCTCATCTATACCCCTCAGAACCATGTCTGCCTGTGCTACCATGCTCCCCACCACGACAGTGGGCTACGGCTCTTACCCTGTAACCCCCCCCCCCATTAGATGCTTTCTTTTATAAGAGTTGCCATGGTCATGGTGTCTCTTCACAGCATAGAACACTGACTAAAACATCACTCTACACATCTGCTGAATAAACTTGCTGACAGAACATCTTCTCACCAAGCTACTTAAGAAATAAAACTTCAGGACAAAGGCAACTCTCCTAAGAATCAAGAGCTGGGCAAATTCCAGGTCGGCCTCAGCTGCACACTGAGCACCGGCCTGTGTCTGAGTCAGTGTTCGATTACAGTGAAGAGACACACGACCGTGGCAACTCTTACGAAGGAAAGCATTTAATTGGGGCTGGCTCGTAAGCTCAAAGGTTTAGTTTTTACCATCATGGACAGAAGCAGGGCAGCACACAGGCAGAGAGAGCTGAGAAGTCTACATCTCGATCCACAGGCAGCGGGGAGAGGGCAGCACTGGGCCTGGCTTGAGCGTTTGAAATCCCCACACCGAGTGACACACTTCCTTCAAAAAGGCCACAACTATTCCAAAAAGGCCACATCTCCTAAGCTCTGCCGAGTAGCACAACTCCTAATGACGAAACGCTCAAATACATGAGCCTAAGGGGACCATTCTTACTCCAACCACTTGCATCAACAAAACAAGTCACTAAGCAGACTGAGGCAGTTCTGTTCAACCGTCAGGGAGAAGAATCACTAGCTCAACAACTCAAGGCAAAGGGCTAAGGGCAATAGAACATATGTGACCATTGTTAGCATTCTGTCTAAACTCCACCCCACAGCTACGGGCAACAGCCAGATATGCTCCGCCCCACAGTTGCCTGGCAACAGTCAGGTGGGCCTGGCCCACTATAAAAGGGGCTGCTTGTCCCTCCGCACTCTCTCTTGCCTCTCTCTTGCATGTCTTCTCTCTTACCTCTCCCTATTCCCTCCCCCCCTCCACGTGGTCATGGCTGGCCTCTACTTCTCCACTCTTTCCCTCTCTCTGCCTTTCTCTGCCTCTACTACCCTCTTAGCTCCCCTCCCCATGCCCTGAATAAACTCTATTCTATACTATCCCGTGGTGTGTCTGGTCCCTCAGGGGGAAGGGATGCCTCAGCATGGGCCTGCTGAGACACACCCTTCCCCCACACATACCTTACCACTCCCCCATAGAACATATATATCTCTTTATATTTTTATAAACACATCAACCATAACTTCATGGAAGCTTCGGCATAGACCACACAGCGCCTGACTTCACACACCAAGGCAGGCCACTCCAGCAGAAGAAATGGTCGCTGTTACTGCCAGCTCAGGTGGGCTGGGCACTAGAGAGCCAAGATAAACCCTTTCCGTCCGTGGGGCAAGTTCCCTTTCTACCTTCTAGAGCACACTACTATCTCAGAGGAACAAAGCATAGAAAGCCAGCACAGGACACATGTGAGAGAAGAGACTGAATTGTAGCCAACACCTTTCCCTCTGGAATCCGGACACTTTAAAGGAAAGAGAAGAAAGTGTAGTACAACAACACAACCACATGACGGCGGATGCTTGGCAATCTGGAAGATCGAGGCGGTACGGACACAGCAAGATTTCTAGCCAGTCAGTGGGGTGCCGTAGAGGGTAAAGACATTGCCAGCCAACCGAAGACCTTAGTTCAACCCCTGGGACCAATATGGGGAAAGCAGGAAGAATGACTCTGGTGGGCTTTCCTCTGACTTTTACAAGAACACATACACACACAAATAAATCATAATATTTAAAATTTTTAAAAAGGTTATTGAGGTGGTAGAGAGTCCCCTGACATCCCCTGTCTGGACCCAAGAGTGGAACACAGATATGAACAAAGTGCTGAGGAAAAAGTCTAACACGGAGTCAGAAAACTGTCACATAATTTTGCTCCTTTGGGGAGGGGAAGGGGAGGAGGTTGTGTAAAGGACTGGCTCTGACCTGTTCTCACCAGAGTGTCTAAGGAGTGCTTAATCAGCTTCTCTCGCTGCTGCTCCTCCCTGGAAACGTGTTTATTTGATGCTCACATCACCGCGCCCACCCCTACCCCAACTCCACACCCCAGTGAGAAATAACTGACTGTCATGTCTCACACTCTACTTTAGTTATTTTAAATTATCTAGGATATGAGATGCATCCAGAAAAACCTCAGTCAGAACATTTAGAAATTAAGTGTCTCCCTCAGTAAATAAGCAGCAAATTCCTTCAGTCAAAACTTGTGAAACCCAGAAGGGCCACCATATTTTTGCAACACAGAACCCTGTGATGATGGGTGGCACTAAAACCAGGTCAGGAGTGGGGGTGGGGAGAATGTAATGCACAGAGACAAAACAAACTGTTGCCTTATCCAGAACAGCAAGATGTCATGGAGCATGTCATGGTCCCTCCCTCTGAACAAGTCCTGAACAGCATTTCCCTTCCGGGGTCCTCGGGAAAATCCGTTCAAAAACAAATGATTCCTGGGTAACTGGCTTCTTTGTTGGTGTTTCCACACACTTCAGCACTGAGAGTCACCCCTCACACCTTCAGCACTGAGAGTCACCCCTCACACCTTCAGCACTGAGAGTCACCCCTCACCCCTTCAGCACTGAGAGTCACCCCTCACACCTTCAGCACTGAGAGTCACCCCTCACCCCTTCAGCACTAAGAGTCACCCCTCACATGCTGCTCCACGTTCCCAGCTCCTCACTGTTGATGGCACGGAAAGGCACTGACATGCTGGATTCTAGCCCAGTTAGAGACGGTAAAGGAAATTATGCTGTTGCCTTTGGTTTAAATTTTCCATGAAAAATTGTTCTCATCACCACAGAAGCTTAGCTGGTGAACAAGAAAAATGATTTAATTAAGAGTCAGCCATAATTTGATTTTTTTCAGTACACTCAACATAAAAGTTACATTACAGCAGAGCTTTATTTTATTTTGTGACATATTTTCATCAGATCATTCCAGAACACACAAAGATGTTGAGCAAAAATCAAAAGAAGAGAAAGAATATTCAAGTGAGAAAGTCCATGGTCAAATGAGCTTTGAGGTGTGTGGGGAAGGATGAGGAGGAGCCATCCCACCCACGATGACACAGGAGGTGAGGAAAGGCAATGAGGTATGTCACAGTAATTATGGCAGCAGTAACAAAAAGAAATAAACATGGTAACAACACACAACAGGTGAAGAGAATGCTCTCCGCTCTGCAGACAGGACATGATCAAATCTGCACAGACGCATGTCAACACCAAACCTAAGAACTCTCATTCAGAACTTGAAAGACATCTTTGCTTGTCAGCTCCTTGAACATTCAAGGTAACAGTCAACGTTAAGCCTGAGGACCTTCCTGTAACGTATGTCAAGACATCCGGTGGAGATTAAAATACTAGGGGCTGTGGAGAGAGCTCAGCTGGGTAAAGCCTGCTCTGCAAGCATGAGGATATGGGTTCAGATCTCCAACACCCACAGAAATGCTGGCTATACTCAGGCACACTGGGAACCCCAGTGCTTATGTGTAGATTCTAGGACTGTCAGCCAGACCATTGATCAAAAGAGTGAGCTCTAAGGTCAATGAAAGACTCTATCTCAAAAAAACTGGACAGGAAAACACCCATCATCAACTTCTGGCCTACCCACACACACACAAGCATGCATATCCACAAGCATGCACATACATACTCATACCCATGTGCACATATAATAAAATACATGAAGTTAATAAAAAGTAAAAATCCATATTAGTTTGATGTCAGAAAATGTGTAGGATTCCCCTATTAGAACAACCCAGCCTTTGTGTGTGGTGGATATGTATGTATCTGCTTATGTGTGCATGCACATGTATGAGCATGTGTCACGGGCATATGTGTGCATGTGTATGGAGTCTAGAGGTCAAGTTGGTTGTCTTGTGTCTTAGATTTTTGTTTGTTTTAGTTTGGAGGCTGTAGAGATGGACCAGCAGTTACAAACACTTGTTCTTGCAGAAGACCCAGGTCTGACTGCTAGCACACACATGGAGGCTCACAACCACCTGTAATCCAGTTCCAAGAGATCCTCCTCTGGCTTCTGCAGGTACCAGGCATGCATGTGGTGCATATACACACAGGGAAGCACTCATGCACGAAGAAAAGGAACTTTTGAAGACACTAACTCTAGCTGGTCCACTGACACAGTGAAGACTCCTTCTTAGTCCAGTATCTTGGCTACAGGTCAGGGAGACACGTCACATGCCATGTGAAAAAGGGACAAAGGAGCTATGCTGTGGCCTTTACTTGTAAAAGCCTGAGACAGGAAGTCAGAATACAGAAAATGTCTTATGCACATCAAAGCTTTCATAAGGACAAATCAGCCAGTTTACCAGCAGCATCTGTCCACCTCTGAATAGAAACTCCTACATGGGAAACACAGGCCAGAGTGGCGGTCATATTACTCTACAAGGAGATGTTGTTATGGAGACAGCTTTGAGAGCTCCCAGGCAATGCCAGTGTATATTAATTAAGGCTAGTGAGTGATCACAGAGCAGCCAGCTGGGTGGTATCCATGGAAACCAGCAAACATACATTTTACATACACAGTGACTGTTCGGGATCAATGATTCTTTATATAGGCTTAAGACACTGTGAATGGTGCATCAATAGCTTCTTTTGTAGGGCAATCTCAAATTAAATAGCATTTGAGAAGCCTGGTTTTGTGGATGCTGCATTCAGAGCAGGGATCCTCAAATCAGTGAGCACAATGGTAAATCTGGAGCCAGGAAATCACTGGTTAACTTTGTGAGAGAACTAAGCTAGTGTTTGACAGAGCCAAGGACCTCCCAAGGGCTGGCGTTCACCAGTCCAGAGATGTCAGACAGCATTTAATGCCCTCTGTCAGGCAGAAATTAGTACTGTGCTTGTTTACAGAGAAGAAAAGGAATTCACGCACCTATGATGGCGGACTTGAGATTAGGTGAGAATGAGGTCTTTCTTTAGGTCTCTGTTATTCTACACAAGGCTGTTTGCAAAGCACCCCCTAGACATTTCCACATACATTAGCTCATTTAATCCTGCTCGGAACCAGCGGGAGCTTATATTCTAGTATCTTCTAATTTTACACTATTTCATCCACGTGAACAGTATCGTAGCCTAGAGTAAATTCTCACTATCCGAGTTGAGGACAAAAGTTCTAGCAAACCACCTGCAACACTAACACCAAGATCTTCTTCCAAAGAGGGTGACACCTGGTGACAGGCACACAAGAGAGTCCCACTGTGGAGTGATATACTCCAATACGTTCTTATGAACCTGACAAATGTTTTATTGAGTAGGCATTGTCATTACCAACACAGTTCCTAGCAGTTCACTGTTCAGGGCTACCTCATATGCCGTCAGGAGGTCATAAGGATTAGAGAGCTGCCAAAGTAGTCCAAACTGTGCTTTACAGAGGAAAGACCAGAGGGTTTCCAGGGTGACGCCATGGTTTGGATGTGAAATGCCCACCTTAGGCTCTGTGTTTATGGTGGCACTGTTTTGGGATGCTTTAGAACCTTTAAGAGGTGAAGCCTCTATAAAGTTGGCCACTTGTGCAGGCCTAGCCCCACTTCCTGTCCAGTAACTGCTTCCTGCTCCATGGAGATATGAGATACCTTCAGTAGTATCAGCACAGTGCATACTCCTAGTGCCATGGAACCACTTGCTGCCACGCCTTCCCCATCATCATGGCCTGGATCCTTCCAAACTGTAAGCCAAAATAAACCCTTCCTCCTGATGTTTTGTTATTATAGCGACAAGTGAAGTAACTAACACAGTATCTTGTCCATCATGGCTGCTGTGACTAATACTAGAGACGGGGAGCTTATAGACAACATAATGTATTCCTTACTCCTGGTGCAGGCTGGGAAATCCAAGATCAGCATGCTGGTGGCCTCGGTGTCTGGAGTGAACTGCCTTCTCAGAGACAGCACCCTCCTGCTGTGCCCTCAGTCTGTGGGACAAGGAAGCTCAACCATTTCGAGACTGCATATCCACCTGTAGCCCTAGATGCCCTGGAACTGGCCACAGAGCAGACTGGCCTCAGACTCACAGACAACCACCTGCCTCTGTCTCCGGAGGGCAGGGATTAAGTGTGGGCCACACCATGACTGACTGGAGCCTCTTTTATAAGGCCACTGAAGTTACTTCTGAAGATTCTGCCTTCATCATCTGATCATGTGCCCAAAGATGCACCATTATATCACCTCAGAGATTAGGATTTCAAACTATGAACTTCAGGGGCCACGAACATTCATATATCATAGAAGAAAAGTTCAGTGAACAGTGACTGAACAGTAAGCACTCCCC
>CM052715.1:2217474-2243951 GCA_028551405.1 Uromys caudimaculatus
ATCTCTGTCCTGCTCACTGTGACTCTAGCATCTGAGCGTCTCCCAATCTCCCCTGCTCACTGTGACTCTAACATCTGAGTGTCTCCCAATCTCCCCTGCTCACTGTGACTCTAACATCTGAGTGTCTCCCAATCTCCCCTGCTCACTGTGACTCTTTAGCATCTGAGGGTCTCCCAATCTCCCCTGCTCACTATGACTCTAGCATCTGAGCGTCTCCCAATCTCTGTCCTGCTCACTGTGACTCTCTAGCATCTGAGCATCTCCCAATCTCCCCTGCTCACTGTGACTCTAGCATCTGAGGGTCTCCCAATCTCCCCTGCTCACTGTGACTCTCTAGCATCTGAGGGTCTCCCAATCTCCCCTGCTCAGTGTGACTCTAGCATCTGAGGGTCTCCCAATCTCCCCTGCTCACTGTGACTCTAGCATCTGAGCGTCTCCCAATCTCCCCTGCTCACTGTGACTCTCTAGCATCTGAGGGTCTGCCAATCTCCCCTGCTCAGTGTGACTCTAGCATCTGAGGGTCTCCCAATCTCCCCTGCTCACTGTGACTCTCTAGCATCTGAGCGTCTGTTGTCTTCCAAGGAAAGCGTTTGGCCTCTGTTCTTCCATTCCTACATCTGTTTCTCCATGAGCTCCGCTCTTCTCAGGTTTGATTTAAGCTCTCACCCGATTCTCACACTCCAGGTCTCCAGTTTAAAGCAGCTCCGTTTAGATGTTCACTGTCACACACATCTGTCTAGAACACATTTCACCAGCTTCCCTCCCTACAGTCTTACCATTGCCACAGGATCTGTCTGTCTGTCATGCCCGGGCCTGCCATGTCTCCAGTTACAAACCTTAGAGACATCCCTGCCCTCTGGCTCGTCATTCTTAGTGTTTTACAAGCATCAGTACCCACCTCCGTCTGTTCTAACATGGTCTAATCTTTACTTAATTATTTTGTCATGCTCCATAGCAATCACACGGTGAGCTAAATGATTAAGATTTACTTTCCTTCTGGATCTGCAGGCAGCAGAAAGAGTGACACTAAGCCTGGCTTCCTCCAATAAGGCCACACCCACTCCAACAAGGCCACACCTCCTACCAGTCCCACTCCCTAGAGGTGATGGGAGCCGATGGGAGCCGTTTTCATTCAAACCACCACACCATTCATCCGTTCATCCAGAGGTCCACAATGGGCTCCACAGAGCAGGTTCTTCTTACTGTCATCTGGCTTTTTGCCCAGATTCCCTTTGCCTCCACTGTCTCTGCCTCTGATCCAGCTTACAGTTTTCCACCTCCTTATCCTGCTTGTGATAAGTTAAATCATAACTCATTCTAGAAGGCTCTTGTTCCTTTTTTCAACCTCACCTAGGCAACCACAACTTTCAGGGGCCAGTGTCAGCCACTGCTCTGCCTAACAGTCTCACCCTTACCTATTATAGCAGGTCCTAGGCAGGCAGTGGACACAGTTAATGCCTTTCCCGCCCCCTGTGTTCATCAGACTCCAAAGATTTCCCTAAAGAAATACTAAGTAATGATAGAATCATGTACAAAAGGAGGCCCATTGAAAGAGAAGTTATATGCCTTCATAGCACGTTATATCATCATATCAGATCCCCCTAGTATATCCTAAATCTTACAGGACTGCTAACTGCTTCAGGCAGATAGTAAATTAGAACAAGAAAGAACTCAGAGAGTCAAATGAGCCACCTACCTACCAAGGTTACAGCACTGAAGGAGGTGTTCCTCTCAGGTGCTGATGGATACTGTGTAGCTCTAGTACAAGTCCATGATAGCCCATCTGGGTGGCCAACCACATCTGGAATTAACTAAAACTCGAGCAGCTGGGCATACTTGTGATGGATTTCCCTTGGTTGGGTTATCTGAGGTGGAAGACTCACCCTAAATCCAAGTAATTTGAAATGAGAAGACCCTTCCTAAATCCTTGCCTTGTGGTGGTAGCCATCATAAAAGGACATAAAAAAAGAAGGTTTTCCTTTAGTGTTTTCTTGCCCCCATTCTCGTTGGCAAGTTTATAGATTCTGACACATCCGCTCGCTGGTGTTGGAACCTATTTCTTTGGGATTCTAACATGGACTGAAAACTGGCAGTTTTCTAGGACCTCCCTGGGACCCCAGTATTTGACTGGGACTGCCCTGTGGTCAGAACAACTCCTGGACTCTTGGCCTTTCTGTAAGGAGACAGTCACCTTACTAATATATAGATATATATTAACTCATTCTAGCAGTTCTGTTCCTTAGAGAACCCTAACTAATAGAGTCTGAGCCCTGAATATATGAAAGGTAAACTCCATAAAAAACCAACCAGAGGCCAGGGGAATTCCACGAGTAAAGGCATCCAGCCCGATGCCCACAGTCAATCCTTGAGACCTATGTGGTGGGAGGGAAGAATCAACCTCCACAAGTTGTCCTTTGGCTTCCACATGTGCACACAGATGCATATGTATGTACTTACGCAAATAAATATATGAATCACGAATGTTAAAAAGACACATAGGCCTTAGGGTTGAAAAATTAATTAATTTTAAAAAGAGGGTTAAGAGTATATATAGTTCAGTGGTAAAGCACTTGCCTCCTATGTTTAAGACTCTGGGTTCAATCCCTAGTAGCACCTAAAAAAAAGTCAGCCAGCCAGCCAGCCAGCCAACCAACCAAACCAACCACCAAACAAAGACACAAAACCAAGCAACCAACCAAACAAACAAGTAAAACCAACTAGCACACCAAAACCAACCAAATAAACAAACACTGAAATTGAATCAGAAGGCCTAGCATAAAAAAGTACTTCCCAAGGGCCATTAAAAGGACAGACTTACTTCTGTGAGCTGCTGCTGTCTTCAGGACAAGAATGCTGATGGCGGTGGCATTAGCTTCAGGGGAGGCTGGCAGTACACAGAGGGACCCCTCACCTCTCCTGGCTTGTCCTCATTATAAACTCACCTCAGTTGCTTCTTTTCAGTGACTGAGAACCCAAGCAGTTTGAAATGCATACCTGTGAGATAAGGTACCAACCCAACACAGGAAGATTTCTCAAGCAAGGGATCAAATCTGCTGGAAAACTCACTAAAATTGGTAACTCAGACAACACCCTCCTTACACACATCCACACACTGAGGGTGGGGACTCAGGCAGCACCCTCTTACACACCCACACACTGAGGGTGGACACTCAGGCAGCACCCTCTTACACACCCACACACTGAGGGTGGACACTCAGGCAGCACCCTCTTACACACCCACACACTTCACTGCTGTTCCCTTGAATCCATTCACTTCTGAGTTAATCCTTTGTACTCCCAGTGAGAAGAGAGCTCAAAATTTGCCAATATAGTAGATTTCACCAAAAAGAAGAGATTATTTTGCCCCAAAGGTTGCTAAGCACTATAATGCTTTCTGTCTCTTGAAGTATTTCTCAGATTCCAAGACAGAAAAAAAGAGAGAAATATAACTGAAGCCAAGCATGGTAGTATAACCCTTAGCCCCAACACTCAGGAGCAGAGAGGCGGGTCTGTGAATCTGAGGCCAGCCTGCATAATGACAGTAGGCCAGGGAGGGATACACACAGTGAGACGGTCTCAAAAAAACCCAAAAAAACAAAAAAGGAAAAAGGAAAGAATATGGAAATGCTGCTGACATGGCAGACTCTTGAACAATGGCTGAGAAAGAATATGGTGCTTAAAGCCAGGAGCATCTCGGCCTCTGAATGACCTTTCTGCCTGGGTCTCTGAGGTTTTTGTTTTGTTTTGAAGAATCCAAAAGAGTCACTTTCTGAAAACACTGGCACCTGTTTGGTCATGATGGCGTCACCAGGCTGTATTACATAAATGCCAGTGCGTTTGGATATGGATCTGGTTCAGGGAATGGATACATTCTCGGCCACTGAGAATCACAGAACTGATATGTGATAGAAAAGGCGTGGGGGATGGGGAGGGAGGGGGTAATAGGATGTATTGAGGCTGCAACTAACCTTAAAGGTTCATCTAATCTATTCCTCCACATTTAAGGGATTGGCACTAAGCCACAAGAACCAATTAAAAATTGCCTCCTTTGAAGATAACTAATGAGGAAGAAATTATAACCTTCCCTTCAAGTTTTGGGGAAAAAAGCAAGAGAGACTTTCAGTAACACGTGGTCAAATAGGCAAAGCTACACACAAACTGTCAAACGGTAAAGGACAGAAAATGAATGCCACACAGTTCTCAGGGATGGTTTGCAAGCCAGAAAACTGAGCAATCAGAAATGTAAGGTGTGATTTTTCTTTTCTTTCTTTCTTTTCTTTCTTTCTTTCTTTCTTTCTTTCTTTCTTTCTTTCTTTCTTTCTTTCTTTCTTTCTTTCTTTTCTTTTTTTTTTTTTGTGACAGGGTTTCTCTGTGTAGCCCTGGCTGTCCTGGAACTCACTCTGTAGACCAGGCTGGCCTCAAACTCAGAGATCCATCTGCCTCTGCCTCCCAAGTGCTGGGATTAAAGGTGTGAGCCAGTACAGTAGGGAGTGGTTCTGATGCTTTGATCGGGAATCTGCACGTGAAGGTCCAGTTCCCCAACTGGTTCTTGATCATCAATAAAGATGCTAGTGGCTAACGGCTGGGCGGAAGAGGTGGGGCTTCCAGGTTCCCGCAGGCAGGCTAGGAGACACAGGAGGAGGAAAGAGGATTTGTCATGCTTCCGAGGGAGAAAGAGCCACCAGCTGTGTGAGATCTCAGTTGGAGTGGCCATTAGACACTTCCCTGATTGGGCCTCGGGTAGCAGGCAGGAGATTAGAAACACAACTAAGCTGAGGGCAGATCTAGAGTGTTGAGCAAGGAACAAAAGGAAGGGTACTCTAGCCCAGGAGGCATAGAAGAGCTCAGCCACTGAGTTGTAAGGTGGGTTAAACGAGCGTGTGTGTGTGTGTGTGTGTGTGTGTGTGTGTGTGTGTGTGTGTGTGTGTGTGTGTGTGTGTTATCCATGGATCCAGATAACCAGGGCAGTGGCTGGAAGCATGGCCCATCTGGAGCTTAAAGCGGCGTAGCAGAAACTACAGGCTACACACTACCACCTAGCTTAATATGATTTTTAATATCAAACTGAGTCAGTTATTCAGTGTTCTTCAGTTATTCAGTGACTATGCAACCATCACTGCACTCTAGTTTTAACTCGTTTCCATCACTACAAAACCACAACTTCCTTATACCTGTATGCAAGCAATTTCTGCTTCATGAAAAGCCATCAATTACATATTCTGTCTGAATAAATTTATCTTTTCTGGATATTTCAACACAAATGGAATAATGTATGCATTACAATGTGACTAGGTCTGGATATTTCAACACAAATGGGGTAACGTACGCGTTACAATGTGACTAGGGTTTTCCACTTAGCAGCATGCTTCTAAGATTCATCTACATCATAGAATATATGGCCTTGTTTCTTGTTGTGGTTTAATAGCACTAACACACACACACACACACACACACACACACACACACACACACACACACACACACACACACACCCCAATGATACTTTCCACTAAGAAATTCACATTTATGCTATTTGCCTGTTTGCATGTTTTGGCTTTATTATTAATGCTGTGAACATCCATGATGCGCAGGCTCTTTGTAGAGCGTGAGCCTTCCTTAGAAGAGCTGCATGATACTCAATTTGCCATTTACAAGTACCAAGCTGCTTTTAAAAGTGCCTGCGTAAGTGCCTACCAGCAGTTTATGAGGATACTGGCTCTACCAAATCCTCAAAGTCAGTAGACTTGTATCTTTGATTCAAGGTGTATCTCTTCTAGACAGTATGTAGTTGGGTCTTGGATTTTAAAAATATAATCTAATAACTTCTGTCTTTTGAATGAAGCATTTTTTAAAAGGTTCAATTATTTTTTTGTGTGCATTTGAGTGCTTTGCCTGCAAGTATGCGTAAGCACCACATGCATGCCTGGTTTCCATAAAGGCCGGAAGGTGTCAGATTTCCTGAAACTGCAGAACCTGGGTCCTCTGTAGGAGCAGTCAATGCTTCCACCCTCTGAGCCATCCCCCCTCTTTCTCTTAGTCAGGGTTCACCGCTGTGAACAGACACCATGGCCAAGGCAACTCTTATAAGGACAACATTTAGTTGGGGCTGGCTTACAGGTTCAGAGATTCAGTCCATTATCATCAAGGTGGGAACATGGCAGCATCCAGGCAGGCATGGCAGGAGGAGCTGAGAGTTCTGCATCTTCACTGAAAGGAAGCCAGGAGCAGACCATTCTCAGGCAGCTAGGAGGAGAGTTCTCAAAGCCCACTCCCACAGTGACACACTTCCTCCAACAGGGCCACACCTACCCCAACAAGGCCACACTTCCTAATAGTGCCACTTCCTGGGCCAAGAATATTCAAACCATCAAAATGTTTAAAAGGATTATTTAGTCCATTCACATTTAATATAATTATTGATACTAACACTAGCAACACATCTCTCAGTCTTTATTTATTTGGGAATGTCTTTATTTCTGTCACGTTTGAAGGACAATTTTGCTATATATTAAGTCTCTGGTTATCATATGCTTTTTTCCCTACAGTATGTGGAATGTGGCCTCCTCTTGCTGCCTCTAGTCTCCAGGTTTTTGCTGTTTTGAGGTTTGTTATTTTTCATGAATTGCATTGATTTTCCTCCACGTGTGCTAAATCCTTTTTATCTTGATGCTTCTAATATTTTCTCTTTGTCTTTTAACAGTTTGATTATATAATTTGTTCAGGTAAGGTTCTGTTTTTGTTCTTAAGGCTTACTGAATATTAGTGTTGTTCATAAAATTTCATCCATTATTTATTCAAATATTTTTCTATCCCTGGATCCTCCTCTTCTAAGGCTGTTTTTATATACACATTGATATGCAAGATGTCTCACAGGTCACATTTTTTCAATTAATTTTTTTCTCCGTATTAAAGGTCATTTTTCTCTCTTACAATTCTCTGCCAGCTAATATCTGTTGAGTCCCTCTAAAGAAATCTCATTTCCATTGTACTTTTCAATCTGGACTTTCCATTGGTTATTTTCTATTCCCCTTTGACTGACAATCTGAATCCAGTGCGCCTTTCCTTTGTTTCTTGGCAGAGTTGCAGCCTCACCCCTGCGCATTCTGAAAGAAGTGTTGTGCTGTGTCCCAGGCCGGCTCCTACATCTGAAGCCTTTTCTTTTCCTGCACTCGAACAGCGATTTGTTTCTCTGAATGCCAATACTCTTTGGTTGAGTATTGTGTTTTTTATATACTGTATGGTAGCGACTCTGGGTCTACCTTCCCCACACGTCTCACTATTGTAGGTGTTTGTTTTTGCTTGTTCGGTGATCTTTCTAGAGCAAGCGTAAGTCTGTCTCTCACAGATGCTGATGTCTTTCCTGATATCTATATCCTCATTCTTCAAGCATGTACAACTTGGCATCTGGCAAGTACCAGTCAGAGGTTTTTGTTATAAGCCAGAAAACCTTGTTTGTCTCTGCTTCTGCATGGCTGGGGAGGGCGTTTGAACCTTGGGCAGTTTTCATGTCTGCCTTAGTTTGTACTTTCCCTGGTTGTTCTGTATGCAAACAGACTTCCCTGGCCAGGTATGTTTGAGTGGGTTCCACTTCTTTTGTGTGTTCCTTGATATAGAAGGCATAGGGCGTGAGATATACCAGAGGGGGGAGGGGGATTACGGAGCTCACAATGCTCTCTTACCTCCAGAACTACATAGGCTAGCAGCAAGATCACTGTCCACAGCTTGCTCCAATGAGGCCTATAAACTCAAAACAGTGGAACTACTGCCTCCCCTGTTCACTTATGACCAAAATGGCCACCTGAATTAACAATGCCCCAAACAGAGAGAGTGACTTGTAGAAGCAGCAAGGCTGATTTCTATAGCTCCCCACAGCCTGCTCTGGCTTAATCATTACACTGACAGAGCTGAGAGGATGGAATGGGGCAGAACAGCACATTTTACTCTGTTCCTACAAGAACAGATCCCTCTGTTTTCCTGTATGCCTTTAGCAGGGGCACGAAGACTTCCGACAGTGTTTTCCCATCTCTGTTTGTCTTGGCGACTGTCAGCTTCCTCTCTCTCATGATGAAGATCTTAGCCAGTCTCCTCGTTCTTCTGAATGCAAAACTATTATACTAATACACAGACCGAGGAGGTAACATCACCACTGTACAAACCCATTGCCAGAGAAAGCAAAAGCATCTGAAAAAACAGAGACAGCCGAAGCAGGAGCTCCAATAGCCACTTCATTAGATTGAATCCCGCTCCTCCAGAGCAGCTCCTAAGCTGCTGCATCTTGATTCCTTTGAACACGAGGGAAAAGTAAGGTGCCAGGAGAAGAGAACTCACGTCAGAGCATCTGCTACCACGGCGCTTTGCGCAGTGCTCCACTGTTGCCTCTCTGCTGCAGACCTTCATAGCACACCCGCCTCTCATGCTTCAGCCATGCCACTGGGATACACAAAAGCTATTCCCGTGGCAGCCCTTGTCCTGCCATCTGGCCATGTCAGTTGTCCTCTACCACCTCACTGGACAGGCTGGGTCCTCTTGAGAAAGTCAACTGAACTCTGGACAGCCTCATAGCTTCAGGGAAGGACAAACAACTTCCTGACATCTGTTAATCTAGTCTCTAAGGGCTGAAGATACCTTGGAGAATTTTTGATCAAAATCTCTTCATTTTCAGAGGGGTAATCAGGCTCAGGAAGTTCATGTGCCTTCTAAGAATATGATGGTGTCTTACTGATAAAATAGGTGAGAGGTCTCAGAGATTGTCACCTGGAGGAATGGCCAGGCATGTGCCACTTAAAATTGTTTCCTAAAGATCCCACTTCACATAACCCAGGCTGAGAAGTCTGGGCACACAGACTTGTGTGTAGACTTTCCCGTCTCTACAGCCCCTCTCTCTTTCTTACCTTAGCAATGAAGAGCCAGGCCGCACACTGCCCTGGGGCCAGAATGCTTCTCAGCTTTACTGTACTGAGCATGAGAAAGAATCCCAAAACTCCACTGAAAAGAGAAAACAGCCTCTGGTTAGTAAGGCTGCCTTCCTTCAGCCACAGCCAGTGAGTTCCTCCTCTTATGCCCCACCACCGAACTCTAAACCCTCCCACCGCCTCCCCAGGGAGCCGGGATTACAGGTGGATGCCACCACTCTCGTTTGCCAATGTCTAATTTCTAGGTATCACACAACTTGCAACATATTTGTGCTTTCTACTACCCCTGGATAGAAGCAGCAGCTCAGAAAATAGAAACTCTGCTTTTCTAAAGAGATGAGAGCATCTCACTAGAGGCGAGAGAGGCTCGGAACTCTGGCTAAGTCTTGAAAGAAAAATATATAGATGGGCATATATGGGGAGATGTTACGTCTTCAACATCATATTGCCCCCAAAAGCTTGAGTACAGAGACTCATGGCAGATGTAAATCATGTGGTTTATGATCTCATCATTTGAAGGCATTAGTGAGAGATAATGGGAACACCAGGAGGTGGAACCCGGTTAGAAGAAATGCACCCTGGGGTGCACCTCAGAAGCATGGTTGCCCCAGCCCCTTCCCTTCTACCCTGTCTAGGCTTCACAAGGCAGACACCACTTCTACTGTATACTACCACTGTTAAAGAATTAATGTGCCTTTACCAATGAGAAACTGCTCACTTAGGGGGAAATCTTTAAAAAAAAAAAAAAAAAAAAAAAGGCCCAAGGAAGAGACAGTCTCAAATAGAAGTTTTTACTAACTTATATGCACCGTAGGCTTACACATTTTACTTAAGTTGTCAGCCTTAAACCTCTTGTGGGTCCCAGGTCCAGGTTAAACATTGAACAATTTAAAAACAGATAGGAGACTGCATGTCTGGCCACTTGGGCAGATGGAAGATTTCCACAAGAAAGATATTGCTAGAATTATTTCTTAAGTACAGCAGTGTTGCTCTTCTCAAATAGTTAGTTGCTGCCCAGGCTTATCCTACCCTCCTGGCGGAGCTTCTCCTGATAAGGACACAGGAACTTACTGGCAGACCAGGATTTAATGGTAGCTGTGACCCTGCGCTACCCACCTGAACTGCCTGGTGGAGGCATGACTTTGGGGAAACGTGGTGAACAAACATTCCATCCTACATGGTAAACTTTGCTTACCTCTAGTAAGTCTGAGTAGCTTCACCTTACCTTTGGGGTGTTTGGGGGTAGCACTCCCTCAGCTAAATTCTACTTCCTGTGATTTGATGTCTTCTAAGCAAATCTATAAATAAATCCTTTATTGTCTTTATAACTTGGACTTCCTCCTATGTCACCAGCACAGTATCAGTCTCACAGGCCCCAAGTAAGGGAACCAGACAACCTTGGGAGGCACCAGACCAGGAACAAAAGAGAGCCTTTGATATGTAACGTGTTTCTCTTAGACACCCACCACAGCACCAAAGTCTACAGCAGTCACCAGAGTCAGAGTGGGGAGCTCTAGTGTCCATGTCTCTGAGGGAAGGGTGGGAAGACGGCAGTCAGTACTCTGAGACACCTCTTGGTGGCTTCCACTCCTGCAGCCAAGGACGACACCACAGGGGTGTCTGCTTCCCAAAGCCGGTCCAGGCCTTTGCCCTGTCCTCTCCATCCCCAGCTGAGAGGTATAAGCAAAGCTCGTTCCTCCACACAGATGCACGTAGGATGAGCTAGTCTCTGTGGTTTAGAGAGGGACAGCGCTTCCCTCCCATTGCCTGACTTGTTAGATCGTAAATAATTCCTTTTTTATGGTTTATGGTAATTTAATTATCTACTATTGCATGACTTACTTTGGCTAGGCCATTTGTCCTGGTACAGAAATTAGTAGGCTTTTTTTTTTTTTTCGTTTTTTCCCTTCTCCCTCCAGCTCAGCTCTCTCCGGCCCAAAGATTATTTATTTTATGTGAGTACATCGCTATCTTCAGACACACCAGAAGAGGGCATCAGATCCTAATTACAGATGGTTGTGAGCCACCATGTGGTTGCTGGGAATTGAACTCAGGACCTCTGGAAGAGCAGTCAGCGCTCTTAACCACTGAGCCATCTCTCCAGCCCTAGGCGTTTCAAGTGTACAGCAGTACCTTACCTGGATTCTTGTATCGTTACCTTGCTACACATTTAGATAGTTTCTAACTCTGTTCTGAAGGTTGGAGTGTGCTCAGCTGCTCCATATAAATATTTCGTCACCTAACCTCTCTATAAAAGCATCTTTTTTTTTTAACTACCTTATCTTTGTCTTTCTCCTTTCAGCTCATCCACTCTTGGTATGGAAAATGCCCTTCTGAAAGAGAAGGGGAATCCCTGAAGTGAAGGATCCTGGGAGAAATAGAGACCTGTTTCAGGGTCTCTGCGTTATGGCTACCTTCCTCCCCTCAGGCACCCGTGCTCCCTCTCTGAGTTTCCAGGACCTCCCAAAGGGAGCACGACTAGTCTGAGATATGGCCGTGGGAGACCCACTGAGATGATGTAAGGGCATTGCGCGCAGTTTTTAAAAGGTCAGCTTTATATTGATACAGGAGTTAGGACAGTTCAAGTAAAGATCAATTGCTCTTTAAAATGAAAAGGGCTGAGCTAACATGTTGAGTTAGGAGAAAGCTCTACAGAGGGCCAGAAACATGGCCAGAAACATGACCAGAAACATAGCCAGAATATGTCCACACAAAGCCAACACAGTGAGCTGTGAAGGTGCCGTTCTGTTCCAAAGAACCAAACTAGTATTGATCATGCCCCAAAGCATGCTTGCCCATACGACCAAAGCAATCATACTCAAGGGACACCAGTTGCAGGTGCCTGGGCAGCAAGATTTACACCATGACAGCTTGGCTCGTGGACAAGTGAACAGGCTGACAGGAGCTGGGAGAGCTGACAGGAGCACTGCTGGTACTTTTCTGAGGGTGATAATAGGAATCCTTCTAAGGCTCAAATGCAGAAAGTCTACAATCATGCTCCCATTTACCCCAATGCCCCTGGGGAACATGATATGCCTACTTCAGAAGCAGTACTTAACTTTTTTGATTCATTTGTTTTATTATTCATTTATTATTGTTTTGCCTCCATGTGCACCTTGGGACTGGAGTTACAGATGGTTGTGAGCTTCCATGTGGGCACTAGGACTCAAACCTGGTCCTTGGCAACAAATACTGTTAATTGTTGAGTCAACTCTCCGTCCCATACATACCAACTTTTTATCTGTCTGCAAAGACTGCTCCATGGATACCATTTTCTGTGTGGGAACAGCAGTCTAGCTTTTATTCATAGTTGTGAGGATTTGGGGGTTTGTTTTGTGACTAATGACAATAGCACTTATTAGGCACAGGCACTGTTCGAAGTATACACTTGTATTAATTAGTACAAAAGCCTGTAAGACAGATATAGTCATTATTGCTAGATGAGCAAAAACAAGTTAGACACTTGCTTAAGAGTTCTTGACAGAACCAGGATTTCAGACTTTTCTTCTAGCTGACCTGAGCAGGTACTAATGACAATACCCCTGGGCCAGGCATGATGCTTACGAGTTTATAAATACAGGTATGTAAACACACCAGCGTTGGTATGTTCTGTGTTATAGTTGGGGATTGGGAGCGGGGACGAATGCCTTGGAAGAATTTGGATAATCTGTCCAGTGGCCACACAACTCGAACCTTCTAGGCCTGGGGCTGGCCCAGGACTCCTCTTTCCACCATGGCCAGGTACGAGCTTGAGACTGTCTCTGAGTCTTCCACCTCTTCCACTCAACACTTTGCCTAGAAATGCTGGGGCAGGGTGGCAGGAAGCTCTGTGTGTTTGTGTGTGCTCATCTGATTAATCTCCACCTGAGTCCTTCCAAAGGATAGATACTAATGTCTAGGCATCTACGTGCTCATTTCTACCATGTGCTTATAAGACTCAGAGTTCCACGGAAGGTTTTGCAGGTTGCCTTCGGCAGCAAGAGGGAAACCAAATTGCAACCTGAGAGGACACAAAGTCTCTCAGACTGAGTCAGTTTCAAACACTGAAGTTTTGTGTGAGGGCTGTGAAGGAGAAAAGGTGGCCAAAGTAGAGCTCCTCAGCAAGCTTGCAAACCATGGTGAGGCATTGCGACAGGCCAGGCTCTGCTGGGATCAGGGTGGCACTGAGCACCTATGAGTGTTCAGTGATGCTCTGCTGAAGACAGACAGATGTACCCAACCAATTTACCGTAATCATGCTAGGCTTCGTAGAGATGAAGACACAGCTAATGGCACAGAACACACATAACTTGGCTCAAAATTACCTGGCACAGCAGCTGCCATGGAATCTGTAGAAATACAGGAATGGAAAGTCCAGGGCACCGAAGAGGTCACCTAAGGAGGACAGGCAAGGTGACATGGTGGTCCACACAGCTCCCTCGGGTCCCCTAACCTACCAACAATGTTTTCCGCACAGTGCATGCAGCCCTCCAGCTGTCACAGTCCCTGTTGCCTCCTACTAAGGACAATGTGAAATGTGTGGCTGTAGCTCTCACACCCTGTGGCAACTCTGAGAGGTTCTATTACCCACACTGATGCCCGGAGAAGAGACGCGGCTAAAACTGTAAAACTGTGGAGTCAGAATGTGCACCCAGGTCAGCCAGACCTTAGACCTTCCCTTCAGCAGCCAGCAGCCACACCAGGGACCGTGTCAGAGCAAAGGTCCTTTGAAAGGTTCCTTTCTTCCCTTTGTTTAATTACTGCACAAACAAACAGCACAGGGCCCAGGACAATCACGCACACTCAGTTTAGTTTAAGGCCCAAAGAGTACATTTATTTCTTGTGAAATAAGTTCATTCTTTTAGTTCCACTTTTAGTACAAGAGGAAATAATCACTGGCTGTTTCTCTCTGGAATTTGAACTTGGTCACAAACAAGTCAGGAGATTAAAAAAGCAGAAACCCTTCCAAAAATGTCTCAAGAAAAGGAATTAAGCGTTTCAACAGTGGACAGCTTAATCCTCCCAAATCTGGAGTTTCTGCAGCAGCCTGGCTCTCCAGAGGCCTGGGCTCTGGTGTGGGTCTGTTTTGCATAGCCTGGGGGACTGGGCTGACTGACGTTCCTAGGCATTCCCTGTTGAAGAGATTTGTGCAGTGGAGCTGTAAGAGCCATTTCCTTAACACCTAGAGTCAAGTATGTCACAGACAACTCAGCGGCAGAGGTATGCTCAGCACACGCAGAACCCTGGGTTCCATCAGCAGGAACATGTGTGAGTTCCCACACATGCACACACACAGGCATGCATGCATTTCAGAACAAGATTCGGGGGGTTGCTACACTTCTATAAAGCTTCCTATGTGATCTCAAATGGTTTAGCTCCAATTCTATACCTCTGACCATTTGGATGCTTTAACAGTTGAGACAGATCTTCATTTATGCACATGTACGTCTAATAAAGAGTTTTGTAGGACTTAGTTCTTATGCAGCTCATCAAAGGTCAAGGACTCCTTGCGTTAGGTCAGCACTCCACAGAATGTCTTCACCTTCCAATGGGAACTTGTGTTAGTAATGTCTCAGCCTTCCAGCTGCTACACCCTGAAGAATATTCTATTACCCCCTACTAATAAAGTGATGATGGGGGCCATTAGCAAGAACCTGTTTGTGCAGAGCCTTATGTGAAGTGTGGTGACTATCTCTTACACCCTGTAGCAACTCTGACAAGTTCTAGTACCCCGACTCCATCTGAAGCCCAGAGAAGACACATGACTAAAATTCTGTAACTGTTGAACTATGGAACCAGAATGTGCACCCAGGTCAACCCAGAGCTTAGATCTTCCTTCAGTGGGCAGCGTCCACACAAGGGACAGTGTCAGAGGAAGAGAGCCTGCCTTCACCTGGCAGTTTCAGAACTTCCGTGTATAATGTACAAGGCACAGAAAAGAACACTGAAGTCTTTTTCTGCAGAGGAATGACAGCCAAGACAATCCTGGCACTGTGGACTGCGAGAGAGGCTGAGGCCCTGCCCAGCCATGGACGGACTTCCATGGAGAATCTGTTCTGTGTCTTCTGCAGCTGCTGGTTCTTGGCCTTTGCCCAATATCCCTCCCCGTGTGAGAGGAACTGCAGTGCAGTCAGGCAGATAACAAGGAATCACAGAGAGGCCTATCAGGTAAATCCAGGGCCTTGAGAGCCCCTGGATGCACCTCCTCTTGGCATCCACTTTGTCATAAATGCTCCGGCGGGTAGGCTGGTGAGAGTACATGGGTGATATTTACAGCCTAGCCCAGGCTTTGGGAGTCTAAAGAACAAGACGAATGGTCTGGGATAGACAGGGAGGGAAGGAAATAAAGAACAAATCACAGCCCTAAGGAACTTGCCAGCTAGATGACAGTCACTATCCAGATCACAGGAGCTACTCTGGTGAGTTACAGGGAGGGCGAGAAGCAAGGGACGTGGGATAAAAGAATAGCCTGCCTTTATCCTTAAGTCATTTCTAAAACCATCTACACAGCATCTGCTTGCCTGGACGCCTGGCCTGCCCTACCACCTGGAATTACCAATCCTTTGAGAGGAGGGAGTCCATCTCACTCACCCCTGTGGCCACAAAGACGCTTTAGCAAGCAATGCTGAAAGAATGGGGTCTGACGACTGGGTGCTTCTTGACAGGGAAGACATGTTCTAGACTTGACTCTGTGACCCTAAATTTCTAGCTGACTCTAAATGTGTCCTTTTGGTGCCCTCAATATGTCACTCAAAAAAAGCAAATCTTTGTTGTATTAATACATTCGGATTAGGGTTTTCCCTCCTTCAGATCCTCCCTACCCATCCAACTCCACACCTTTCTCCCTCTAGAAAACAAACAGGTAGATAAATTAAATAAACCAAACAAGAACTTAAAAAAAAAAAAAAACAAAAACAGCCAGGCAGTGGTGGCGCACGCCTTTAATCCCAGCACTCGGGAGGCAGAGGCAGGTGGATTTCTGAGTTCGAGGCCAGCCTGGTCTACAGAGTGAGTTCCAGGACAGCCAGGGCTACACAGAGAAACCCTGTCTCGAAAAACCAAAAAAAAAAAAACCCAAACAAAACAAAACAAAACAAAACAAAAACAAAAGCAAAGAAAAAACAGAAGTAAACACACACACATGGGTCAGATTCGAATATTCTAGGACAGTTAGGGCTGTGTAAACCAGGCTGGCCTCAAACTCACAGTAATCCACCTGCCTCCACCTCCCTAGTGCTGAGATTAAAGGTGCGCATCACCAAAATGGGCAAAAGCAAGACTTTTAAGCTATCTGCCCTTAAACAGCAAAAGTTGGTGACACTGCTATAAATACCACAGGGATTTTATAGTGTGTAGCTTGTTCCAGTCCAGGAGAGCTTAGTCCAGGCGCCTAAGGAATCTGTGAAGGTGTTGGGAGCTGTCTTGGTTAAGGGTTTATATTACTGTGACAAAACACCACGACCAAAAAGCAAGTTGGGGAGGAAGGTTTATTTGGCTTACACTTCCAGATCATAGTCCATCACTGGAGGAAATCAAGACAGGAACTAAAGGAGGGATGGAACCTGGAGACAAGAGCTGATGCAGAGGCCATGGAGGGGTGCTGCCTACTGGCTTGCTCAGCATGCTTTCTCAAACCACCACCCACCATGGGCTAGGTCCACCTCCACTGATCATTAATTGAGAAAATGCCTGACAGCTGAATCTCTTGGAGGCACTTCTTCAACTGAGGCTCCTTTCTCCCTGATGACTCTTAACTGTGTCAAGTTGACACACAAAATTAGCCAGTACAGAAGCTAAAGATGGGTCAGCAATTAAGCACTTTCTGCTCCTGCAGAGGACCCAGGTTTGGTTCCAAGCATCAACATCAGGAGGCTCACAACCCATGTGGTGGTTTGAATATGCTTGGCCAATAAAAAGTGGCACTTTTGGAGGTGTGGCCTTGTTGGAGTAGGTGTGCCACTGTGGGCTTGGGCTTTAAAACCCTCATCCTAGCTGCCTTCAGATGAAGATGTAGAACTCACAGCTCTTCCTGCACCATGCCTGCCTGGATGCTGCCATGCTCCCACCTTGATGGTAATGGACTGAACCTCTGAAGCTATAAGCCAGCCCCAATTAAATGTTGTCCTTATAAGAGTTGCCTTGGTCATGGTGTCTGTTCACAGCAGTAAAACCCTAACTAAGACATGACTCAAGAGGTTTCAGAAGAGAGTTTTAGTATGTTGCCTAGAGATTGTTCTTGTGATATTCTGGGGAAGAATATGCCTGCTTTTTGCCCTTGTCCAAAGTCTGCCTGAGGATAAAGTAAAGAGATTTAAATTAATTGCATTGACAAAGAAAGTCTCAAAAAGCCTAGTTTAGATTTTTATCTGTGGTTCACTCTTATGAAGAGAGTTCTAGCATGCCTAGAAAGGAAATATACAAAATGCACAGTCCAAAGAGTATAAGGACACCAGGAAGTGGAATGAAGCTACATCCTCTGTTCAAAAACATTAAACAAATTAAGGGATTGTGACCTTGGGGCAGGATCCCACCCAGCTAAGCTTACTGTTTATGCATTTGAAATTGAACAAGGGATAATTATATCTTGTTAGATGTTATTATGATCTGGTCACTGTTTCCCTTTGGGCAGAAGGAGATATGATTGTGTGTCAGATTGACAAGGGATGGATTGTGATGGCTGTTCTCAGTTGTCAACTTGAATATTTGTGTAATGAACTACAATCCAAAAGGTAAAGAAAAGCTTAGACCCAGGTGTCATGGTACATGCAGGAACGCAGATCTCTGAGTTCATGGTCAGTCTATAGAGCAAGTTCCAGGACAGTCAAGCTTAGGCAGTGAAGGAGTTGGAAAACAGAAAGCTGGAGCGGTGATTAAGAAGAGACCAGAATCACTATGGTGAAATCTTCTGAGAAATTTTTTTTGAGAGCACAAAGAAACTATGTTCCAGAGATAGAACTCTTGCTGGCAGCGGGACATGGCAACGTGTAAGAGTCTCCCAGCTAGTACTGGTTTTAAAGGCATGGAGAGATCATGAAGGGCAGCTGAGACATGGCACTGTGAGAAGCCAGGAAGGCCATTGGTGAAGGTGCAGTCTCAGTTGCAGTTGACAGCCCAGGATTGAAGGGGTCATGAAAAGAAGTTGAGGCTTGGCACCATAAAAGGAGCCCATGAGAGGCTATTGGTGAAGCCTGGTTGCAGCAGAAGACCCCAGTGTAGTGGAGACTCCAGGACTATGGGATGACCGCCAAGTGCAGCAGCAGCAGTGGAGTGGAATCAACCTAGAGAGGGCAGAGCTGGAGAAGTGACCTTTAGGGGAGCCTAGAAGATCATGTGTGGATCCCAGACATTGGAACAAGAAGCTGTGAGGTTGAAGTTGCCTTGGCATCCCCAAGATGTTATAGATGCCACAGCCGTGAGATACCTGCCTAGGAATGGTGCTAACAGAGAGTGGAACTAGCCCAAGAGAAAGAAGTGTGTTGCTGTCAACAAAGATCAGAGGAGTTGGAGATCAGACATGGAAATGCAGAGTTTGGAGCTGCCAAGTGCTGGGAGCCAATAGAAGTAAGAATTTTCCTTGGCTTAACTAACACCATTTTGTAGGAGCTATAGGCCTAAAGTAGCTATGGGCCTAAGTTTTTGTTTAAGTTTTTGTCTCCTAAGAGATGAGTTCTTTCCCAGAAATCAGGTGACCCTTCTGCGGTTAGGCAGTTAGCAGAGACTAGATGGTTGCCATGGTAATATGTTCTGTTGCTTTATGGAATTCCCCCACCCTGTCCCTATGTCACTTTGTTTACGCTTTCTCCTTTTTTTACTATAAAGCATTGGTGAGAAATAAAATTCTTTGGGCGCTTGATCAGAATACACGACTTGCTCTCTTTCCTCATGTCTCTTGTCCCCCATTCTTTCGCCCCCTCCCCAGGTTCCCGCTGAACCCCCGCAAGCCGGAGCAGCCAAGTTGATTTTTGGTCTTGCTTTTGTCCAATAGCTCCTCACTGTGATGTTTTGGGTGGTAATGTTTATACTGTGATGTTGGAAGTATGTGATCTGCTTTTTGATTTTATAGGAAATTATAGTTAAGAGATTGCATGAATCTCAGAAGAGAGTTTGAACTTTGGACTTTTAAACATTGCTGAGACTGTGACAGACTATGAGGACTTTTGAAGTTGGACTAAATTTATTTTGCATTAGGCTATGGCTAGGTATGGCCCCCATAGACTCATGTGTTTGGAAAAGCCTATGGGGGCCAGGGAGTAGAATGTGGTGGTTTGAACATGCTTGGCCCATGGGAAGTGGCATTATTAAGAGGTGTGTGGTCTTGCTGAAGGAAATGTGTCAATGTTGGGTTGGACTTTGAGGTCCCATGGCCAAGCTCCACCCAGTGTGGAAGAGAGTCTCAATCCGGCTGCCTTCAGATCAAAATGTAGAACTATCAGATCATTC
The DNA here is from genome assembly GCA_028551405.1 of Uromys caudimaculatus. Taxonomy (NCBI): domain Eukaryota; kingdom Metazoa; phylum Chordata; class Mammalia; order Rodentia; family Muridae; genus Uromys; species Uromys caudimaculatus. Next base: position 2,236,806 of record CM052715.1, read on the forward strand.
TCCAGCAACATATCTGCCTGGATGCTGCCGTGTTTCCTACCATGATGATAAAAGACTGAAGCTCTGAACCTGTAAGCCAGTCCCACCTTGGTCATGCTATCTCTTCACAGCAATGAAACCCTAAGACACCCTGTAACTCTAACTCAGGAGCTCTAATGCCCTCTTCCAGGATCTGTACATATGTGCATGTTTGTGGTGCACATACATAAACTTAGTCACATATATATAAAATAATAAAAACCTTAAAACAAAACAAGTGAAGGTGTTCACAAAACAACACTCTTCTGCTTTTCTCTGCTGAGCTACATGGCAGAGGCACCAAGTAAATGGCTGGGGACCTGGCCCATGTCTTGATGGCAGTCACAGGAGGCTTCTGCTAGCAAGTGTGAGCATCCTGAATGGCTAGGTTCCAGGTAGCAATTTACTGAGCAGAGAACACGAACCCCACTGCTCTGAAGGTTACAGCGCACAAAGGGTGTTGCCTCCAAAGAGTAGCTGCTGCTGCTGCTGCCGCTGCTGCTGCTGCTGCTGCTGCTTTATCTCAGGCCATGGCATCTCATGAATCAAAGCCATGTACCCAGGTCTCTCTGCTGGCTCACACTCCTGAGAGCTCCCTGCTCTTCTGGACGCCTTAAAGCTTCTCTTCTGAATACCACAGCAGATGACCACATAAGAATACAAAGTGAGCCAGGCAGTGGTGGCACACACCTTTAATCCCAGCACTTGGGAGGCAGAGGCAGGTGGATTTCTGAGTTCGAGGCCAGCCTGGTCTCCAGAGTGAGTTCCAGGACAGCCAGGGCTATACAGAGAAACCCTGTCTCGAAAAACCAAAAAAAAAAAAAAAAAAAAAGAAAAAGAAAAAAGAAGAATACAAAGTGCAAAATTTTAAACATGAGGAGGCTATGTCTACTATAGGTCAAAGAATTTAAAGAGAAAGGAATGGGGGTCTTCTCAATTATGATTCTAAGGTTCTTGAGCCCTTTCATTAACTTGTAAAATGGCTTGAGGAACAGGTCAGCTCTGTCTCCCCAAACCTAAAGAAACCCAGTGTTCAAGGCATGCAAATGACCTGCCTGATCCCAAGAGGCATTTACAGGGAACTCATCCTACAGTCTCTTAGAAATGAGGGAGGGGGAAGCTCAGGCAAGAACTCCACTAGGAAACCCTCATGTGCTAGATCGAGTCAGACAGACATAACAAAGGTTGGAAAGGGTATGGAGCCACTGAAGCCTCGTGCTCTTCTGGGTGAAATGGCAAATGGTACAAACACTCTGGGACACTGGTACTTTCTTAGTTAAATATACATCTACTCCAACTCAACAAGACTATATAGCTGTTTTATCTGCTGAACTTTAGAATTAGCTGCAAACAACCATTAGAAAATGTGGTGGTTTAATGAAAATGGCCAAGGCTCATAAGGAGTGGCACTGTTGGGAGGTGTGGCCTTGTTGGAAGAAGTGTGTCACTTGGAGCTTGTTGGGGGCTTTCAGAGCCCTAAGCCAGGCCCAGTGTCACTCTCTTCCTGCTGCCTGACTATGCGGATGTAGAATTCTCAGCGATCTTTCCAGCGCCATGTCTGCCTGCATGCCATGACAATGATGGACTCAGCCTCTGAACTGGAAGCCAGCCCGAACTAAATGTTTTCCTTTATAAGAGTTGTGATGGTCAAGGAGTCTCTTTGTAGCAATAAAATCCTGAGGTGGAAAACACCACCACGATCCATTTAAAGTTAATGTAACTGACTCCCAAAAGGTCTTGTACATTCTGAATATGACGTTTACTATAAATCATCAAATTGATAGAATCTGGAATTATCTGGGCAATGGCTCTCTGGCATGCCTGTAGGAGATTTCTTAATTATATCGAAGAGGGAAGGACCCACTCACTGTGGGTGGCACCATTCCCTGGCTGGGAAAGAATAAACAGAGGGATAACCTGGGCTACAACAGACACTCATTGCTCTCCCCCCCCCCCCGACTGCAGAAGGGGTGTGGCTAGCTCGGTACTTTGGCTTCTGCTCAATGGACAAGACCCTTGAACTATGAGCTGGAACACACCCTTCCTCCCTTAGGTTGCTTTTGTCAGAGTACTTTGTCAAAGCAACAGAAAGGAAACTAAGGAACTCCTGTCATTTTCATACCATAGCCCTTAGTGTCTTGGTCATCTGCTCTAAGAAACAAAAATAAAGCACTCAACCATTCCTGAGTGACTTCCAAGTGATGGGCTGCTGCTTGTGGCTGTGTGGGTTAGCTCCTGCACAGCTCTGAAGATTGTGCACAACTCATACAGACTCAACTCAATGGAAAACGTCATTGACATCTGTGGAACTCCCCAAATAGGAGATGGGAGAAGCAGACATATCCATTCTTAAGGCATCTTTATATACACACTTTGCAAAGCTCTAACAAAGTGACAAGCATGACCCTGGTGACCACGCAGAGCACTTTTATAAAAGAATAAAGCATGCAGCTAAGGAGACGACTCAGTAATGTGCTTGCCACACAAGCACTATCTCATAAAACCCAGGCATGATGGCGTGTTTATAATCCTACAACCAGAGAAACAGAGACAGGCGACTCTAAGGTGCAAGGTAGCCTGGCTGAATTGTCAAATCCAGATAAAAGTGAGAGACCCTGTCTCAGAAGAGCAATGTGGATGATGTCCTGAGAAAGGACACCCATAGTCTGCCTGCCCTTTATTCATAGACTCACACGTGTGTACATCCCCACACACGTTAGCATGCATTAACATTATGCATACATGCATATATAACACAAAAGAAAAAAAAAGAAGACGCCTTGACATTACCCAATATACAAGGAAGGCAGTGTGGCTTACAGTGTCACTGCTCAAGAATTAGATCATGAACCTGCTTCTGGTACACACAGAAGAATCCAGCTCCTTCTGGAGTGCTTCCACTGGACATAGCCAGTCATCACTCCATACCTACCCTTGCAGAGCTTTTGTTGAAGCCCTGCTATGGCACTCAGACTCTAGGACCCCGGACACTGAAGTCTGGGGGTATTCATTTCCTAGGAGCTCTCAGCTGTCTTCAGCAAGGGAAGTCAAGGCTATCCCTGTTGTTGACGTAAGAGGTACAGCCAACCATTAGCTCTGCAAAAATCCTTCTCATGACTGACATTTCCTATACCACGCCTCTTCAATGACATCACTTTGGTTAATGTGAAGTCACAGACAGGACTCCTCTTGTCTACCAAGCTTCAAAATATATAAACTGACATACATGACATGAGAGTGTGAGGGAGACAGACTGTCGGGGATGAGGGGACAGAGAAGACAGAGACTGAGGTGAAGTAGATAGAGATGTGGGAAAGCGTCATTAGTGTAGGCTGATTAAAAAGTTCAAAGCTCAGGCTGGAGAGATGGCTCAGTGGTGAAGAGCACTGGCTGGCCTTCCAGAGGTCCTGAGTTCAATTCCCAGCAACCATATGGTGGCTCATGACCACCTTTAATGGGATCTGATGCCCTCTTCTGGTATGTCTGGAGATAGCTACAGTGTACTCATATACATAAAATAAACAAATATTTTTAAAGAAATTTTTTAAAAGTTCAATGCTCAAAATATAATGCTAAAACAGCAGGGATAAGAATAAATTCATGAGGCTAGAGAGATGGCTCAGTGGTTGAGAGCACTGGCTGGCCTTCCAGAGGTCCTGAGTTCAATTCCCAGCAACCACATGGTGGCCATGACCATCTGTAAGGGGATCTGATGCCCTCTTCTGGCATAGGGATGTACATGGGACAGACTCAAACATTAAATAAATAAATACAAATTTAGAAAAAAGAATACACTGGTGGGCAATAAATCCACAATGGAGTAATTTTTTTCATCTTCCTACTCTGCAGTGCTGGGATCACCCAGGGCCTGCCCATGCTAGGCAAGGGTTCTACCGCGGAGCCACATTCCCCACCCACCAATTGGGTTAAATGGAGTTTCAAATCAGTAACCATTCACATCCTCTAGTCTCTTACAGAACGTCTTCAGAGAACCAGCTTCAGACTCCTGGTTTTGAACAAGGATTACAAATAAACACTAGAGTAGTTTACCTGTGGGATGAGATGCACATGCCAGGAGCACCGTACTGAAAAACAGAACAAGCAGAAAACACAGCCGAGCAGTTAAGAAAGCTTTCTTCAGCACATGCATTTAAAAATATAATCCAATTTTACCAGTTAAAGCTACCTGAAAGAAAACAGACTACCCTCACTGATCTTTCTGCTTGAACCCAGATCCTGAATGAGACTCTCTGGGAATGACTTATGACGTGGCAGGAGGGCTGTGGTGGTTTGAATAGGTTTGGCGCCCATAGACTCATGTGTTTAAATGCTTTGCCCACAGGGAATACACTATTAGGAAGTGTGGCTTTGTTGGAGTAGGTGTGGCCTTGTATGAGGGGGTGTGTCACTGTGGGGGTGGGCTTTGAGGTCTCCTAGGCTTAGGCTCTGCCCATTGTGGAATTCTAGCCTCCTCCTGGCTGCCTGAAGAAGACAGTGTCTTCCTGGCTGCTTCTGGATCAAGATGGAGAACTCTCAGCTCCTCCAGCACCATGTCTGCCTGGATGCTGCCATGCTTCCTGCCATGATGATAGTGGACTGAACCTCTGAACCTGTAAGCCAGCCCCAATTAAATATTTGCCTTTATGAGAGCTGCCATGGTCATGGTGCCTGTTCACAGCAACAAACCCTAACTAAGACAAGGGCTCATGCCTGGGACAAGGTTTCATGTCCCTCCTTCATTTATTACTTTCCTTGGCCCTGGCTGGCCCTATTATAATGTTCATTTATCTGATTATTTGAAAGCTAAACAAAGCAAGTTTCAAATTTCAAGTAGGTTGCAAGCTAAAAGCTGGTTGTTGAATGTGAGCTAAGGATATTTTTGTCACAAGATGAGCTGTGTAAAAAGTAGTTAAATTTTCAACTGACACACTCACAAATGTATCCATCTTCTCACTGCATAGCCAAAGATTACCTGAGCCTACGCTCACCAGGTGCCCCGTGGTGAGGGAGGGGTGTGAAGGAGGGCTCCTCTGATGTGGCCATGCTCCATCTTGGCACTACATCCTCCCCTCTGGAGCCCCTGCATCTGCCTGCACTCCCACTGCTCCTGAGCCCAGCTGTGAAGGGCTGAATTCCCACCTTCTGCAGCTTCTAGCAGAACTCCATGTCATCCGGCAACCGATCTGGTTACAGGGTAGGAATAAAACGTGCTGCCTAAGTTCGGGAGTGGGGTTTACAGGTATAGGAAGGCCTGCTCAGGTTCTACCCAGGCTGTAGGACAGAATAGCGCAGCATCCCGGCTCATATCAAAATCTCCAAGGATGGCATCTGGGCATTTCTGATTTTCCAGAATCAAGTTGAACTTAGGGCTTCATGATGCTAGTCATGCTGATGGGCCGTATCTTAAGCCCTGCCTCCTTGTGCTCTTGATTTTTTTTTAACAACAGAGGTAGGAAGAGAGAAGACTTCTGAGAAAGGGGGGTACATGCCCTATGTCTCATTATTCAAGAACCTGAAGTCTGTAAGACAGAAATTACACACACACGCGCGCGCACACACACACACTCCATGAGACTGCAGAATTGGCAAGGCCTAGTCCTCTGCATGGGCTCTGTACATCTCTTCATATTCTTAGATCCTCTTTTGCTTATAACTTCAGGAACGTAAAACTTATTGCTGCCATGGCAGGATACGGATCCCCCCTCTCTGTCCTGAAGGTTAGGTTAAAAGAAATTCAGAGTTGGCCCTCCACTCCTTACTGCAATTTCACAAAGCCAGCCTTACCCCATACTTGTGCTGTGCCATCCTGGAGACCAGAACCATATTTCACTCATCTTGGGGTCACAAGCAGTGAGGCATGCAGCTGAAGCTCAATACGGGTTCTAACAGACTCAATCACCTCTGAATATATTTGGGGTAAGAATATGTCTGAAGAAAAATACAACTTAAAACCCCTAAAATTATAAATTACATATAGTATAAAAAGGAAGATGTAACAATAAAAATTATGCTAATATTTTTATTATGAATAGCAGACCTTTTTAAAACCTGCTCCTAGATGAAATATTTACTGAGTGCTAAATATGTGTGTGGTGTGAATGTGTCTATGTGTCTGTGTGGTGTGTATGTGTGATGTATGTGTGTGTGTGTGTGTGTGTGTGATATATGTGTCTGTGTGTGTAGTATGTGAGGTGTATATATGTGGTGTGTGTATCTGTGTGTGATATGTGTATTTATGTTTCTGTGTGTATATATGTATGGTGTGTGATGTGTGGGTGATGTGTGGGTGTGCATGTATGTATGTGTGATCTGTGTCCCTGTGTGTGGTATGTGTATATTTATGTTTCTGTGTGTGTATATGTGTGGTGTGTGATATGCATGTGTATGTGTGTGTGATCTGTGTCCCTTGTGTGGTATGTGTTTGTGTGTATGTATATTTCCGTGTGTATATATGTGTGATGTGTGTGTGTGTGTGTGTGTGTGTGTGTGTGTGTGTGTGTGTACTGGGGATTGAACCTAACACATCATGCATGTATGTTAGGCAAGTGCTATACTGCTGAGCTGTACATACTTTCAGCCCTATTTTTACTCTTGATTTTTAGAGATAAAATCTAAGTTTCCCAGGCTACCGTTGATCTCACCATGTAGCCCCGAACAGACCTTGAACTTGGGATCACCGTGCCTCAGTCTCCTTAGTAGCTGAGCATAGGCCTGAGCCATTGAGCAGTGTTCCAGTATCAGAAGGAAGCAGCAAGTGGGACAGGAAGCATCTCTCACAGAAAATGAAGTGGGACGATGTAGAGAGCTGCAGTCTCCAGACACTAGCCTGCATGCAATCCAGGGAGCTGCAGTCTCCAGACCCTAGCCTGAATGCGATCCGGGGAGCTGCAGTCTCCAGACCCTAGCCTGCATGCGATCCAGGGAGCTGCAGTCTCCAGACCCTAGCCTGCATGCAATCCGGGGAGCTGCAGGCTCCAGACCCTAGCCTGAATGCGATCCGGGGAGCTGCAGTCTCCAGACCCTAGCCTGAATGCAATCCGGGGAGCTGCAGTCTCCAGACCCTAGCCTGAATGCGATCCGGGGAGCTGCAGTCTCCAGACCCTAGCCTGCATGCGATCCAGGGAGCTG
>CM052715.1:2244051-2292003 GCA_028551405.1 Uromys caudimaculatus
CCCATTTCTCATTGACAGGCTTATGCATAATCTCACCCGAAGAACAAGGAAGTAGAGAATGTGTGAGCAACATTGCAGTAATAATTCTGCATTTTATACACTGGAGGAACTCAGAAGAATTCACAATACAAGGACACCCTCATTTACTACCTAAATTCTCCAAAATGTAGAGAGAAGGCACACCTGTACTTAGAAGTTTCAGGTATTTTAGCCCTCTAGCCAACTATTCCCTGAAACACGCCACAGCCATATTCATCTATCTGAACTGCAAGAACAGCGTTAGCTCTCTCCTTGTTCTCACCCTGTACCTTCTCACAGGGAAGAACCATATTGTATTAATCTCTGGGTCTCAAGCATACTGGTATAAGGCACACAACAGGTGCTCAAAATGGGTTCTGATGTAGGTGTATCTGTGTGCGATCACCAAAGAGTCAGAGTTAGGAGCAAATGCGTTCTCAATGAAGGAGGCTATCTGTCAAAGGTAGAGCATTCCACGTGTGCATCTCTCAAAATACTGAGAGAGCAAACGAACCTCTGCCCCGGCAGGTGGTGCTCTAGGCTGGCCCAGAGAGAACAACCATTTATCCAAGAGGAGGGCAGGGTCCTGGATGCTGATTTCCCAGCATCAAGCAGCGGTGGCCAGCTGAAAGTGGTCCTCATTCTGATACATCTCTTCACCACTTTACTCATGAAAAACATCTGGATAGAGTTGGTGCTTCATGGGAGTCTGCCCCAACCTCAGCAGGAAGTCCAGACTACCAGTGTCATAGGCAATAGACATCTCCCAGCAGAGGAGGGAGAGGGCAGAGTAAAGAGCTGCACCTCACCGAGGCTCACTGCTCTGTGTTGCTGTACCTTTGCTGCATGGCTTGTCTTCTGTGCAGAACTGCCTATTATGACCCAACATCTGGGAAATAAACCCAACGCCCAGTGCATGCTGGGTACTTTACCACTGACCTATAGCACTGGGGAATGTTTTTAAACACCAAGAACCACTGGCATTTTGGGGGACAGTATCTTACCTTCCAGTAGCTGGAAGGTAGAGACAGGCAGATCCCAGGGGCTCACTGGCCAGCCACCTAGCTAAAGTTGACCTCTGGAACACACACACACACACACACACACACACACACACACACACACACACACACACACACGGCACCAGCTAGTAGGTCTAAGCACAGCACAACAAATGATTGGGACTTTTTCTTCTGCATACAAAGGCAGCAAACAGCTGTCCTTAGGGTGAATTGTACATTAAACAGTGTTTGGGGGGCTGGAGAGATGACCAAGTGGTTAGTGCGTGCTGTTCTTGCAGAGTACCTGAGTTCAGTTCCGAGCACCCATGTCGGGACTCACATACACCTATAACTCTGGCTCCAGATGTAACTCCTTTGCCCACTGCCAGTACTTGTTCTCACGTGTGTGTGCATCTGAACACACACATGACTAATTAAAGATCAAAACACTTTGAGGTGTGTCAATAGCTGCTGGGTTGAGTTGTTCAACAGGAGCTTTCTCCAAAAATGGAGCTACAGTGAATGCTGAGTGTTGTAAGTCAAGTAACTCCATCAGAAACGCCACCACCAAATGCTAAGGTACATATCTAACTTGGTGCTCTCACTGAAAGTCTGTATGTAGGCACACTTGGATCCTCAGCACAAATCTCACTTTCTCAGTCATGTCTGGAGTGCACAGCCTGAGGTTGCTGAAGCCCAAAACCATCCTGAGCTATCCTATGCAGCAGGTCAACCGCATCCTCTGCTGGGCACACACAGGCGTCTGTACGCCATACTTAAGTTTATAAAGTAAGCCTTGGACATGACTAACCACCTTAACAAATACGCCATGAAAACAACCTTAGGTCTAGATTAAAATGTAGACTCCTGAGAATGTCTGAAGCGTCCTATCAAAGGGATCTGGCTTGTGGCTCTCTGCTCTGTACCCTGAAGGGTGTGGGTGTGGGGGTCTAGGTGTTGTTGGTGTGTGTGTGTGCACGTGCTGTGGTGTGTGAGTGTGTGTGTTGTGTAAGATGGGGGGGGACGGTCAGATAAGCATTAACAACAAGAACCAAGCTGGGGGCCACTTGAATAAGGGATTAAGGATTCAGTCTAGAAGCAAAGGTTTGGGCACTAGAAAAAATATCCCTCACTCTCCAGGGGGAAGGGTTGGACCCTTAATACTCAAGGCCAAACAGGTTCTTGCCAGGGTTAAGGGTAGGCCAACCATTTGGATTCTTCAGATTATGATCAACACACAAAATTTAAACTTGCTCCTAGCAGTCGATTTGTTTAAAATTCTATAATCAAAATACTACTGGAAAACAAAAACTCATCTGAAGGCATAAACAGGATACACATTATTCTTGAAAACTGTGAACAATGTCTTACCTGAATATGTAGTTTAAGTACTGCTGCTCAATGTCACTGAGAAATGAGAGAGAGAACTCATGAAATAATGCAAGGAATTAAGTCTATAAATGGTCATTATCCTTTATTAATAAAATCTACCTCTAAGCTATTGATTTCATAAATTATCAAAAGAGGAGTGCTCCGTATTTCAGATCACTTTTTGTCACTTACCTGAAATAGCATTTTAAATTCCTTACAACTCACTGAACATGAAGCCTTCACCCCTCGGTCTCTTGGTTTGGGAAGGTATTCTGCAGGTTACCAAAAGAAAAATGTGGACACCAACCAAGTCACAAAGCCTTTGACCTACGATCTGTGCTGCCTGCAAAATACTCTAGAGCAGTGGTGGCACAGACTTGCTGGAGTAGCCAGCCAGTGTCTAATCTGACTTAAGGCCCACTCCTTAAGGAGCCCACATTCAACACTGCCTGGATGACGAGAACTAGAGACTAGGTGCCCAAAGACCGAGGGTAAAATCACACACTGAGCAACAAAACAAAATAGATGGATGCCAATGCTTTTCTGCTATCCTCATAGATCAGTGCCCTGCCCAGTTGTCACCAGATCCTTTGCAGCAAATGGGAACAGACGCAGAGACCTACTGCCAGACATTCTGAGGACAGAGAATCTAAACTTGAGGTTTCCCTGAAATCCACCCCCCCTCAGAGTTGAGAGAATCCCATGGAAGAGGCAGAAAGATTGTACGATCAGAGAATAGAGGACACCGGGAGAACACGGCCCTCTGAATCAACTAAGCACAGTGTTTATTATGCTCTCACAGACTGAAGCAGCAAGCAGAGGGCCTGCGTGGGTCTACACACACTCCTCTGCAAATACATTATAGGTATGAACTGCCGTGGACATGCAGGTGATTGTCAAAGAAGCAGAAATACAAATACTAAACGTTTATTGGGATTTAGAATCGATGGACCTATTCATTTTGAGCAGACGGTTGCTAGTTCAGTACAAATACATATGTCGACTGGGCAACTGCTGCCCGTGTTATGTATTGGCTACTCTCAAAGGATGGTCAGCTATCAACTCTATCAACTGTCTTGGACCATGGGATGCACTGGATACCAGGGCTGGCATTCTTACCAGATGAAAATCCAGGGCCAGCAAGTTGGCTCAGGTAGAAGCACAGCTCTGGGCCCTCAGTCTGCTCTCCATAGACAGAGAGAACTGATGGAAGAAGAGAGAGCTGATCCCCAGAAGCTATCTTCTCCCCTGCACACTAACCATGCATGTGCGCACCTCACATATGCACACCACACACACCAATAGGATTACAAAAATACAGAATACTCACATAAATTCAAAACTCAGCTAAAATCTTTTACCTTAGTGTTCAACACCATGTGGTAGATACTAAAACTGTGAGAATCACATGCTATCCATCCAACCTCAAACTTAAGTGAGTATTGTGCACTTTGCGTGGCTTCTTTTTTTTTTTTCTGGGACATGGGTTTTCCTATGGAGCCCAGTAAAGCCTTTAACTCTCAATCTTCCTGCCAAACAGGAATTAATTACTGGTCTTCCCAACCACACCTGGCTCTGCGGTTTCCAGCTGCAGAAGCATTCAAAGAACAAAAGGCAACCTGAGGAGTGAAAGTCACAGGGACAGGGTCTTCACATGGGGGTCACAGGGACAGGACCTTCACATGGGAGTCACAGGGACGGGGCCTACACATGGGGATCACAGGGACAGGGCCTACACCTGGGAGTCATCCCCTAGACCCCCTTTCCGTACCTCCAGGCACCCCCACTCTCAGAGGCCAGCTAGCCCGTCTCAGGCTCCAACTGAGTGGAGGCAAAATTTCTTTTCTTTCCCCCCCTTTTTTTTCTTTTTCTTTGCATTCAGTAAGACGGTTTCAATGGCTAACTTACAACAGACTGGAAGCTAGAGAGACTTCCAGATATAAACTGAGTCAAGTTTTAGGGGGCATCAAAACAAAGAACAGAAGCTGCCCTTCTGCAGTAGCTGTAGTGAGAAGACTAGGCTGATTCTATGACAGGCTTCAATCTAGGCCTAAACTCTGTTTCCAAGAACTGGGCAATTCCAGGCAAGTTCGGGCCTCAGAAGCTACCCCAGACACCTTGCCTGAGACAAGGACAATGGGTAAGCAGCAGTTTCCAGACTTCCCCAGCTACTTCCTCAGCAGCGGTTTCCAGACCTCCCCAGCAAGTTTCCAGCTCCCACTCCCCAGTAAAGGAATGTTACGGACCCAAAAAATTAACATAGAGGTCACCTACCCCGGAATCCCCTAATGTGCTTTAAATCAGGCCTGTAAACTCACTTGGTGGTCTCTCTATCTTGGTAATGGGAGACCTCTGCATGCTGGATTTCTGCAGAATAAAACACTCTTTGTGTTTACATACTATTTGCGACCAGGGTATCAGTCTTTGTCGAATCCTGGAGCCCTTCAGTAGGCAAGAGGCACCTGAAGAGCTGGGCTCATGGGCACTTCACTAAATGCTCATCTGCATGGCTGTACTTGAAGGCTAGGAGCCTTTCTCTGCACACACTGCTGAAGGCCTGAAAGTGGCCCAATTAGCAACCAGGAGAATGGCTCTGGAGGCCATCTACTCTCCTAGCTGCAGCTCTGGCCAGAGGGAAGACCTGTATCCTGTGTGGGTCTCATCTCCGCTGCTAGCCAACTCCCCAAATGTTAAGAGCTTACCTTAGCACAGTGGGCTTCCGGGACTTTCGAAGTATTTTGTAAGAACCTAGACACAAAGGGAGGGGAGTCACTGACACTTTCTGTTTAAGAAGCTGCCTACACTTCCAGCAAAGCAGAAAAACCCACAGGGAGAAGGGCAGCTGGCTCCAGACTCCCTCGCCTGATGTCACACTCTGACAGGAGGAAACAGCACCAGGGAGTGCAGGGATCCTGTGATAATGTCAGGCCCTTCAGCCCAGCAGAAAGCACTTGACCAGGAACGACCAGATGGTAGTGATAACTGGAAAAACTTTTAGACAGGCCATTGAATGTATGGGTCTCAAAGCCCATGTATCCAGAAATGAGTCCAAGTGGGACTATAGGATTCCTGGTGGTCAGATAAAGCAAGCATTCCTTAAGAACTTGTGAAATGAGTTTTTCTTCCCCCAAAGCAGCCCCTTCCCCCAGCTACACACCCTCTTTATAATCCAGACTGCTCCAAGCTCCCCTCACCCAACACTTTCTCTCCCTCCCTTGCACTTTTTCTGGTATGCTCTGTCTCTTGCAACTTCCACTACTCTCTCCCACCTCCCCAGCCCTGGCCATGACCAACCTGCTTCCCTTCTCTCTGCTCTGGATTCTTCCAGCTGCCTCTGGATGATAAATGAATCCTTGTTCCTATGGAGTGGTCATGCCAGCAGTTGCTCTACTGAGCTCACGATTTTTAGGAAAGACCAACCAGCATTACAAATGAAACCCAAGTCAGGTGTTGTGGTCACCTTTGCACACCTCCTTCCCAGCACTCAGGAGGCAGAGGCAGGTGGGTCTCTGTGAGTTCAAGACCAGCCTGGTCTACAAAGACAGCCAGGGCTACATAAAGAAACCCAGTCTTGAAAAACAAAAACAAAAAGACAAATGAAACCCAAACCAAGGAGAGTTTGGCACAAAAAAGAATTATGTTGAAAATGGAAATATTTAAAGAAAAGTTCAAAGTAGAAAAAACAAAATCTGGAAAATGTCCATTTGACTTTAATCTTAACATTTTAATTTTCCTATTGTCTGGGGTCACTAAAAATGGCTACATGGCAAGAGCTTAGTAACAGTCCTCAATTGTTTAAGAAAAGACTTTTTAAAACTTACCTACACAAAAGAAGTGGATTAGAGCCCAAAAATATCCATCTGGATCAAACTGTAAGACAGGATTAAAAGGGCAAAGAGCTAAATTATAGACAAGCAGGAATTTGTACAGCAGTCAGGAATCAGATGGTAAACAGAGAGAGCTGAAGGCTCCAGAGCAATCCTTCTGGGGCTTAGAATCAGTTCATTTCCCACCCAGCAGCCCCAGGCATCTTCCTGGGTTCCCCAGGATCCTACTCTGCCACACACACCCCACCCCCCGAAATGTGTTCAAATGCAAATTCATGACATCCAAAGATGTGTATGTATGTTATGGTTAAGAATGGAGTCTAACCCTGGATGGAGGCATAATATTGTCTCCTCCCTTAAGAGATAACCTGGTTGTGTGCACTGAGACTTTTGACTTGCACCACCACATCCGGCTTTTTTTTTTCCTTCCTTCCTTCCTTCCTTCCTTCCTTCCTTCCTTCCTTCCTTCCTTCCTTCCTTCCTTCCTTCCTTTCCTCCCTCCCTCCCTCCTTTCTTCTTTCCTTCCTTCCTTCCTTCCTTTCCTCCCTCCCTCCCTCCTTTCTTCTTTTCTTTCTTCCTTCAACTTGGGCACTAGAAATCCACACTCTGGTCCTCAAGTGCTTACCCAATGAGCCATCTCCCTTGTCTGTGTTGTGAGACTTTAAATAAGGCAAACTACACAAAGCACAGAGCACATCGCAAGGCAAGTCCCATAACTGTTAGTTATTCCTACTTTTAGGGTCTCTGAGCCTTCTCAGGGACTCCCCAGCCTCAGTGTTTCCCTGGGCAGAGCCCTGGCCTCTCTATGTCATAATGATCTGTTGTCTTGGTCTGTTTCCCTCCTCTTTGCTTAAATGTCTCCAATTTCTGCTGGAATGGGCTAGTGTTTGTATCCTTGAAGCCTAGCTCAGTGCCTGACACTGGATAGAGTCCTAATACCAAGAAAGAAAGGGGGAAAGGTAAGGAAGAAAGACAAATGATTTACACAAAAAGGGTAACTGTTGAGGTTTGGTCTGTTGCTATGTATTGTATGCTAAATACTGGCCTCCAAGATCTGGTTGCCCACCGACCCCACCATACACACACACACACACACACACACACACACACACACACACACACACACACACACGTGCGCGCGCACACACACACACAGATCCTCAGGGACAAGGAGATCCTCCCGTATACCAAATGATACTATATAACTTTGCTCCTAGATTTAAAACTATTGGTCAAATAAAGATGCCCACAGCCTATAGCTAGGCAGAAGAGAGGTAGGCGGGGCTTCAGTTCCTAGGCTTGGGTCTGAGGCAGAGACCACAAGGAGAAGAGAGAAGATGCCATGGGGCAGGTGGGTTGTGAGAACAGGGCCACGGGGGTTGACCAGTTGGAGTAGGAGCATCCCAGGAGGGATGTGGCACATTCTATCTCGGGTTACTGATAGGAAAGTCTACAAGATAGCATAGAGGGTTGGTACCTGCCTGGCTCTAATGCATTTAAGGCTTATTATAAATATAAAGGTTTTGTGTCTTTGAGATAGAAATCCCCAATTAATATTTACCACAACAATGAGGTGATTACTAGGGCTGAAAGAGGCCTCTAAGTGCCTCATAGATAAACGACATCTAGCATAAGATGCCAGTGAAAACCCCCTGCAGAAGAAGACATTTTAGGATAAGAGTTCATTTCAACTTTGAATCAGTGCCTGAGTCTTCAGTTACTTAGGTGTGGGATCAAAGGTTCCTGAGGCACTTGCACAAGTCAGACTGCACCCCTCCAGGAGCCATTGTTGAAAGGCCTGGAGAAATGGCAGGCTGAGCCACAAGGCAGCCAGCCTGAAAGCTTTTGCACGTATTTGTTAGGCCGGGCCATTCTGGCTCTAAAAGAAAGAGGCACAGAAGTACTGCACAACTACGTGTGCTTCAGAGAGCAAAAGTGTCTTTGAAGGTACTGAGTTCACCTGGACTTACCTGAGAGTCCTGGAAGGGAAGGCACCCTGCAGCAGCCAAGAGGAAGAGGGCACTGTGGACAAGCAGATAAAGCAGGCAGCTTCAGCTTTCAACATCAGAGCATGCCTCATGTGTGCAGAGGTAGAAACCCCCCCCCCCCCGGAATGTGCAATTGGCCAAGAGATTCTAAGAGCACCCGGCCCCCCTGAGCATCTCTGAGAGCCCCACTACCGACATCTCAGAGTTGTATGCTCTGCTGACAGTCAGGTGTCTCCTGTGGCTCAGCTAGCTGCTCCTGAAGCCTGATATTCACAAAGTACTGAGAACTAGAGCTGTCTCACTCTAAAAGTGCTCGCTTCACCACCCGTAGCCCCAGATATGAGAGAGGCAAACAGGGAGATCCCATCACAACCATGTCAGTTATCGAATGAATGCAGTATGCACAGTATATTATGTCGTGGCTCACCACCGCTCTGTCTAAAGAATTGATCTCAGTATCTCCAATAACGGGGCATATCAAACATGTGCTTCTTGATAAGTTACACTCAGGACAGAATCAATCAATCAAGTGGTATCAAGCACCTGTCTTAGGTGCTTGAATTTAATAATGTAGAAATAATATAATAAACCTAAACTTAGGCTCAGTCCACAAAAAACAGGCCTGGACCTTCAAAAGTGTGAAGACCAGGCTGTTTCAGAAGGTAAAGGTACTTGTTGCTAAGCCTGATGATAGCTTAATTATGAGTTTAATTTCCTAATTACTCATTAATTTAACTAATGAGTTTAATTTCTGGGTCATGGTAGAAGGAAAGACCTAAGCCCAGTAAGCTGTCCTTTAACCCCCACTCATCACAGGCGTATGCGCACGCACACACGCACACGCGCACACGCGCACACACACGCGCGCGCGCGCACACACACGCACACGCACGCACACACGCACACACACGCGCACACGCGCACACACACGCACACGCGCACACACGCACACACGCACACACGCACACGCGCACACACGCACACCAATAAATAAATGTGGTTTAAAATGTTTAATGGGAAGGCAAGTAAAAACATAAATAAAAAGAAAGGTTGAAGAACTGGCTGATATTGAAAACACATGCCATCCTGGAGGGGTTAACTCCTATAAAAGACAAAATCAGACACTGACAAAACTCAAACATGAACTCAGTATCAGATAAGGGCACCCGATCAATGCAGTCCACTAAACATAAATGTATTCTTGTGACATCAGGGACAGTTGACATTAAGAGTCAAAGTACTGAAGAATAGGGTCATGGTCTCTGAAACTGATTCTCAGGTGAATCAGTATATATATATATATTTTTTTTCTACTTATATGCATAGGTCCGTATATATATGAGAGAGGAGAAAGAGAGAAAACAAATACACAAAAGGTAGAAATGTGTAAATGTAGGAATCCACTGTAAGATTCTTGCTTAATCTTTTTTTAAAAATGATTTGTTTATTTTATTTTATGTGCATTATTGTTTTGCTTGCATGTATGACTGCATGAGGGTGCCAGATCCCCCAGAAACAGAGTTGCAGACAGTTATGAGACGCCACTGTCTGCTGGGAATTGAACCTGGGACCTCTGGAAAAGCATCCAAGTTCTTAACCTCTGAGCATCTCTCCAGCACCTCTTGCTTAATCTTTACTTCCCAGACAAAAAGTTTTTAAGAAAAACCTTTTATAATCCTGAAATATGGGTGAAATGCTACCGTGCTAGGTTTTGCTTCAATGTCATCCTGAGGGAGGGGAGAGGGAGGAGCTGCAAGATGAGAATCACTGACTAGGAAACTCATCCAGAGACTTCATTTTATATTGTCTGCTTGTATACATAGTTAAAGATTTCTACAAAATATTCCTCTTAAAAATTCCCTTACAAAACCCCAACACAGCCAGGTGGTGGTAGCACATGCCATTAACCCCAGCACTTGGGAGTCACAGGCAGGCAGATCTCTGAGTTGGAGGGTAGCCTGGTCTACAGAGTGTGTTCCAGGACAGTCAGGGCTACACAGAGAATCCCTGTCACAAAAAACCAAACCAAACCAAACCAAACCAACAAACCAACCAACCAAACAACCAGCCTAATAGTCAACCAGCCTAATAGTCAACCAACCAGCCAGCCAACCAACCAGCCAGCCAACCAGCCAACCAGCCAGACAGCCAGTCAACCAGCCAACCAGCCAACCAGCCAACCAGCCAACCAGCCAACCAGCCAACCAGCCAACCAGCCAACCAGCCAACCAGCCAACCAGCCAACCAGCCAGCCAACCAACCAGCCAACCAGCCAACCAGCCAGTCAGCCAAACAGACAAAATGCACTCAGAGGTATTTTCAGAGCTCTCCTTGCTGATCAAAGGCCACCTGGGGTGTCAAGACCCCTGGTTTTGGCATCTCTCTTCTGAGTTTCATACACAGAAAGGCATTGCTTTAGGCTTTGTCCAACAAATTTCTCCTTTTAAAAAGAGGCACCAAAATAGCACTGACCACAAGCCAGCTTCCTCCCCTTCTCTAGCCATTTTATAAGACAGCAGCATAGCCCTACCCCTCCCTCATCTGCTGCATCGCTGGCAAGAGAGAGAAGGCCAAAGGCACAGCGTCTGCACACGGGGAGCAGCGCTCAGCACAGCGTCTGCACATGGAGGGCAGTGCTCAGTACAGCCTCTGTACCTGGAAATCGTATTTAATTTTTTGTTTTGTTTTCAGTAATAGGAGCTGGCCCTATAGTCTCACGCTAAGCAAAGATTCAGCTGCTGAGTTATCCCAGCTCTGGTCTTACTTTTTATCATGAGACAGGATCTCAAGACTTTGCTCAAGGTGGCTTGAATTTGCAAATCTTATGCCTCAACCTTCTGAGAAGCTGGTATTACAGGGCTTTCTGTGCCACCATACCTGGCTTTCAGGAAATTTTTACATAGGGCATCATAAAGCATCTCATACCAATATATATACTTCATGTACAGAATTTTCTATATAGATCACAAGCATATATATATATGTGTGTGTGTGTGTGTGTATATATATATACACACACACACACACACACACACACACATATGCATACACACACAATGTCATGTACAACCTGAGGGTCACAACCTCAGTACACTGTAAACAGTGATGCCAACCCATTCCAGTGGTCCTCTGCTGTAACATGTGACTGTGTACTGCACCCAGGCTTGCAGAACTGTTAGGCTCACTGCTCACTGGGGATCCCTCATAGCTGAGCCCTGGTTTGGGGAAAGTCAGAATAGCCACAGCCCAGAAGCCTCTGCACTCAGCCTACCCTCCTCTGACAGCTGTGGTGACTTCAGTGTCTAAAGGATAATGAAGGCAGGGAGGGATGAGTGGAGAGGGACCACCAGGGGCTTCCTGGTCCAGCACAGCAAAGAGGTGGATTTAGTGGAGAGGCAGAGAATCTGGATGGGCTTGGGGCCTCCCTCTAGAGGAAGACCAGCCAGAATACACAATGCTTCCTCACAAGCGCGAAGAGTGGCAGGCACCGGGATATCGGGTGAGACTGGACTGGCTCCCACAGCCCTCAAGCCACACTGACTACATTAGGTAGTCACTCATAGATCACAAATAGCTTTTCACAACAGTTAATCTCCTTCTAAAGAAGAGGATGGGTCCTAAGGTTGTGTTGGCATTTTTTCAAGTTGCAACCTGTACTAAAAGCCAAAGGAAGGTGACAGGACTGGACGGATGAAAGCCCAGGAATTCATGCAACAAAAGACAACCTATACCAGTTTATCAAGGTAGCTCCACTGGTGTTCTGCCTTCAGGGTGCAGCTTCTCAGTCACTGCTGAGGGAGAGGGCAGTCCAAGCAAACAAACCCTGTCAGAATAAGGGTGTGGAGGCCCAGGCACCTGCATCAGTCTGGCGGGCCTGGGACACACTTTGCTGAGACCCCTCTGAGGCACAGGGCATTTAAAAACCTATCTATGACATAGCCTGGAACCACAATTCAGTCCCTGAGATTTACTTTTACCATCATGGAACCTCATAGACCCCATTGTGCTTGCTAGTCTGCATCAACTTCACCCCCAAGCTAGAGTTATCTGAAAGGAGAGAACCTCAGTTGAGAAAACACCTCTATAAGATCCAGCTATAAGGCATTTCTTAATTAGTGATTGACAGAGGAGGGCCCAACCCACTGTGGGTGGCGCCATCCATGGTCTGGTGGTCCTGGGTTCTATAAGAAACCAGGCTAAGCAAGCCACAATATGCAAGCCAGTAAGCAGCCCCTCTCCATGGCCTCTGCACCAGTGCCTGCCTTTAGGTTCCACCCCTGCTTGAGGTTGCTGTCCTGACTTCCTTTGATGATGACCTGTGATGTGGAAGTGTAAGCTGAATAAACCCTTTTCTCCTCAACTTGCTTTTTGGTCATGGTGTTTTATCACAGCACAGAAAGCCTACGACACCTAATAATGCAAATATCATTTTAAGTATACATGGGTGCACAGACACATGTTCATGTGTGAAGGGGTGCACATGGGGAGGTACGTGTGTGTGTGTGCGTGTGTGTGTGTGTGTGTGTGTGTGCGTGTGTGTGTGTGTGTGAGAACATGTGGAGGCTAGAGATCACGCCACAGGAATGATCCATTTTGTGTTCTGAGACAGGGTCTCAAAACCATGTCAGCCCCATTCCATCACACACTGGGATAAAAACCATCCATGACCACACTGGGCTTCTGAAGCGTGAGCTAGAGATTGAACAAGGGCATCACGATCCTGTGCTACATACTATTAACTAGCTCTCCCCCAACCCCAAATCCCCCACCCCACCCCCTCCCACCTGTGTGCTACATACTATTAACTAGCTCTCCCCCCACCCCTGCACCCCCCCACCCCACCCACCCCACCCCCACCCTGTTTTTATTTTTTAGACTTTAAGTTGTTGCATGGTTTTCATTTGGTTCTCCATCACCACCACTGCACAATTAGTGAAGTTTTTGTGGAAATACAGTGTTGGGTTAGGTTTTCCCCTCAGAAGAAAATATTGCAAAAAGAAGGGAACAGTTTAAAAAATGAGAAGCAGAGTACAAATGTATGACTGATGATAAAAAATGATAATAAATCCTTCTTTCAGCAGTTTATCAGCTGAGTTAAAATGAGGTTAAACCTTATATCTTCACCACGTTTTAACTTACCTACAGATCTTTGAGAGTGATGTTTTCTGTATGAAAGTAAAGAGACATAATTAGTCTTTCAAAACTCTTTAATTCTCTTGAACAGAAACATTTAGATTAAAAAGCAAATAAATTACAAATATGTTAGGGGGCTTAAGAACTCACTGCCAGAGGATAGAGAGATGGCTCAGCAAAGAGAATCTCTTGAGTTTAGGAGTTCTGGCTGTTCTTCCTAAGGTCCTGAGTTCAATTCCCAGCACCCACATGGTGGCTCATAATTATAACTGTAGTCCCAAGGGATCTGATGCCCTCTTCTGATGTGCATATCGGCAGACAAAACATCCACATATATAAAACACATACATAAATACATCTTTTATTTATTTATTTAAAAAAGAGCTTGCTGACATTTAGTGTTTCCTGCATCTTCTGCCGCTTGGACCAGTCAAATGACTTAGGCCAGAGGCGAGTCCTCTGCCAAAGTGCTTTGACCACTGGTACAGTGTGAGCTTATGAACAGCATGTCAGAGCTAATCTCCAAATCGTACACACAAATCCCAGGACACAGAGAGAATGTGATCTCCACAGGAAAAGAAACTAACCTCTAGGTCAACTTCTAGCCTCTGTGTATGTATTAATTTATTGATTTATTTCAAATATTTAGTTATTATTTACATGTATGTGTGTCTATATGACTTTATATATACCACATGCGTGCAGATGCCCACAGAGGCCAGAAGGTGGCGCTGGATCTCCTAGAAATGGAGTAACAAGGTTATTATAAGATCCTTGATGTGGATGCTGGGAACCGAACCCAGGTCCTCTGCAAACGCAGTAAGTGGTCTTAACCACTAAGCCATAGCTCCTGTCTCCTAATGAATGATTTTTGAGACAGTCTTGGTCTTGCTATGTTTCTAGATTATTCTTGAACATCTAACTCAAGTAATCCTCCTTCCTCAGCCTGTGTAGCTGTGACTGGGGCATGCATCACCATGCACAGCCACACCAGCGGTTCTCTAAATATCCCTTTCATTCATCCAGCTCTGACTGTTAGCATGATTACACATTCTGTGGTGTATGAAAAGTAAGCAGAAATGAGGATAAGGAACGCCGAGTCTCCCCCTCAGAGAGGGGGAAAAAAAAGCAGGTTGGAGGAACAGAGACCTGACATTGGAAACGAAGAAAGTGTAACCTGGGCTCTTCCCTGACAATGTCTTTTTAATCAGATCAAGTAAATTAACCCTTGGCACAGAAAAATGAAGCTGAGTCAGTCAGGAAGAATGACATATTAATTCTGGATATTTCAGAATCATTTTACTATCTGGAACAAACTACAATTTTTGATGCCTATTCAGACAGTGTAACATATAAGCAGGTTTTGAAGAAGCAAAGGACTAAAACCAGGGACGGTGATACAAACCTGTCATTCTAGCACTCCAGAGCCCAAGGCAGGAGGATCATGAGTTCAAGACCACTGTTGGCTACAGAGTAAGTTCTAGGGTACCTGAAGTTTTCACATGTTGGTAAATAACCAAGTTTTTAGTCTATTAATAAGTAGATGTTATTTGAATGCAAAGCTATGGAAACATGGCTGTGCTGCCCCCTAGTGGGAAGAATGCCTGAGCTCATAAGTCCTGTATTTTTGACCCTGTTATGGTAAAATGTATTTTCAAGCTGTATTAGAATCTAAACATAATGGAACCTCACAAACCTTGTGAAGAGCAGGCTCACAGAGCAGAGGTTGCAGGGCTAGTCTACAGTTGCCATGAAGAACATGTCAACTCAGTAACTACTGCAGGCTTCTGCCAGAACAATGATGGCACCAGTCCACTAGAGTTCAGCCTCTCAGAGGGCAGGTTCTTTTTATATTAAATTAGTTTTATTTCATTTTAACTATAATGCATTTTGTTTTGCTTAATATAAGGTCTCATGTTGCCCAAACTGGCCTTGAACTCATTCTACCTTCCACTCCTAGGATTCAGGAATACACTACCACAGCCAGCTATTTTTTTTTTTTTTTTTTCAATGAGACAGAACTATCTCATGTAGCTCAGGCTGGCTTTGGATTCAAAATAATCCCCCTGCCACATCCTTCTGAGAACAGGGATTAAGGTATTTTTCTATGTTCAGCCCTTTTGGACCAGAGAGGCTGAGACAGAGAGCGAGAACATGAGCAAGGCTCATCACACTGCTCAGTCACCCAGGACTCTGACAACTGAGCCTTGACTGTAAGGCATTCCCATTTCAGGGCCTCCATCCAAAAGTAAGCAGTTCCCATAGTAGCTCAGGGTCTGGGGGTGCTAAATGGCTGAGTGGAGTAACAGACACCTGTAATCCCAGCCCTTGGGAGACAGAGACAGAAGGACTGCAAGTTCAAGGCTAGCCTGGGCTACACACTGAGGAAGAAAAGGTCACAGTAACAAAAATTATGAGGGCACAAATCACTCTGGATTATCTAACTTAATGCAAGCACTGCTTGGCCTTTGCAGGGTGCCATCCTAAGGGCACTACCTACATGGCCAGTATAACTATGGGTCAACAACCAGGGGTTACCCTATAAAGACACTCAAGACATGAAGGAAATCAGGGAAGAGGTTAATGCCACAGCCTGCCTGCCAGCCTTCCAGTGACGGCCTCTCTAACCTTCAGTCACCAGCCTTCAGCTGCTGCTTCCTCTGTCTACCTGAAGTTTCTGTTTTCCCCTTGCCAGCTGGAAAATCCTACACATCCCATGTAGCTCAACTCAAATCTATCCCCCTGGAAGGCCTTTCCTGTGATGACCGGTCCTCCCACACCCAGTTCCAGCCACACATGACCCTATGGCATCAAAGCCCATACGTTAATGTCAGTTCTTCTATACTCAAGTCTGAGCTCCATGACAGCTATGAATGCACCTCCACATCTCAACTGTAGGCCTGGAAAAAAGTTTGCTACTTAGTATAAACAATATGCATTAAAAAACAAAAATCAACAGTGGTCGTCCCACAAGCGTGTCTGATGCTAAGGTCCTGTTCCCCAATTGGTTCTTGACCTGTCAGTAAAGAAAGCCATGGGCCAATTGCTGGGCAGAAGGCCAGGGGGGACTTCCGGGTCCCTGGAGGTAGGTGGGGAGGCACGAGGAAGGAGAACGAAGTTTGCCATGCTTTGGAGGGAGAAGAAGTCAGCATCCAAGTGAAGTCTCAGGAGGAGCTAGGGACTGTGGCCACTACTTGAGTTCCAGTTCTGACTTCCTTTGGTGATGAACAGCAGCATGGAAGTGTAAGCTCAATAAACCCTTTCCTCCCCAGCTTGCGTCTTGGTCATGGTGTTTGTGCAGGAATGGAAGCCCTGACTAAGACACTGTGTCTTGCTTCCCCTGTACGTATATATGTACCTCTTTTCATAAAAGCTTGCTTTTCTTCTGGTCTCTTTGCCTGGGAAGATGCTCCAACAAAAGCACCCCTAACTGTAGCTTCGCTCATTCAAAGACCCAGGTGGTCTAGTTCTTTAGTAACAGTATCTAACAGGGTTAGGACTCTGGGCCAAGGGTCAGCTCTGTATGGGACTCAGCGCTGTGCTTCCTTGTGCGCTGAGACTAGCCTCAGGTGGGAATACTTTCCCACAGCAATTCCTCTTTGTCTCCTGAGGGGCTGGTTCTTCCCTGGCCTGGGGCCCAGCTGCGTCTCCCATAGGCAGTACACCATTCCCGACCAGATTCCTGGCCTGGAGCATGTGGCCCCCCAGCACCTCAAACCTGAGGACGGTAGACAGTACACCATTCCTGACCAGATTCCTGGCCTGGAGCATGTGGCCATGCTCTCCACATGAAGAACGTGATAATAACGCAGAACAGAGTTCTCCATGCTGAAGAGGCAGCCAGAGGCCCTGAGGGTTTAACCAATAAGCTTCTATTCCCAGACTTTCCTTCCTGCAAAAGGTCTTTAATCTCTGGTCCTCCCCGAGGAAGTGGTGTGCACCCACTTTCCAAGCTGAACACTGAATGAACAGTATGGACAAGCAAGGGCTGTCTCGCTCATCAAGAACTGCAGCGGGGGAAGCCTTCACCCTTCAGAGCTGCCCCCTAGTCTTCTGCAGAGGGCCCCTCTGTGCTCCTGGACATTTACCCCCTGAGCTAAGACAGAGCTCTCCACCCTTCCACTCCCCAACTGCCGCCTCATCGCAGGCACATGGGCCCCCT
Source organism: Uromys caudimaculatus (assembly GCA_028551405.1). Taxonomy (NCBI): domain Eukaryota; kingdom Metazoa; phylum Chordata; class Mammalia; order Rodentia; family Muridae; genus Uromys; species Uromys caudimaculatus. The sequence continues at coordinate 2,261,552 of CM052715.1, forward strand.
TCGTTCTGACTCCACGCGGTTTCCAGCAGCAACTGACACTGGGGAGCTTGGGAACTCCTGACTCTTCAGCCTGTGGCATTTCTCACCCCAGCTGAGGACCCCATCTTAGGCTGCATTTTTTCTCCCACCCCTGAGTGGTGCATCAGTGTTTCCTGCAGGCCCATCACCCACATCTGAAAGGAGGGAGCCTAAATTGAGAAAATGTCTCCATAAGATCATGCTGCAGGCAAACCTACATGGCATTTTCTTAATTAGTGATTGATGGGGAAGAGCTCAGCCCATTGTGAGTGGGGCCACCTCTGGGCTGATGATCCTTGACCTTTTTATAGGAAAGCAAGCTGAGCAAGCCATGGAGAGCAAGCCAGTGAGCAGCACCCCTTCAAGGCCTGCCTCCAGGTTGAGTTCCTTCACTGGTTTTGAAATGAACTCTTTCTTCTAAGGAATGTAAGTGAAATAAGTCCTTCCCTCCTCCTGTTGCTCGTGGTCATGGGTTTCATCACAATAGAGACACTAACTAGGAAAGGCCATTGAGTAAACAGCAGGTCTGTGATGTTTAAAGCAGGAGCCGTGAAACTAGCATTCGCTTGATCTCTTACCTCTCTCCAGACACACTTCTGGTACCCACAGGCGAGAACCTCAGCTACATTATGCAGAATGAAAAACACAGGAACAGCCTGAAAGCAAACAGAATAACAAGCATGAAAATACTTCCCTCATCTCCCAGCTACATGATTCTTGCCTTTTGTTTAAAAATAAGATGTGTGGGAACATTCAGCATTCACGGTCTCTCCAGCAAAGACTCCTCTAGCCTAGCACTTTGCTGAAGTGTTCCTTTTCCCGCCAACATTTACCTATTTATTCTGTATGAGTGCTTTCTCTGCATGCAAGTTTGCACTGTGTGCATGCAATGCCATGGACAGAAGGCACCAGATTCACTGGAACTGGAGTTACAGATGGTAGAAGCCACGATGTGGGTGCCCAGAACCGAGCCTGGGTCCTGCAAGAGCAGCAAGTGTTCTTAACCACTGAGTCTCCCCAGCCTTGAAGCATTCATTTTGGTGGAGTATATGTCAAGGTTGCTCACCCAGAGTCGTAAGCACCTCCTGTGTATCACGCACCACGCCAGGTCCAGGGAACAAATCCCATGAGCAAGGTGGAAACATGGTGGACATGGAGCTCAGACGGAGCACACTCCACACACAGCTAGACCAGCCAGGGAAGGGCAAGCCTTACCATTGAGACAATGGCTGAGAGCTTAATGAATGCAAACACGAGGATGTGAGCGGCTCTAACCCCGTGGCAAGTGAAAGGAAGTGTGCCAGGCTGTTGAGAAGCTGATCAAGTAAGAACGATTTCACAACTTGTCATTGGTTCTTTGTGAATTCCACATCTTGCACCCCAATCCACTCATCTCCCCTCCCCTCACACCCCTCCTCCACCCTCACCACCTCCCCAAATAGAAAAAACCTCATTGTGGAAGCTGAGCGTGTCACAGCGTGTGCACTCTTTTGTCCACACTTCTTTGCTTGCAAATGTTCATCACAATGAATCATTGCTCTGGTGCAAAGCCTCTGGCTTCTGCTACTCTGTCAATGCTGGAACCTCACTGGGGCTCCTCTCAGATACCCTGTTGTTGCCCTGTGTCATGGAGATCCTATAGTTCTAGACCTATAGGACTGGCCCCTTCATCCACTCCAGCAGTTCACGGATGGGGAAGTTAATCCAAATCCCTGGATCTGGGCCTGAGAGGTATCTGAGCTGCTCAGCCCAATGGTCTCCTGCTCTCTGGGCTGGCTCACCTGCAACCATCCAGGGGGTTAGACACAGGGACAGTTCTACTCTCATGACACTGGGGCCAGCTCTCCTGCTTGCAGGAAACGGCAAGGGATGAGGGAGGGGAGGAGGGCATATCTCCCTCATCCGTGCTACTGCCCAGCAGACAAGAAGCAGGGCCAGCTCTCCAGCCCTTGGGGCCAATGGGAGGGGAGGGAATCTCTCCCTTGCCTATGCCACATCCATTGCGTAGCAGACATGAGGCAGGGCTGGCTCTCCCACTCAGGCCTTGGGGCCAGCTCACCTGCAACCCCCACATCCAGGGTCAGCTCTACTGTGCTTCCCAGGTGAGGTGCAGAGCCTGCTCTCCCAAGTGCTGCAGCAGGTGAGGGTCTAGGCTGGCTCTCTGCTCTCATGACCACAGGCCAGGTCTTTTGCCTGCCACAGATGGTTAGGGGCAAGAGGAGAGGAGGGTATCTCTCCGTCATCTACATCACAGCATGGGAGATGAGTGGTAGGGCCAGTTCTCCCAGGTTCATATCTTTGATGCTGACTCACCTGTAAATTCCACAATATGTGGGTGCCCACTCTCCTGAATCCTAAAGCTGGCTAGGGGCAGGGCAGCTCTCCAATTCCCATACCCTGAGGATTAGCTCTCCCATGACGCCCAGGTGAGGGGTGGGGCCAGTTCTGCACAGCCCTCAGACATCAACTGTCCCTGGGCAGTAGCCCAGACCAGGAATCTCCACCTGGCCTTTGGTGGTAACAGACCCCTGCTGCTGCAGGGCCATGGACCCAGACATGGCCCCGGTGGGAGCACAGGCCAGGACCCCATCATGGCCCCAGCAGCTATTCACATCAAGCTGAGCCTCACTACCCTCGAGTCTCCAGTTCTGCCTCTCTTCATGGTGCCCACATCCTTGGTTACTTTCTCTTCCATTTCTCCATCACTTACTTGCTCCTCTTAGAGGCACCCAGGGCCTCTGAGTGTCTGGGGTCGTCTCAGGAGTGCTATGCCCTGCTTGTGAATTGTGGCACCAGGCAGGGTCACCTCGGGCATGGTCTGCCTCCCGTCTTCCCCCTCTCCTGCCCCCAGGCCTGCACAGACTGGTTGGTGGTCATGTCAGGTGACCCACTCCAGTGGCCCCTTGCGAGAGTTGTCTGCCTCAGGCGCACCCTACCTGGTACCCACCATCGCAGGTGGGCTTCTTCTAATCGCCAACTTGCTCCCCATCCTTGGATTCCATCCAGGCTGCCCCTGGCGCCAGACTGGTGGTTGTCTCAGGCTTATTCACGGCTCAGAACATTGAGTGTAGACATAGCTTCCCTCCTCTCTGCCACCTACTAATGCACACGTGACATGGTGGCCATACTTGAAATGCCTCTGGGGGGGGCAGGAAGCTATGAAAATTTAAATGGCTTTTTAAAATAGTTAAGTAAAAACAATGGCTTCTGGCTTCTTGACTATGAATCCAGAAATAAGATTAGGTTTAGGATTGAGAATTCAAAATATAGGCCAGAGGAGGCCAATTGTCTAGTTGTCACAAACTGGGGCCAGTTTTCTCTGTCTCCCTTAGCCTGACTGATCAGAATCTGGAAAAGGATCTGTCTATAGGCATAAAACTGATTTCAAAGTACATGAGTAACAGCTGAATAGCACGTGAATGTTGCCACATGATGAACATAAACAAGTTGTCCAAAGATTTTTACTTTTTGAGGCAGGATCTCACTATATAGCCCAGGCTGGCTTTGAACTCTAGATCATCTTGCCTGGGCTTTCCAATGCTGGGATTACAAGCGTGCACCCTGGCACCCAGTGTCTACATCGTTTCTTGGACCCTCTCCTACATCTGTAAGCAGATGTAGCTATGATTCTAACAGATAAGGTAGACATGGGGCTTCCAGGTAAGTCGCTCACAGCGACATTCAGATCACACAGGTCCCCAGTGAGCCTGCAGCTGTCCAAGTTCAACAGCCAGTTGTGTGGCTTATCCTTGTGGTTCTAGCATGCAGGAAGCTAAGGCAGGAGGATCACCACTAGTTCAAGGCCAGCCTGAGCTAGAGTGAGTTCCAGGCAAGACTGGACTACAGAGTGAGATCTGTGATTAAAAAATAAAATTAAATTAAAAAAAAGCAAATCCTAGCAGCAATAAAAGTACTAAGATTTAAAATGGGTGGGTGAACTCTAATAAAAATTTATGCTATTTTTAAAAGGGGTATCATTCATTCTTCTTAAATTTTAAATCTGAATTTCTCAAGCCATTTTTCCTACTGAAAAGGTAACAAACGTTAGATAGCTAGTTTACAATTGACCAGTTAGACTGTATCCACCTGGGAAAAACCTACCAATATTGAGACAGTGTGCTGCTTGGGTGATCCTTCCTTAGCTTCGGACTGCAAAAGCCTCGCTCTCAAGTGTGAGGCACTGGTTCAAGAGCTGCGCTGGCAACTTGATTCCTTGGGAAAACCTTCTCTACTTGTTATTTTTCCTAGGATTCTGTGACCAAATCCTGACAAAAATCAGCTTGAGAGGAAGGGTTGACTTGGCTTACAGTCTGCAGAGACACCACCCATCATGACAGGGAAGGCATGTGGCAAAAGCATGGCGCAGCTGGTCACACTGCCTCCTCAGTCAGGGTCATAAGTACTGTTCTATTACCATGGTAAGACGCCATGAATGCAGCAACTTATAAAGGAGGAGTTTATTCAGGGCTTGCTTATCGTTTCAGAGGACTGGGGTCATGACCATCACAGCAGGGGACATGGCGGGAGGCAGGCAGGCATGGCACTGGAGCAGCAGCTGTGAGCTCACCTCTTGAGGCAACAACCATGAGGCAGAGAGAGCTAACTGGAATGGTGTGGGTTTTTGAAACCCCAAATCCACCTACTCCAATGACACACCTCCTCCAACAAGGCCATACCCCCTACCTAGACCTTCCCAAACAGTTCCACAAAATGGGGACTAATCATTCAAATATATGAGCCTGTGAGAGCCATTCTCATTCAGACCACAACAGTCAGGAAGATGGAACCACCTTACTAAACCTCTAAGGTCTACCCCAAGTGACCTACTTTCTCTAGCAAAGTTCCGCCCCCTACAGGTTCTACAGTCTTCAAATACAGTATCACTAGCTGGCAACCAAAAGTAATTATGCACCCGAATCTATGGGAAACATCTCACATTCAAACCAAAACACTCCCCTTTATTACTCTTAGTGTTAAACTTAGCAGGAGCTACTTTTGTTAAATTAGACAAAAATTATGATACATGATAACAATAGGTAGAATACACAGAGTGCTTAATATACAGCAGACAATCACTGCTACATACTTAAGCTTCATAAGAATTCCGAGACAGATACCTCCAATATCCCCATCATACAAATGGAAAAACTGAGGAAGATTCTGTTTCTGTTCTTTAACTTGCCTCTTCACTTGAAACCATGTGTGTGTTTGTGTCGTGTGTGTGTGTGTGTGTGTGTGTGTGTGTGTGTGTGTGTGTGTGTGTGTGTGTGGTTTTTCAAGACAGGATTTCTTCATGTAGCCCTGGCTGTCCTGGAACTCAGAGATCCACCTGCCTTTGCCTCCTGAGTGCTGGAATTAAAGGCGTGCGCCACCACTACCCGGCATAAACCACTTTTTCTGAGTTATTACTTTAATTGCCAAGGCTTGAATTAAAGGCATCCGTACACACTAGGCAGGGATCTCTACTGCTGAGCCACACCCCAGCTGAGCACACCTCAGATAAACAGTCCAAACATCTGTCTTCCCCTAAAGAGGACTGGAAGGAAGCGAGTTTATTTTATACCCCCACAACTCTGGGGATGATCTCAACAACAAAAATTCCTGTCATCAGCCACCATAAAGCCCAAATTGTGACTCTGGAAACAAATCTACCAAATGTAATTGATCACACTGTACTTCAGGCCAGTTCATTTCACTGCATGGGTCTACAACCCACAACTAAATAGTGAATATTTCACAATGAAATTCCTTGACATGAAGATTGTTAATAATGAACTTAGAAGTTTCTCACTGTTCCCTTTCCTCCTAGAATACAATTCTGAAGCCTTAGAAAGATTTCCCACAGAAAACCCTGGTCCTGAGCCTGGAGTGGCCGGAAGAAAGACACCCAAACACCCACCAAGAATGCCACTGCAGTGAGTGAATATGTGAAGGAAAGACGGGAAAGATAAGAGTACACAGTGCCAGGCAGTGGTGGCGCACGCCTTTAATCCCAGCACTCGGGAGGCAGAGGCAGGTGGATTTCTGAGTTCGAGGCCAGCCTGGTCTACAGAGTGAGTTCCAGGACAGCCAGGGCTACACAGAGAAACCCTGTCTCGAAAAACCAAAAAAAAAAAAGAGTACACAGTGGAGAGATGGGACAGAAAGTGTAGTTGAGGGGTTTGTACACTGTGGTGAAATACAGAACTGGAGACTTGATAGTGGCTTGGAACAGACAGATATGAGGAGCCTGCACAACCACCAGAGGCCACGTGACATCTACACCTGGGCTACCACCAAAGCCATATCTGAGTTCATGGCCCTACCGCAGCTGGGATCTGTGCCAACATCTGTGGCCTGAGCTGCTCCTGGGGCAAGGGGTGGGGAAGGTAGGAGAGGCATGTGGGTAGCTCTTGTCTGGACTGCCACCTGAGGCCATGTTGAAGTCCTAGCACTGGGCTGGGCTGGTTCACCCCTCGACTGAGCAGCATGGGAGAGCAGGCTCTGGTAGTATAGGTGCAGGAGATCTGACCTCCATCCCCCTGGCTACAGTACTGGGAGAGCTGGCCCCACCCCTCACCAGCTGCAGCATTCAAGAGTGGACTCTGCACTTTACCTGGCAGCATAGTAGTGCTAGCCCTGGTGGCAGGAACTGGCCCATTTGCTGTCTGCTGTGCAGTGGACAGGCATGAAAGAGATGTTCCTCACCCCACCACTCCTCCACCACCTCTGGTAGGTGGGGGAGCTGGCTCAGAAAGCCAGAGAGCTGGCCCTGCCCCTCACCAGCTGCAGAAGTCAGGAGAGCAACCCCCATCTCTCACCTGGGCAAAGTAACGTGGGTGCAGGAGAGACGCTGGGCTGACCAACTAAGCTTCCACCCAGGCCCAGATCCAGGGTCTGAGTTGGCCCACCTCAACATCCACCCCACCAGTGAACGGCTAGAGCACATGACGGGACAGTCCTACAGATCCAGAGCTACAGGGTCTCCATGACACAAGGCAGCAACAGGGTATCTTAGAGGAGTCCAGTGAGGACCCAGTATTGATGGGGTAGCAGAAGCCAGAGGCCTTGAACCAGACCAATAAACATTTGCAAGGAAAGCTGTTTGGGCAAAGGGGTGCACTGTGTGACACACTGCAGCCTCCACGGTAAGATGGGTTTTTGGTTTGGTGGTTTTATTTTTTAAATTTCTCTATATATTTCATATATATATATATAATTTTTACTTTCTGTTTTCCTTGGGGGGGTTTCAAGGGTGAAGGGTGGATATGAAGGGATGGGGAAATGAGTGGGATTGGAGTACATGCTGTGAAATTCACAAAGAATCAGTAAAAAAGTTAAAAAAGAAAAAAAAAAAAAATCCTGGTCCTGACCACAGACATGGCCACTGGTCGATCTATAGAGGTATGGGTGATTCTCAGTCAAGCACGACTCCTGGATTAGCTTCCTTTTTATTTGCATTATTACTTTTTGTCATTTTTATACACATAGGGAACGGGGGGGGGGGTGTGGACACATGGTGTGCATGCACGGGGCAAAGCACAACCCACAGGAGTCAATTCTCTCCAAGTGGGTCCCAGGGATTGAACCAAGGTTCTCTCTGCCTTGTCATGGGGCACCTTCACCTGCCACCCCACCCACTGGCTCCCTGGGTTAGCTTCTTAATTTCTGTAGAGCAGCAATCCTACTTCTCTTTGGATGAATTTTTAAATATGCAGATAGGTCCTTAATGTATTTTATAGAATAATTGCACTCAGGCCCTCTCTGCAGAAAGCAACTGGGGGATACTTTTTTTTAAGACTGCATCTTATCTTACACTGTAGCCCAGGCTAGCTTGTAATTCACTGTATAGCCCAGAATGGCTCTGAAGTTTTGGCATTCCTCCTGCCCCAGCCTCAGGGATGTTAGAATTACAGGTGTAAGCCACTACACCTGGAGACTTTTAGGATTTTTTTCATGGACTACCACACTGTTCACCATAGAAGCTATATTATTTAGGTTTCTGACAGAACTACACAAGCATCCAGATTTCACTATGTCCTTACCAGCACTATGGGAATGAAATAGTGTCACCTGAAGTTCGTATTTGCATTTTCCTTTTTAAAAAAATTTACCTAATATCTTTGGATGTTTTCCTTGCATATATGTCCATGTACCAAGTGCATACCTGGAGCCTACAGAGGCCAGAAGAGGGCAGTGGGCCCCCTGGAACTGGAATTACGGATGTCTGTGAAGTACCACATAGGTGTTGGGAATTGGCCCTAGGTCCTCTGTAAGAGCAGCCAGTGTTCTTAACCACTGAGCCATTGCTCCAACTCAATTTCCATTTTTGTAATGATTAATCCGGTGGGGAAGTTTTTCATTGTTTCTTTATGTATTATCTTTAGAGAGAGCTGTCCATTTAAATAGTCCTAACTAGCCTTGAATTCACTGTGTATGTTGGCCAGGCTGGCCTGAAACTCCAAGATCCACCTGCTCTGTCTTCTGAGTGCTGGATCAAAGGTGTGCTCCTTTGCCCATTTTAAGTCAAGTGGTTTGGGTTCCCAATAATGGTTGTTAGGAGTTCTACCATTAGTCTGTATATGACTCTGGTCTTAAATTTGCAAATCTTTTCTCTCATTCTACAAAATGACTTTTTACTTTGTTGATCATACCCTTTGATACAACTTATTTATTTATTTATTTATTTATTTATTTATTTATTATGGTTTTTCAAGACAGGGTTTCTCAGTGTAGCCTTGACTGTCCTGGAACTCACTCTGTAGACCAGGCTGGCCCTTGAACTCAGAGCTTTGCCTGCCTCTGCCTCCCAAGTGCTAGGATTAAAGAAGTGCACCACAACACCCAGCACAGCTAAGTTTTTTCATTTTAATGAAGTGCAGTTAGTATTTGTTTCTTCTTTTGTGTCCTGTGCCTTTCATGTCATTTCTAAAAAGCTGTTGTCAAATTCAATGTCAAGGATGTTTGTTCCCTAGTCTAATTTTGATAAGATGTTTCTCCATCCCAGCTCCTCAGCGATCCTCCGATCCTCGCCACATCCTAACCCCAACTGTGTTTTCTCTCTTTTTCAAAATACAATGAAACCAAGAAAGATAGACAAACACACACATACACACACACACACACACACACACACACACATGCAATCCTGAAAAATGAAAAGCAAACAGCCTGGTCTACAAAGTGGGTTCCAGGACAGCCAAGGCTACACAGAGAAACCCTGTCTCGAAAAACCAAAAAAAAAAAAAAAAGAAAAGAAAAGAAAAGCAAAAGACCAACAAGACAAACATGTTTCCTTCATCTTAAAAAAGGCTTATTAAACAAATTTAAGATTTTGGAAACCATGTATAAATAGAACAAGAAGATGAAGACAGTCTTGGGGGTGGGGTTACTATGTTGCCTCAGAGCCCATATTTAAAAAACAAAACAACACTTAAAGTTCCCGATCCACCTTGGTAAGAAAACAGCAAAGTGTCCTCTGAACCCCTCTGTCCCAGATCCCAGCTGCCCTCAGGCCTCATCGGACAAGCTCATCACTCAGTGATGAAAGTTAACTCAGAGACAGCCAGTCAAAGTACACAGAGCTTTCTCTCCAGCCTGCTGGTGTGGAATTCAAAAACAAAAAACAAAAGAAGACATGAAGCTGGGAGGAGCTGTGGAATTGTTTCTAGGAGTTGGAGAAGTAAATATGATCAAAATATATTGTATACACTCATGAAAATCTTCAGGGTTTAATAACAATGCTTTTTTTTTGTTAAAGAAAGAACTGGGTACCTAGCTCAGTGGTAGAGTGCTTGCCTAGCATGTGCAAAGCCCTGGGTTCAATCCTCAGCACCACAGAAGGAGGGAAGGAAGGAGAAAGGGAAGGAGTGAGAGCATGAGCCGGCCTGGCTGGGTGGTTCCAGGAAACACGCCAGGGCCATCCACTCTGTGAACGCGTACATTCTTCACCTCTGTGGATCCAACACTGAAAGACAGCAGCACAAGCTCCATCCTGCTCTATGAAGCAGCTTGCTCACTATGGGTGAGTGACTAAAACACTTATAGAGAAACATCAACAGATTAAAAAGACCAAGTTCACAGAGCTGGAAAAACAAAAACAAAAGCAAACCCCTATAAGAAGCCCCAAGGTCAGGTGTGATACACGCCTGCTTCAAGCACTCAGCAGGCTGACAGTCAAGGATATCCTCCATCTCAGTGCAGTTCAATGCCAGGCCAGGCCTCATGACACCTCACCACCAAAAAGAAAGACAAAGGAAGGGGGAAAGGAAGGGGGAAGAAGGAGGGGGGAGGGAGGGAAGGAGGGAAGAAACAGACAGACAGACAGAAATAAAGGAGGAAAAGAGGGAGGGAGAAGGAAAGGTGGGAGACAGAAACCAGTCCAGTCCTGTTAAGGTGCCTGTAGGACCTTGAAAGGCAGCCTGGTTTCTGGCTGAGCTAAGGTTTAAAACACTTTTGATCCAGCAGGGGATCCCCAGCAGGGGATAACCGTGCAAGGGACAGTAGGCATTTTGCCATGCTCTGGGCCCCAGGCTCCTGACAGGAGGCTTCAGCTCTCCATAGGTCTGTGACCATCAGTCATGTAAGGGCAACGCCCCAAGCCCCTCCACAGGTAGAGGATGTGTGGTCACGTAGCCTCAAGACAGATCTCCATTTTAATGAGGTACCTAGAGGCTTAGCCAATAAACTCCCCTTCTCAGACATTCCTCCCTGCAAAAGGTATTTAACCTCAGGTCCGCCCTGAGAAAGTGGGGTATGTCGACACTCTCCGCCATGACAATAAATGCCTTAAAACCATGGACTGTCTTTTTTTCATCAGGATCTGCCACAGAGAACAGTGGAACAGGCCTCGTCTAAAGAGCCGCGTCTAGTCTCCTGCAGAAAGCCTCTCAGCGCTCCCAGCCACAGCCTCCACCAAGCCAAGCCACCTGCTGACAAGCCAAGGATTTGTTCCGGGCAGGACCCAGCTGGGCTCCTCCCAGCCTTTCCCTCTCTGCCCCAGGCTAGATCCAGCCCTTGGGGCCCCACTCTGTTCTCAGCTCTTTCAAGGTATCCAACAGCGCCTGGGATGCCCAAGAGCCCAAGAACCAGACAGTCTTGGCCTCATCGCAGGCCCGAGACCCCTGAGCTGGCTCCATGTAGTTCCCAGGACCCCAGGCCATGCTCCCCCACCCCCAGGCAATGTCTTGAGGCTTCTCATAGCCTGACACCCACCTGGCGGCGGTGTGGGGTGAGGGAGGTAGTGTGCGGTGAGCACAGTCAAACTGCCTGCTGTTCAGGACAGGAGAGCATCATCTGTCACCCCACCCACTGTAGGAAGGCTGACAGGCAGACCTGAGTCAACTGCTGCAGAAAGGAGCAAGCCCCACTCTGTATGTCATCAAGATTGCCAACAGAAAGTCCAGGCACATACTTGACCATGCACACTCATAGAAGCTGTTGCTATGGGGAGTGTACTGGCTGGTTTTGTGTGTCAACTTAGCTGAGGTTATCACAGAGAAAGGAGTTTCAGTTGAGAAAATGCTCCATGAGATCCAGGTGTAAGGCATTTTCTCAATTAGTGATCAAGGGGGGAGGGCCCCTTGTGGGTGGTACCATCTGTGGGCTGGTAGTCTTGGGTTCTATAAGAAAGCCAGCTGAGCAAGCCAGGAGAAGCAAGCAAGCCACTAAGCAGCATCCCTCCATGGCCTCTGCATCAGCTCCTGCTTCCTGACCTGCCTGAGTTCCAGTCCTGACTTCCTTTGGTGATGAACAGCAGCATGGAAGTATAAGCCGAATAAACCCTTTCCTCCCCAACTTGTATCTTGGTCATGATGTTTGTGCAGGAATAGAAACCCTGACTAAGACAGGGAGGGTCTCTTTCTGACTCCACACCCTTTAATTCCCTCAAGGTCAGAAGCCATGTCTTCTGTGTGTTTAAGCACACCTTAAGTCTCAAATGCCAAATAGCTATAAAGTAACCCTCCTAGGGTTGGGATGCAGTTTGGGTGGTAAGTACTTGGCTAGCACTTAACTAGAGCCAACACTCTGCTTCCCCAAGACCGGCTATGAACCAAAAGTCAGCTCAACTCAACAAGTGCTTAGGGCTGAAGGAGCCTGAGGCCTGGGATCACTCCTAGCACCGCATAAGCCAGGCTTGGTGGTGCACCCGCCAACCCAGTCCTCAGGAGGGGCCACCAGGAGAATCACAAGTTCTAGGTCATCCTCAGCTCCACAGAGAGTTTGAAGACAGCCTAGGGCAGATGAAATCATGTCTCCAAAAATAAAATAACAACAACCCTTAGAATAACCTCCTCTCTCCCTAACCTCTATGTATCAGTCAGTTTTAAGTCTGAAGTGAAAAATCCACATAGAACTCTCCACAGGGCCCAGCACAGCTTGCTCAGATTGCTCCCAGGAGCTGTCCATCAGAACAGAATTTCAAAGCTTTGTCAGATCAAGGAGGCCTTTCTGAAGCACAGCTACTCAAAGTGTTTTGTATAACAATACACCCACAGATTTTAACTGAGCACTTACCCCTAATTCCTCATGGATTCATTAACTGACAGTTTGGCACCAGAATAGTGAGGCCTGTTTTCCATCCACAGCAAACTGTGTGTCTGGTGTTTATCCACCCTAGGAATGTCTATGCAGCAGTGTAAAAACAGAGAACTGAAAAGATGCTGGGTTGAGTTCTTTCATGGAAAAAAACAGTAACAAGTGCTCCTTGCCCTCCCACTCCCATTGGGTACATGGGCGGGGACTTTCCTAAGGGATCTGAATTGCTCTTTGCCTGCTAGAGGAGAGTATGCGCTCGGTCAGTCCACTCAACTGAGAGGCTCAGGAACTCACACAAAAATGAAAGCCAATTGCTTACACTAGAATGTAAATCAACTTCATAAAGTCTTGCAGTGAACCACAAGACAGCTAGCTCAACCAAACAGCGTATTTTGGGCTGAAGCTGACATATGTCCTTGTAACCGAAGAGCAAGTTCAAAGACAGGCTTGCCTAGAAATTGTCTGTCCAAAGCATCCCCTGACTGCTGAGACAAATTGAACAGACATTTATGATGGTTATTGGAGGGATTTTAGCCATCTGATATTTGAGTCCCTTTTTGCAGTAAGGTGCCTGAACCTGAAAATCTGCCACAGTCTCTCTCAGACTGACCACTTAGGCCCGTCAGTGCCTCTGAGCTTCTTCAGTCAGAGTGGATAAGCTAAGACCCACGGCAGGATAGGAAACGTGACCCTGTCTTCCCAGCTAGGCTGGCTGCACAGCAGCAATGGGCAGTGACCCACAGGATCCAGGAAGAAAGCCAGGCACTCAGATGAGCCGCATTAGGAAGATAGTCTCCCTGTGAATTTAGGAGACTGAGGTTAGTGATGCCCTGAGGGGAGAGACCGACACTGGAACAAGCTCCTCACAGAAGTGAACGAGGGCGAGAGTGCGTTTTTCGGCTATGCCACCGCAGTCTCCCTGGACCTAGCAGGGCCTGAATTGGGTCTCTACCCCACAATTTACTTACGTGGACCAGCACACTTCCTTGTTGCTTAAGCTCACTAGTGTGAGCTTTCTAACCAAGTGAAAAGATGCAAAGCAGCCAGGCATAGTGACACACACTTGTAAGCACATCCACCACTCAGGGGATGATAGCTAAAGGATTGTAAATTCAAGACCAGAACGGGCTACATAGGAGGACACTGTCTTTTAAAAAAAGAAAAAGAAAAAAAGTTCAGACTAAAGAGATGGAGCACTGGCTGCTCTTCCAGAGGACCTGGGTTCAATTCTCAACACCCACATGGGAGCTCACAACTGCCTGCAACTCTAGTTCCAGGGGATATGAAACCCTCACCGAGACACATCCAGGAAAAACACTAATGTGCATTTAACAAATATAAAAATAATTCATTAAAATAATTTTTAAAAGCTTTTGGGAAAAGTCCACATGCATTAGCTCTTAAAGAGAATGATCAGAAAAAGACAAAACATGACAAATCAGAAGCGTTGCCACTTGGTGAAGACTAGAGGCAGGCTGGCTGGCAAGCCTCTGCACTGTTTCTCTTCCTCCTCCGCCCCTCGCTTGTGCATGAAGGGGTTGACGCACATGCATGAGGGTTTATGACCTGAAACTATCTCAGGTTCAAGTGTGAATGAAGGAGCATGCCTGTAACCCCAGTGAAGATAGGGCGGAGGCAGGCAGACCTCAGGGCCTTGACACACATCAAGTGTAGCTGGAACTGTGAGATACCTTGTCTCATGTGTGTGTGTGTGTATGTGTGTGTGTGTGTGTGTGTGTGTTTCTTCTATCTATTGATCTGATAGATTTCAGTGTTGACCTCTAAAATCTACATATGCCCTCACAAGTGGGCACACCTACAAACATACATGTACACACAAAATAAAATATATAAACAAATAGAAGATACAAAGAAAATCACTCTGGAAATGAGTGGAAAAAAATCACTAGACAAAAAAAAAAAAAACAAAAAACAAACAAACCATAAGCCCAATATATGACTTATTCAATCTTTAAGCTTCGGGCACCTATACCTATCCAGAACTTAGAGGAAAAAATTAAAGCCAATGGAACCAGAAGGAAGCAGTAGCACGAGTGGGAACTGCCTGAGCACGCCGAGCCGAGCACCAACATGCACTGTGGGTCAGCTTCTAGGCCCACTCAGGGTGTGTCCACCCTTCTGAACGCACTCCCTGTCTCAAGTGTATAAACCGTGAGAGAAAAATGATGACTTCACTTCAAAGTTACTTTCTCAACTGCTATTTTATAGACCTGAAGTAGCCCTAACCATAACATTATTACCTTGTTAGAGAAATTGTGTTTGTTTTTACTGTTTTCATATCTGAGGTCTCAGGAACTAACACAACAGTAAACACTATAAAAAAGACTGAATTACATTGCATATTCTGCAGTTTTCCAAAAGTCAGAACATTGGACATTTTCTGATAAATAAAAATAGAAGTCAGGGAAAGGAAAGGGGAGGCATTAATATCATCTTGATTCATAAGTCGATGGTGGTTTTAATGGATTCTCTTGATGGCAAAATAATGACATTTTGGAGTTCTGAACAATGTACTTAGAAGCACCTCTATTCTTCAGAAACCACAGGCTGAGGAGCTCCCTCAGTCCTGAGGAGAGGCAAGGGGAGTGGGAAGACAGAAGAGACAGCTCCTTTCACGGATGCCCCAGAGCCTGAGGGCTTCTATCACTGCGATGATGACACACCACAGCAAAAAGCAAGCTGGGGAGGAAAGGGTTATGCGGCTCACACTTCCAGTTCATGATCCCTCATTGGAGGAAGTCAGGATAGAAATTCAAGCAGGGCTGGAGGCAGGAGCTGATGCAGAGGCCATGGAGGAGTGCTGCTAACTGGCTTGCTTCCCATAGTTTGCTCAATTGCCTTCTTATAGATCCCAGGTCCACGGCTCAACGATGACTCCGCCCACAATGGGCTGGGCCCTCCCCCATTGATCACTAATTGAGACAATGCTTTACAGCATGATCTTAGGGAGGCATTTCCTCAATGGGGGCTCCTTCCCCTCTAATGCCTCTAACACTTATCAAGTTGACACACAAACCAGCCCCTACACCCAGGTACTGGTCTATGCCGGGCCATACTTGTGTTCACAACTGCATCCAGCACCCCCTGGACCATTTTACCAATTTATCCAGTTCCTCCTCAACAGCAGATAAAGGGTTAGCCCTGACTCTCTGCTTTCAAGGATATCCTGCATTCAGGGAGAGTGCTGAGGCTAGCCTCCATGTGAAATCTGCTCAGTGGAGGCCTGACTGTGGCGGACTTCACAATTGCTGATGCTTCTCTCTCTACCCACCTCCACCTTGTGAGACAAGCTGGCCGTCCCCTATTTTCTATGTATCTTCAATTCAGTAAAAGCAGAAAAGAAAAAATCTCCCAGAGAAGGCCCAGGCCTTCTCTGTCCTGGATTGGGTATCAAGTGGGCCCTCAGCAGGCTCACATACTGCAGGCTTGGTCCCAGGCTCACATATATACTGCAGGCTTGGTCCCAGGCTCACATATATACTGCAGGCTTGGTCCCTAGGTAGTGGCACTAATTTGGGAACATCTGGAAACTAGGCAGCAAGCCCTCTAGCTGGAAGAAGTAGTTCCTGGGGGCAGCCTTTGAAAGCTTCCATCTTCTATCCTACCATTTCCCATCTGCCATGGCGGAACAACTTTTCCACATCCTCCACTGTCAGGTTGTTCAGCCTCACCACAGGCCCAGAACCTCAGAGGCAAGGACTCAGCCTGGAACCTTCTGAAACCATGAGCCAAAATGTACTTCCTCAAGTTCCCCCTTGAGTATTTTGATTATGGCTACAGTGAGCTAACCTCTATCCTCCACTCTAGTTAGATGGTCAAGCTGATGCCGAACCCCAACGATGCCAGGTGCAGTAAATTAAAACACAAAGGGGACCAGGACAGAGGGGCTGTGTGTCCGTCCCTGCCCACACAGAAATTCTAATACTTACCAGTCTAGACAAAGCTTTGGAGCCCGCATAGATTATACCCACGAATAGCACTGAAGCAGGAATCCATGTCAAAACATCAGATCTAAAAAGAGGAGGAGAAATCATAATGCTTTTGCTACTTCCTGTTTGAAAAGACCCCACCCCCAACACCAGAGGCACCGACTCCTTCTGCCAAGGTTGTGTAAATATCCTTGGGGGGGTGACAAGTGACAGGTGCTCTTGACTCACTGAGAGAACACAAGCAAATGAAGCCATTCAACACACAGCTCTGTCATGTGACATCTACTCAGCGTTCAGGAACACCCCAAAACTGAACATGGATAGGCCTTGCTGCTGCTCAGGGAAAGGATGAAGCCGATTTTCTTCAGCGGTGGTAGACCATGAATTTTCAAGTTACCAATAGGTTTTTTTTTTTTAAGATTGTTTACCTAAGATGTTTCAAACAGCTCCATAGAATTATAACTTTGAACCAAAAAATTAGAAAAAAGGTTTTTAAATAATAAATCTTAGAACTTCAACAGGATGGTCATATTCTGGCTTCTTCAGACTTTAACCTGGAATTTTAGAGAGTCCTGAGGGCTTCGAAAGACACGATGCTTTGGCTCAGGTTGATCATACTAGGATCTGACTTCATTATAGTCTAGAATCTTGTTCTCCTCAAAATGAGTAAATAAGCTATGTGTGGCGGCACACACCTTTAATGCCAGGCACTTGGGAGGCAGAGACAGGCAGATCTTAAGGAGTTGGAGGCCAGCCTGATCTATATAATGCGTTCCAGGACAGCCAGAACTACATACAGAAATCTTATTTCAAAAAAACAAGAACAAGAACAAAAAAACCAAAAAAACCAAAAAACCATAAACAAACAAAGAGAAGAGCTGGACACAGGGCGCGTTTCCTGGGCAGCCACTTGCTTCCTCTCACTGAGGATGTGAATGGTGCCTCTCCACTACTGGAGGTTCCCAGAGTCTGCCTCAAATTTATTAAAAATAAGTAAATCTGCTTGAGCAGCAGACTTCCCACAGCGCTGTGAACACTGCTGGGCGGGGCGCACTCACAGAGCCCTCCCTTTTCCATCCGGGACAGGCAGTCTCTCCCTGCCTGAAATAACAGACATCTGTATCCCCAGCCTAAAGGTGAGCAGAGAGAAGAGCATGTCACCCCCACCCCCAGGGGCCAGGAGACCCTGCAGATGGTGGTCATTCCCTAGGAAAAGGCTTTCCCACTTCTGACTAAGCTCACAAGGATCAAAGTCAACAGAGCACAAACCCACAGCAGCCATGCTCCAGAAGTGCAGTGCTCGTGGCAGCAGAGCCAAGGCTGCGAGATGTAAGGTCAGTGAAGTCTCAGACCTCGGCACTAGAGTCCCTCTTAAGTAAACAAAGGAAATGTCCGATGACTTACAGACTCCGAAAAATAAGTGTGAGGACAAGAAAACAGCATGATGTGTTCTGATCCCAGCTCTGAAACACAAAGACAACCTACAGCCGGATACACAGGAGACTCCTGGGAAATGTGGCGGGGAGGCTGAGTGAGCATTTTGTTACAAACATCCAGGCCAGAACCCTGGCATAGGACTTGTGGCTTATAATGACCCCATACTGACCTGCCATCTCACTTGGAGCTAACAGGAAAGAGCAAAACATGTGCCCATGGGACAGTGTTTACCCACAGCCTGAAGGGGTGCAAGGCATTTCCTTGGCCCTTCAGACACGCTGGGGAGAAGAGGTTAGGAAACTGGTCTGCCTTCTGAAAGAGGCTCCCATGTCCTTCACTTTAGCTGTCAAATTCTTCAAATAATGGACTACTCCAAAAAACCTGAATTACCCCAGGAGTCTCCAGCTGGAAAAAGAGAAGCCTAGGCCACCAGAGAAGACACTTTCCTACCAGAAAGAGATGTACAACCTGTTAGGTGAGCTTACAGAAGGCACGAGAGGTCAATGGTGGGCAGGGTTACATAGTGCCAGGATCGCTTTGGCGTCTGTAACTCTGGCAGTGCAGTAACTGTAGCCTGAGGACCTGACCCTGAAGATCTTGGTGGGGAGCATGACACCTTTGTCACTCCTCCCGGTATGGTCACAGGGAGTAAGTCATCTTTTTCTACTTTTCACTATTAATTTAGCTATTTTACCTGGATTGTTGCAGACAGACAGCTGAACCTAGCCTATCGAAACACAGGCTGTGACTCTAAATCCGTATCAGTTGGCTGTGGAGATACCTGGCTCCTCTGAGCAGGGAGAACCTGCCACCCTGGACCACACTCTAACATTAAGAAAAACACCGTTGGCCTAGTGTGGCACACACCTATAATCCAGCACTTGGGAGGCAGAGGCGGGTCTCTGAGTTCACAGCCTGATCTACACAGCAAGTTCTACGACAGCCAAGGATACATAGAGAAATCCTGTCTCAAAAACCAGAAAACAGCCAGGCAGTGGTGGTGCACACCTTTAATCCCAGCACTTGGGAGGCAGAGGCAGGCGGATTTCTGAGTTTGAGGCCAGCCTGGTCTACACAGTGAGTTCCAGGACAGCCAGGGCTACACAGACAAACCCTGTCTCAAAAAACCAAAAAACCAAAAAAACAAAAAAAACAAAACAAAACAAAAAACAAAAAACAAAAACAGAAAACAGAAAACAAAAGAAAAGCGCTGCGATTACAACCCAGGACAAACCAGAAGGCAGCCACACCCAGCAGGCTCTTCCCAGGGCCCAGTGTTACGCATGGTAACACTTCACCATAGCAAGGTCTTGCACACACACATTGTCTCCTAATCTCCTCAACTTCACACTTCCCATGGCAAAAAGCCACGCCCACCTTACTGACAACTGAATTAATGACCACTGACTTGTCTTAATAATAACTGAACAACTGCGTGACTATCATATGATTGGATGTTTATGTCAGTCTTGCATTGTTTACTGTCCCAATGCTGTATAATTAAATATTATTTTCTCATATTTGTGATGGTTTCATAATACTCAGGAGAAGTGCCCAGAAGTGCTGTTCAAAGACACAGACCCTGAAGCTTACAAATTGTAGAGGAATCCCACTGACTCGGCCTCCTTTAAAGGCCTAACCCTGAGTCTAAGAACCAAGGGCCTGAATGCTAGGAACAGAGGAGGCATTTCTGATTCATCAGCTGGTGGCATCTGGGCCTCTGGGGAACTGCCGAGCCAGTGAGAGTGTTCACGTGCACGGCTGCCTGCACACGTATGTGTCTGCACATGTACGTGTCTGCATGAAGGTAGAGGACCAACTCCTGATTGGAGGGATTTCGGGTACCATCACTTTGAAGTATCTCTTGCCAAGAGTCTGGTTTGGAAACTGCCAATCTGCCATGCCCCTCAGTGACTGGAAGCCCAGACAGTGCCTCTCACAGAATCACAGGTCTGTTTTCCGTCCGCATGTGCACCCTACCATTGGCACACATAATAAGACTGTTGTTATTATGAGATGAAGCTAATTAAATTAAATCACTTGTTTTTAATAGAGCATGCCTTATTGAGAGAACATCTGCTTCCTGTAAACACTCTGCAGTGTTTTGTTATGGGTGCCTGGAGGGCTCCTCAAATGGAATTCTCAAAAATTCTGTATTCTATTGACATCTAGTGGACGTTAAAGTAACTTCCAAACATGAAAATAAAGAGCCAAGATAGTTGACCACTGACACTGCTAAAATACAAACACCCCACACTGGAAAGTCAGCGCCTGCTATTCAGGCGAAAGGATCTCAGCATTTCCTTTCTATCTTGTGTGTGTATACATGTGTACGTGTTTGTGTGTGTGCACATGATGTGTGCGTGCATGCTGAGGCCAGAGGTCAACCTCAGATGTCTTCACCAATTGTTCTGCACCTTATTTTTCTGAGAAAGGGTCTCTCATCAAAGCTGGATTTCACAGATTCTGCTAGACTGGTTGACCAGTGAGTTCCACCTTTTCTCTGTATCCCCATTACAAGTACACACACACACACACACACACACACACACACACACACACACACACACCAGTGCTGAGCTTACAGGCAAGCAAGCATTTTACAAACTCAATTGTCTGCCGGCTCCTTCTGGGTATGGGAGAGGTTGAAGGGAAAAAAGCAAGGAGACAAACGATAACTAAATTATAATCTCAAAAAAAAGAAAGAATTTTTAAATAAAAAATAATTTAAAATTGAAAAAGCCATGTACTGTTTTCCATGCACTCTCCTGCTGCCTGCTTGCAGACCAAGATATGGGCTCTCAGCTACTCCTGTCCTCAAGCCTCTGCTCAGCCATCATCGACCTGACCCTGTGGAGCTGTAAACCCACCACAAATCCTTCCTTCTATAAGTTGTTTTGGTCCTGGTGCTTTATCACAGCAAAAGAAAAGTAACTGACACATTGGAACTATTCTTAACTATTCTGTAAGTAGAAAATAATTTAATAAAAATGTCCAAGAATGCTGGGCAGTGGTGGTGCACATCTTTAATCCCAGCACTTGGGAGGCAGAGGCAGGCAGATTTCTGAGTTCGAGGCCAGCCTGGTCTACAGAGTGAGTTCTAGGACAGCCAGGGCTACACAGACAAACCCTGTCTCGAAAAAAAATTTCCAAGAATATCTAAAGCTGCTCCAGTAAGTTATCTGTAGTGATCGTTAGACCTAAAATAAAGGCAAATTAATACAGTATTGTAACTTGTATATTTCTAGTAATTTTAATATCATATTCCTCACAGTATTCAAGATATATCTCATCATAAAATCATTGAACCTCAAGGGCGGTTTCCTGGTGCAATACAATACACATTTAAAGCAAGTGTGCCTGAACCACGAGTCAGTTACAGATACTGTTGTACCTTAGACAGCTGTGGATCTCCACCCAGCCCAGTTTCCATGACATATGAAGCAAAAGTCCACCAATGAATGTCTGCCACCTGGAAAGGATGAATGTCAAGATGAGTAACTCTGGGCCTACAGAGTCCAGCTCTGTCCAGTCATGCTGACGTCACTAATACATACTTCCAACCATTCCCCTCTTCTCTCCCATTTTCCCTCAGGTGACTCCAGCTCTCCAGTAAGCTGACATTCCTACTCACCCGTTCCACTTGTAGACATTTCCTGAACAACCTCATTCCCAGCCTATAGATACGGTGACTTCTCCATTCTTACATAGATCTTCTACCCTGAAATCCCATAAGCTCCCAATTATGTCATATGTAAAATGCCACTTTAGACATGTCCAACCATGAGCATGGTCCTATTGTCCTTATAGCCAACTGAGACATGGTCTCAACCTTCCTTTCTCGGCTATTTGGCAAAGTCCTCGGGGTTGTATCTACTCCTATAGCACCCTTATCCAAAGCCACCGCCCTGGCTGCTGTTGTAATTTGGCCTTTCTTGCATCCGACCCTTAGCTTGGTCCTATAATGAGTCCCCAGGGATGTCCCCACCATTCATTCTCTATCTTGCACCATTTTTTCTAAGCTGCTAAT
The DNA here is from genome assembly GCA_028551405.1 of Uromys caudimaculatus. Taxonomy (NCBI): domain Eukaryota; kingdom Metazoa; phylum Chordata; class Mammalia; order Rodentia; family Muridae; genus Uromys; species Uromys caudimaculatus. Next base: position 2,283,503 of record CM052715.1, read on the forward strand.
TAAATCATGCCACTCACGTGTTTTAAAAATTGTTGATTCTTTCTCAGCCCTCAGTCCCTTCACAGCCACGTATACTACATACACCCTAGAGCCATGAAGCTCACTAGAGACGCTGTGCTCCTAGCTATAGTATATGTATATATGTGCACTTACATACAGTCAAGGAGAGTGTAGCTTAGCAACACCCTTCCTCTGTGCAAAATACATCAAAATGTCAAGTTAGGCACGGTGGAATGGACCTGTAACCCCAACACTTGGGAAACTGAATCAAGGGGGTTGTGTGGGAGTGGAGAGATGGCTCAGCACACACAGCACAAACACACATACACTTATAAAAATAAACCTTAAAAGGAGTCACAGAATTGTGAACTCAAGGCCATCTCTTAGAGGTGATGGAGAAGCGACAGCTCCCAGTAGTCTCTTCAGTGATGTTTCCTATCCATATTCTGGGGCTCCAAGTAATATTCAGCTCCTAGAGCTACCACAAATGCAGTAAGTCCCCACTGATCTCTACATGACGCTTCCATGAAGGAGCCACAGTTTTCGAAGCCATCCAAGTATCTCGAAGATTCATAGTGGGTCCAAAGATCCCTCAGCCCTCATGTGGCCAATCTCTCCCTGACAGTTTCTAACAGTGTCCTTTCCATGTCCCACTGCCTGCATATGGAAGTTCTAATTACTGTGATCACTGTTCACATCCATGTTCAGGGGTCACATGTGACAGCAATCTGCCCTCTCAGGACACTCAGTTTAGCCACCTTTATATTTTACATGATTCATCCATGTGTTTTAAGACCTCAAGTTTAGTCACAAATGATATGAGGAACCTCAACTCAGATGTGACTGTAACACACCCATGTGTTGTGATATTATACCAAGGACCCTTGGCCAACAGGACAGCGTCTATCATGTGTGACTCAAAACCCTCTGACTCAGGCCAGTCCCTCCCCAGGACAAACTCTCTCCCTGCCTTGGGGATTCCCAAAGTACACAGCATGCAACCTCAAAATGTGCCAGGCCAATGCCTACTTCCTGGAATTTGTAGGCACTGACCGCATTCTCCATAATATGCCCCTATCTCCTAAGGCATTAGAAGACAACTGGTCAGTAGTAAGAGCTAGTGTTTTATTGATCCAGCTAAGAACAGGCCAACTAAAACAGGCCTCCTGAACCTGTCTGGTCTAGAGCAGAGGTCTAAACTTGGTCAGTTCTCCCCCCAAAGAGACATGTAGTAGAGACTTTTTGAAAATATATGTATTTAATTTTATGTGAATGGGTGTTTTTGTCTTCATGTCTGTGTACCACATGTGTGCAGTGCCTGTGGAGACAAGGAGTGGGTGTCACATGCTCTGGAATTGGAATTACAGACAGTTATGAGACATCACGTGGATGCTAGGAACTGAACTGTGGGTGCTTGGGTCTTTCACAAGAGCGGCTAGTGCCCTTAACCATAGAGCCATTTCTCCATCCCCAAACACAGCTCTACAGAGAAGCGTGATGTGTTCTATACATATGCAAATGGCATGATGCCTAAAAGAGTCAACAGCCCTTCTCCCTAAAAAATTAATAAAAGAATACTCCAAAACAGACCAGAGAAGACTGACTGTCCACTGTTTTAAGGATCCAAAGGCAAAAGGAAGGATTACACAATCAATGAGCATATTATAACTGTAAAGGTAATTTTTATTCTCCTGGATTAATTGTCATCTCAGAGGCTACTGCTTACATCTGCTAACCTAGGCTGGTCCTGGACTGTCCAGTCTCCGTACAATCTGATCTAGGCCTAGAACATTTTCAGCCTCTGGGACTTACTGCTGAATAAGCTCACCCTTCCTAGCTCTTTCTGAGCTCTGGCTGGCTGACCAACTCAGCTGCTCTGGCTCAAACTCCTCTCCAAGATGACTGATTCAATCGGGTTCTCTCTGGGCCTCTGACTGAATTGCTTTGCTTGGCCTCATACTAACTTTGGCAGTCTGTTTAGATCTTCTGGCTCCTCATTCTCTGGCTCATTCTGTCTTCACTCGTGTCTTGCTTGTTCTCTCTCTGCAACCTGTCTATAACTGTCACGATAAAAGCTGTCTCCTCCCTCCCTCCCCCCCCCCCCACTGCTTTCTTAAGTGAGAGTTGGGCATATCCTATTCTGTCAAATCTTTCTGATTCATCACTTTGTCTGCCACTCAATTAGACATCGCTTTCAAGCATCGGTGCTTCCTTCTACAAGCTAAGAAATTAAAAGGTAATTTTAAATAATTAAAAACAAATTTTAAAAATGTTCCAATAAACGTAGTGGTCATGTGTTAGTTCCCTTTTCTTTTGCTTTTTTCTTTTATTTTGAGGCAAGGAGTGGTACTGAAGAGGGGCCAGAAGACAGCATCAGAATCCCTGGACCTGAAGTTACAAACAGTCTCAAGTTACCAGATATGGATGCTGGTAGCCAAATTCTCACAAACACCCTTAACCACTAGGCCATCTTCTCCAGTTCCTAATGGTTATATCCTTAAAATGTAAAAAGCAGACTGAAATCAGACCTGAGGCCTGTGATCCCAGCTACTGGGAAGGCTGGGGCAAGCAGATCAAAAGTTCAAAGCATGCCTGGGCTACCAAGTGAGTGAAAATCCAGCCTTTGTCTTAAAAGCAATTTTTTAAGGGCAGGTGCTATAGCTAAGTAGTACAACAAACTCCTAGTAGGTTTGGATCCTAGGCTCAATTCCCAGCATCAAGACCAAATGCACCAAATAAATAAGAAAAATGCTAAAACCACAGTGAAAATAAGTGGGTAAAAGCCACAAATAGAAAGTTCACTGAAGGGAGAGGGGGAGGGGATAGGGGGGTTCCAAAGAGGAGACCTGGAAAGGAGGAAACATTGGAAATATAAAGTATCAAAAAATAAATAATTTTTAAAAATTAAAAAAAAAAAGAAAGAAAATTCACTGAAAAGAGGTCAGAACAGAGAAGCACAGGAAAACCATCAGCCTTTAGGAATTAGCTACATTGTGAAACAAACAAAAAATTTATTGTTATTTGCTCATGAAATTTGCAGAAAGGAAAAAAAAAGGAATCATAGTTTTGATATGCATACAGGGTTAAAAGGTAAACTGAGGCTGGAGAAATGGCTCAGCAGCCAGGAGCACTGACCTGGGATTCAGTTCCCAGCACCCACATGGCAACTCACAAGGGCTATAACTCTAGCTCCAGGAGATCTGATACCCTCTTCTGAACTCTGGGCAATATAGTGTACACACATACATACAAAGCATTCATACACATAAAACAAATCAAATCTTTTTTTTAAAAAAAATGGTAAAGTATTTTTTAAAAATAATTTATTGCCAGGCAGTGGTGGCACATTCCTTTAATCTCAGCACTCAAGAGGCAGTGGCAGTCAGATCTCTGTGAGTTTGAGGCCAGCCTGCTCTAGGACAGGCAGAACTATGTAGAGAGAACCTGTCTCAAGATGAAAAAAGAAAGAAAGAATGCTAAAGAAGCTCTTCGGTCAAATTTAAGCAGGAATATCTGAGAAGTCATTCAGTTTAACCAGTTCAAAAACGAAAACGTGCGGTGCTTTTATGCTTCTTTAGTGGGACATGATTCAACAAATACTAACACAATGGATGAACTACAGTATCTCTTGTTGATGATGAGACGGTGTAGTTACCAAAACTTTCAAAGAGCATTTTAAGGCACTATTTGGACATTTCCTACAAATGCATATGAAGGCTACTAAAGATATTTGCCCTGGAAGCTAGAGAGGTGGCTCAGTAGTTAAGAGCACACACTGCTCCTGCAGAGAACCAGAGTTCAGTTCCCAGCAGCCCTGCATGTGAGACGGCTCACAACTGCCTGTAACTCCAGCTACAACGCCCTCTTCTGGCCTCTACCGACCCTTCATTCCTGTGTCATACACATACACAGAGAAACATACGAATTATAAAGAACAAAATCTAAGGAAAGAAAAGGTACTCACCCTTGGAATAACGTGGGGTAGGTGAATTTCAGGACAGACAGGACATACTGGAAAACAAATACAGATTAATGGAAATTCTGAACGGCACAGAGTTGATAAAGCATATAGTATTCCTACTGAAGAAATCTGAGTATGCTAAATATCTCCAGGGTTTCATTCCCCACAATCATGAACGGCAAAAGAATGGCCTTCCAAGTTATACTGAAGAGCAACTCAGCTGAAGTTTCTATTTTTGTTTTGTTACTGTTTGCTTGTTTGTTCTTAAGACAGGATCTTGTCTGCAGCCCAGGCTCCTGGTAATCCTTTGGCCTTGGCCTCCTGAGTGCCAGAATTACAGGTATGTGCCACCATGCCCCAATTCAATTTGTATTTATATTAATTCTGTTTAAATTTTGTTGTGTATAATTCGTTGATATAATGTGTACACATCCATCTGTGTGAGTGTGGGTGCAGGCACAGCCACGTGTGGAGGTGTTAGTTTGCTTCCCACCTTGCTTGTGATATGCTCTTGTTATCCACCAACGCATGTGCCAGGCCAACTAACCCAGGAGCTCCCGGACAGCCCTTCTCTGTTCCCTATCTTGCCATAGGAGTACAGACATACACTATTACGTCAGGCTTTTAAGTGGGTTCCGGTGATCTGAACACAGGTCCTCACACTTCAGAGGCAAGTGCGTTTATCTGAGTGTCTCCCCAGCCTTTCTAGTAAGTCTTTTAATCAAATTTATAGAGCTTTATAATGGAGGAGTTCTATTTTGTTTTTGGAGACATCTTTTTCTATTATGAACATTTTAAATTTATTTATTATGTATTCATTCATTCATTCATTCATTCTTGTTTAAAGCCATTAAATACTTTAGAAAAGAACTCTGTAAATTCTCCACATTGTCAAAAAAAAAAAAAGGCAGTTAAGCCAGGTGTGGTGGCACACGCCTTCAACCCCAGTGCTTAGGAGGCAGAGACAGGTGCATCTTTGTGAGTTCAAGGCCAGCCTGGTTTACAGAGCTAGTCCCAAGCCAGCTGGAACTACACTCTGAGGGGGAAGGGGGAGGGCAAGGAAGGGAGGGAGGGATGAAATAAACAACACAGAGTCCATGGTATTGAGGATGTCCGTGGGTGGATCCTCCTCTGCCCATCCAGAGTCCTCCATGAATGAGCTCCCACCACCATGATGGATGGCTTCCTTGCTGCAGTCCACGTTTATGATGTTTCCCTGAAGTATTTTCCTTGCGTCCTGCAGTATGTCCCACCCTACCTTCCCTTGATGCTCTTACTCTGAACTCCACGAAGAATGAATTGAGACCTGGGCATGTCTTGGAGCACCCATAATAAACTTCATTGTGATATCAAACATTAACTCAATTTATTGTGTGCTTAGCTTTGGTCTACAAATGGAGCTCTAAGGAGCTGAAGCCCAGGCAGGGATGGGGGTGAAGGTCGGTGGTTGAGCATAAGTCTATGGTGAGGAAGCTCTCACCTCACTTTTGCCAAAGAACAGCGAGAAAGAAATCTATGGGTTGGCAATGGCTCAAAGGTGAAACTGCTTACTTATCTTGAAAAAGACCTCAGATTCTCCGAGTACACACTGGCTGGTTCACAGCCACCTTTAACACCTCAGACAGCTGTACTCAAACGCACACACCCATACACATGGCTATGTAATTAAAAGTCAAATATTTTTAAAAATCTATGACAAATTGAATGTTAGTTCTAATAATGTCACCAAGCTATGAGTAGTGGTGCTTGACTGAAATCTCAGCATTCCCATCAGGAGGCAGAAGGAAGATTCCAGGCCAGCCTGGATTACACAGCAAGGCCCTGTCTTACGGGGGAAAAAAATAGGGCTTGTGAAACGGCTCAGCGAGTAAAACTGATGGTTTGAGATCTGAACTGACTCCTGCAAGATGTCCTCCGACCACACATGCCCTACAGTAGACCCGCAACCACACCACCCACGAAAGAAAGAAGGAAGGAAGGAAGAAGGAAGGAAGGAAGGAAGGAAGGAAGGAAGGAAGGAAGGAAGGAAGGAAGGAGAAGGAAGGAAAGAAAGAAAGAATGGAAAAAAGGAGAGGAGAGGCAGGCAGGCTGGAGATTGCCCAGTGGTTAAGAGCACTGGCTGCTCTTCCAGGGAATCTTAACACATGGTGACTCACAACCATCTGTAACTCCAGTTCCAGAGAAACAAATGCCTTCTGCTCTTTGCAGACACTGCACACACATGCTGCACAGACATACATACTAGCAAAACAACCATACACATAAAATAAAAATAAATCTTAAACTCAAAGCAACTTCCCACCCCATCAAAATATGACAGTTTCTGCCTCACCAAGATTTTAAACCACAAAAACAAACAAGCAAGCAAACAAATAAACAAAAAACCTCGGGTATATTGGAAATGCTTGGAACAGAGATAAAGACTAATGAATCCATCAGTGAGGTAAGGGCTAAGGAATTCATCTTTCCTCTGCTCAGGAACTTTGGGTCCTAGGGAAGAAACAGAGGGGCAACTGCTTGCTTTCTGCTTATTTGCATACATTTGTATTCATTTACTCGAGACACGGTTTCAAGTATCCCAAGCTGGCCTCAAACTCTTGATGTAGCTGAGGATGACCTTGAACCCCAGATCCTCCTCCTTCCACCTCCCAAGGTCTGAGAGTTTAGGTGAGTGCAGCAGATGGAGCCTGGGCTTTGTGCATGCCTCCAGGCCACGTCCCAGCCTCCTCTAGAAGACGATCCTCCCAGTCCAACACAAAGTTCCGGGAAGTGGACTCAGAGTGCTTCCTCTCGGAGTCTGTTTCCTTGACATTCCCATCGAAACCTGCCAGCCCGGCACAGCTTCTGGGACGCGGACCGCATGGCTCGCAGCCCACGCGCAGTAGCGCCCGCCCGCCTGCTCACCTTGTTGGTGAGGTGAGAAGCCAAGTAACAGGTACAAAAGATGAGGCCGAGCAGAGACCTCCTCACGTTCATCTGGCAGCTCTCCCGGCTTCCCGGGGACAGGCTGCGGAGCCCAGCCAGCCACCTCACTCTCCACCGCTCTGCCACGAGGCTCCGCTCCGCCAATCAGCGGGCCGCTCGCCCGGGAGCCCGCCTCCTTAAAGGGGCCACGCCCGCAAGGGCTCCACAGCGGCTGGCCGGGCATCATCTGGTTAGCAGGACCGGATCCTCTCTGGCTGCCAGTGGTAGGAAATGGTGGAAAAGAACGTAAGCATGTTACGAAAGATGTCATAGCTGTCCTTTATGGTTTGAAGAAAAACAGCTATCGCTATTACTGAATGACTGGATGAAAATGCTGTAGGCTTTACCGAAGCCACCACACACCCACTTTTTCCTGTAGTGTTGGGGACCATAATTCAGGTCCTCATGCTTTCATAAGAGGTACTTTCCAATTGAGCCCAGTCCATCTCGAAATCTTCAAACATGATGAAATGTGAAGAAGTAAATCTAACGGATGGAATTTTAAAATGCTCTCACCATTTCAAGACTTGACAGAATATTTCCTTTTTAAGGGCTTGATGGTGCATGGCCTTTAGTCCCAGCACTTGGGAGACAGAGGCAGGTAGGTTTCTGTGAGTTCAAGGCCTGCCTGGTCCACACAGAATGTTCCAGGCTAGCCCGGGCTGGCTACACAGTGAGACCCTGTCTCGAAAGAAAAAATAAAATGTGTGAAAATCTCTGCAACCAAAATATTTAACTTCATTGCTAGAAAACACTGGCCTTGGTAAAGTTATGATATTCTCTCTTTGTTTTATCTTTTTCCAAACTTTGTACATTAAAGCAATGGGTTTGTCAGGTTATCTCCTGCTTAACTATGTCCGGGCTCAAGGAACACAGAAGGAGATAGGGTGGAAAGGGTGTAAGGATGAGCGAGAAGGGAGAAGTGTGGTGAAATGCTGGTTTCCAGACATGACATGTTATCTACACTCATGAGCTCACTGCAGCTGTGGTTACCATACAACCTGCACAAGCTCAGACCAACACCGGGATCAGACAGCGCAGCAGCAGGTAGCACCAAGTGGAATCAGGATTACAGAGGAAAGAAAGAAGACAGAAGGGATAGGAAAGTCTGAGAAGGAACAGAACAGGTGCCCGGGAGGAATGGGAGGACAGTGGTGGGCAGAATCAAATACACTTGTATACATATGAAACTTCCAAGGAATAAATAAAACGTCTTTCAAGTTTTGTTCATATTCTATGAGGTTTAATGTCCGTGATGATATCAAAAATGTATAAAAATGTAGTACTGTCACCTTGACAGAATCTAGAGTCACTTAGGAGATGGGTCTCTGGGCATGTGTGTAGGATTATTTTGATTACATAACTGTTGGGAGCCGCCACCCCCCAGATGCTGAGACCTCTATAGGTCATGAGAAAATGAAGCCAAGAAGAACTTGAAAATAGACCATACAGTTTAGACCATACAAGTCTAGGAACTGGAAAATATTATGACTGTTCTGAGAGCTGAAGGTGAAGCCATGGAGACCACAAGGACAGGCTGTTTTCGTAAAAGAACATCTGGGTCACTGTGACTGCT
>CM052715.1:2292503-2329326 GCA_028551405.1 Uromys caudimaculatus
AATTTATTATGGTTGATTGTTTTTTTATTTCCTTTTAATATTTTAGAATTTTTATAAGAGTTGTTGCTTTTTGGGGATGTTGTTTTTTGGCTCCTGATACTTGTTCTTGTGCTGCTATGGATTCACTCTAGTGCCTGATTAGCCGGCGTCGGGTGTTGGGGTGGCCCCGTGGTGGTATAAGAATATTACCTTTCTTACTAACATCTTTGTAGGGATTTTGCCGTTTGTAGATTTTGTTTTTCAGGAATGGTCACAGTCCATCAACATCTGGCATCGCCTCGAATTACAGCCACCTGGCTTCCAATCTCATGACCTAGAGACTCAGACTAATTTCCCCTCGGTAACATAAGACACTAAGGAATTGTCATTTGAGTCAAACAGCTGTCTTTCCCCAAAGGACAATGGATTCATTCCCAGGCCTTGGTGTGAATACCTTAAAGAACTCACAGTCAGTTACAAAGGATTGTTGAGAGGTATTCCTCAGGGACGGGCAACTTCCCAATTGCATTGATTGACCTAAGACAGAGAGTCCTGAGAATGACAGGACTACTCAAAGACGGGTAAGACAGTGACAAGATGGGACGACCTAAGACAGAGGGTACCTAAAGAAATGATAACAATACCTTTCACTGATGCCTGCGCCATTGTCCAAGCCAGACTAGGGGCTTTGACAATTCCTTAAGAGGTCCGATTGGCCTTATTCATATATTAAAAAAAAAAAAAAAGGGGGGGGGAGATGTTGGGAGCCGCCACCCCCCAGATGCTGAGACCTCTATAGGTCATGAGAAAATGAAGCCAAGAAGAACTTGAAAATAGACCATACAGTTTAGACCATACAAGTCTAGGAACTGGAAAATATTATGACTGTTCTGAGAGCTGAAGGTGAAGCCATGGAGACCACAAGGACAGGCTGCTTTCGTAAAAGAACATCTGGGTCACTGTGACTGCTGGCTGAGCCCACCCCCTTCCCATCACCTCACACCCCCTGCTTCTCCCCGCCTCTGAGTTTTCCCCTTTTTGAATATTGTATAAAAGTAGTTGAGTTTTGAAAATAAACGAGACCTTGACAAAGAGCTTGCTTGGTCTCCTTCTTCTCTCTCTCGCCCTTCTCTCCCACAGGTTTTGGGGTCTCCTCGGGTATCCCTCCAATAACTGGTCCCGCGGGTTGGGGCACATAACTGAAGTGTGTTGCAGAATATCTGATCACATTGTGAACCCCAAGATTGTGATGTTTACTGGAAAAGCCTTAGCACATAGCTTGAGTCCTCTGGCTGGAATACAGACCCCACCTTAATACATACCTCTAGCCCCAAATGATGAAGGTAAAGTTAGTTATAAAAGGAAGCCCCCATGTTTGAAAGTCATGTCTAATTGAGCAGCAAACAAACTGTCGAGTCAGAATGGGGTATGCCCAACTCTTACAAGAACAGAGAGGAAAAGGTAGTTACTTGAGGAGGCAGTGCAGAGAGAGGAAACTAGGACAGTTATAAACAGACAGGTTGCAGAGAGAGAACGAGCTAGACACAAGTGAAGACAGAATGAGCCAGAGAATAAGAAGGAGCCAGAAGATTAGAAAATATTGCTAAAATTAGTATGAGGCCAAACAAAGTCAGTCAGAAGCTGAAAAAAGCCAGATTGAATCAGTCAGAGTGGAGAGGAGTTTGAGCCAGAGCAGCTGAGTTGGTCAGTCAGCCAGAGCTCAGAAAGAGCTAGGAAGGGTGAGCTTATTCAGCAGTAAGTCCCAGAGGCTGAAAACGTTCTAGGCCTAGATCAGATTGTACGGAGGCTGGACAGTCCAGGACCAGGTGTAGGCTTGCAGCAAGCAGCAAGCAAATAAAAGTTACTTTTACAGAAGTGGAAAGAGTCACTCCATGGGAAGGCACCATGATCTCACTGGGGTCCTGGACTGTGCACAAGGAGGAGGATGTACATTCACAGCTCTCTGTTTCTGACTGTGGACATTATGTGGTCAGCTACTCCATGCTCTGGTTGTCTCGGTTTCTCCACCAAGATGGACTGGACCCCTGAATTGTGAGCCAGAACAAACTTTTCTCCTTTTAATTGTTTTTGTCAGTGTTGGGGTCTGGGAATCACCACTCAAACCATACAAACACTGATCTCAGTTAAGCAAGAGTAGTTTATTGACACATAATTAAAAAATCCACTAGCACTGGAAAAAAGAAAGAATAAATAATAAAAGGAAAACCTAGAATCAATCAAGCTTCACGTCCACTGATCCAGACCCTCGACAATAATGCCTCCGAGGACTAGGTGTCACTAAGGACTAGAGCAATTGCAGGTTCATTTAAACACTTCTGATTCGGTTTTGCATTCCTTACTGGTGTGGATGACATAAGTATACAGTCACCAACTTTAGTTAGCTTGTTCATCTGTGTAACCGCTGGGAAAAGCAACTTGAAGACTGATTTGGGCTCAGTCCTTCCTGGCTGAGTGGGCCTGACAGCAGAGTATGTCTGAAGCAGAGGGAACCAGGCCCGTGCTCGGGAACCTCTCCTTCTCCCCCCATTCCTTCCCAGGCCCGGCCTCGTGAGCCATGTTGCCTGCTCTCCCCTCCTTTTAGCTGGTCCTCTCTAGAAACGCACTTGTCACTGGTCTTTGGCCACTTTGTGGTTCTTTTTCCTTCCACCCCTCTCCACCCCTTTCCACCCCCTCAGCTTCTAACACTACATAGAAGAGAAAGAAGGACAGAAAGGAAAGGGGCCATGTGCGATGTTCTACGTCCTGCCAATTAGGGGTGGCAAGTTTCTTGGGGCAAGTTTGTTCTTCACAGTCAGAATATCTAATTTCTTCTGCTGCTGTTTCTTCTTTGTCCATGACTACTTAACAAACCAAGAGCAATAGCAACCAACCACCAACCCACCTCTGCAGGAGTCATAGCATTTATATACCCTCTGAAAAGTCCACAGAATTCCAAATTCCACACAATCGCAGAAACTATCCACTGCTGGCAAAATCACGCCCCTGTTAGAGCACAAGGCAAATCATAGTCAGGTGCTGTGGACAATCTGAAGCGGTCAATATCCCACACCTGGGATTAAAACAAAAACATATTCCTATAATATTTCTGTGTTTTTCAAAGAAACCAGAATTCCAAAATTGTCATTATACAAACTTTCCCCACTTTCAGTATTTGCATTTTTAAAAGGACTGTGTGCAATTTTGAGTCTAGGTGAAAGGAATATATATATGCACACACACACACACACACACACACACACATATAAACAATCAAGGGTCCTTGAAATAGCTCAGCAGGTAAAGGCACCTGCCACCAAGCCTGGCCTTCATACACATGACTGTCATGGCACATGTGAGTGCCCCACCACAATAAACAAACAAACAAACCAACAAATAAATAAATGTATAAAAATTTTTAAAGACTTGTTAAATCAACAACAACAACAACAACAACAACAACAAAAAGAGCCTAGCAGAGCAGTGGTGGCGCACGCCTTTAATCCTGGCACTCAGGAGGCAGAGGCAGGCAGCTCTCTGAGTTTGAGGACAGCCTGATCTATAGAGTGAGTTCCAGAACAGCCAGGTCTGCACAGAGAAACCCTGTATGAGTGAGGGGGACAACAACAACAGCTCCAGGGCCACTCTCAGCTGATTCATCTTGTTCTGGGTGCTTCAGGACTGGAAACTGTGTGCCAAGCTGAGGGCACGAGGGTTAAACAGAACAGACACAGGAAATGTTTATTAAAGAACATACTGCAGGCTGGACAGATGGTCGGCAGTTGAAGCACTCCCTGTGCAAAATGAGGACTGGAGTCCAGATCTCCAGAGACCCATGTAAATGCCAGGTGGGCAGGGTGGCCCACTGCAGTTCCAGCTGTGGAAGGTAAGAGACAGAGGACCCCTGGTGACTGACAGGAAACCTCAATACAACTGACAAGGCCACAAAAGCCCCCAGAGATCATGAGTTTCCCCAAACAAGGATGTTAAACACAGCAAGCAAGCTAGGCTTGCTTAGGGCCAGGATTTCTTATTCTGGAATCTCTCCCTCAGGTACATTTGCAACAGGTTATTTGCAATGGAAAATCTGTTAGATGAGAGAAATAAGTAAGCCAGTTCGGATGTGTTTGTTACTTAGTTTTTAAACACTACTAAAAATGTCAAACTTTGCCTATTTTTAAACCTTGTGGGAGGTTGCAGGCTTTGAGCAACATAACAAGTCACAGGATCATGCGTTCATTCATATATTTACGCACACACACACACACACACACACACACACACACACACACACATATATATATCCATTGTAAAGGTACCTAACAGCAACTGTCTTTCAAAAGCTATTTGCAAACAGATTTAAATTCATTTCAGCGTTAAAAACTAAGGAGCCTTATTTTTGTTTTCTTTGGAAACCAAAGGATGTGCTGATCCCAAGTTCTGACACTGGAAATCTTTTGCGTGTTTTGTCTCAGCTGAGCACTACTGGGTTCTTCAGGAGAGAGGGAGCAAAAGCTGCAGTAAAGCCCTTAAATGTCATGCCTCCTTTGCTCCATAGCAAAACAGGGATGACCCCATCAAAGACTCCCTGTTAAATCTTACAGGTCTAAATGCTGTCATTGGTACACCGCACCTGTGGGGAGCTGAGGAAAGCTTGAATGAATGAGTAAGGAATGAAGGTCTAAGTGAATGTGTGTAATTGACATGGGCGCATCCGCATCAAGGACTGAAGACCCAGGACCATGGGAACGGCAGAGCCTTCCCCGAATGGGCCAGGGGTGGGACTGGTCAGTGGGGGTGCAAGTCAGTGTGTTCAAACAAGTGATGAGCACATGCAGAAACTGAAGCTTCCTCTACCAGATGACTGCAGCTGGAGACGGCTCCAGCCCAAAGGCCTCCTTCGTAGACTCAGCTGTGTACAATAATGTGCTGAGACTTCGAGCTGTTGCATAGACTTCATCAGAGCTGGCTTAACCCTACTTGATGCCAGCTTTTCTGGACATTGTGTCTGCATGTCTGTCTTTTCTTTATTCCTTGGGCATCACAGTCAGGTTTTCAAGACCAACTGGTGCAGTAAACAACACACACCCACTCTGGTCAGATTTGAAAATATATGGTTATTTATTTAAGGTAGGGTCTCACTATGTAGCCTTCACTGGCCTGAAACTTGATATGTAGACCGGGCTGGCCTCCAACTCAGAGATTCATTTGCCTCTGCTTCTGGAGTGCTGGGTCCAAAGGTGTGCACCAGCTCATTTGGCCAAAGACATTATTTAATTGTCTGCCTGACATTTTAGGAGTATGTAGTTGGTGACATCAGGCAAACACCTTAACTACTGATACAGAGGCATTTAGTTAGCCTACAAACCTGTGCTAAATGGGAACTCCATCTCCGATGAATCAAATCTCCTTGTCTATTTCCATGCCTCAAGTGTTCTGTAAGATGATTCACTTGTCACTAACGTCTGGAGCAGAGGATGGGGGGTGTTCTTCACCCTCTTCAGCATAGCTCTCAAGCCATTCTTAATGTCTGTCCCTGACCATGTCACTGAGATCTCGAAGCTCCATGAACCTACCATGAAGCACCTACAAGCCTCAAGGGTACAATCTGAATGTTTTCTGAAGACTGTGGCAGCTGGCACACTTTCCCACCCTACTCCAGGTACTGTCATTGTGCTGAGTGATTCAAGATCCATCTGGATCCCTTATTCAATGTCTGACACTTTGTCCTGGTCTTGTAAGTATCCCAGCCTCAATCTCACTTCCACTTCACTGTGGCTTCCTTTTATTGGAGAATATACTGTGTTTGCTTATCTCTAAAACTCTTAAGCAATACACTACCAATATCTGTACCCCAACCCAAAACTAAACTCTTAAAAATAAGAGAAAGAGCCGGGCAGTGGTGTCGCATGCCTTTAATCCCAGCACTTGGGAGGCAGAGGCAGGCGGATTTCTGAGTTCGAAGCCAGCCTGGCCTACAGAGTGAGTTCCAGGACAGCCAGGACTACACAGAGAAACCCTGTCTCGAAAAACAGAAAAACCAATAAATAAATAAATAATTAAAAAAAAAAATAAGAGAAAGATCAGAATTGGAATACGCAAAGCCACCTGCCAGAAACGTGTGTACCTTAGACTTGAAATTAGACAGTTGGATGGCAACACATTCAAAAGATGCATCAAGGCAAGTCTCTGCAACCCTCCCTAACCAACTGTTAGGTTAGCCTTACCCACCACAATCACCCATCAGAGAGCTGTCAGAATATCTTTCTGGTATGCAAACTAGAAGCATTATACTCTGCTTTTAATGGTGTCTCAGCTCTTGCTATTTCTTTTTTGTCAGAACTACCAGCTTTGAGGTCTTTTTATCTTAGCTCTTGTGATTTGAATCTGAACAACCCCCACAAAGCTCATGTGTTTTGAGGCAGCTGGAGGGGTCATTTAATTTCCAAATTGAGTTACTTCATTCTATGTGCCTGTTTCATTTTCAGGTACGGATAGAATCTGCTCCTCAACAGCATCTTTGAGATTAAAACCCTGACTAGTGCTTGGATATAGTAATGTATAACGCTTATGCTTTTCCAGTCACTTTATGAATTTCTCAACAAAATAGAGAATCACAAATTTTATTGTGCGGTCTTATTTTTTGCTCAATATTATGCCACATATTCAGTAGTTTTTCTCATTCCACACCTGCCCTCAAATGACGCTAGCAACAACCGTAATCTGTATCACTTTCCCCTCTTTAAACCTGCCAGCTCTGCTCTTCCCCCAATCCCCCAACCCGTTTCAGTTTCGAATTATCCCGGGAAATTAAGATCAGAGACGGCTTGAGTATTCGGAGGCCACACTGGTTGGATTATTAGATTTAGTGACTGGGAGGAAGGAACCGTAAGGCGGTGCCTGCACAGGGAGTACCAACTGAGAGGAACCAAACCCAGACCTGCCGTGCCAGGAGTGGGTCAACACCAGGCCCTGCCAGACGGACTTTGAGCCAGAGGCGCCGAGACCGGAAGTACGGCCCTCCCGGGGTACAGTCATCCAATCAGAAATGAGAGCCCCAGCGTAGAGGGCGGAAGAGAAGCGGTCCAGTTCCGGACGCGGCCACCGCCGCCGCCATCTGTCACCTCACCTCCGGCACCGGCAGCGGGTTGCCCGTGCCCCGCCCGTGTCCTCGGTGGAGCCCGCTCTCCCTCTTGTCACCTCTCGGCTCCGTTCTCGTCTCTGCCTTCTTCCCCGAATGGATCTGGTCGGAGTGTCTTCACCTGAGCCCGGGCCCGCAGCAGCTTGGGGACCCAGTAAGGTGAGCGGTGGTCACGGCAAGTGAGCCAGCTCACGCCAAATGCTGGTCTGCGAAGCCAGGAGACGTGAGTCGGGCGAGTCTGGGGCGGGACCCTGACGGCTTCGCTCAGGCCATCCTGGGTGGTCGGGGGTCCGACTGGATCTGTGCCTTGTCTTCTCCATTTGTTCGTGGACGGGGCGGAACGTCCCACACGGACGCCGAGGTTTGAGGAAAACAGCTGGCTCTTGTTTTTCACTAGCCAAATGGCTCAACCCAAGCCCGAGAAAGCTTAGACAGAAAATTGCTTTAGGAAACTGTCGCTTTCAGACGAGTCGGTTATCCCAGTTAGGTAATGTCTTGTTTTTGAAATGTTAAAGATAAAAATCTAGGTGCACCTTCCCCGCTCCAGCTCATTATACTAAAGTGGGCAGTAATACTGTAAAATGGTTATGAATTTTCATGTTCTGCCATAGGCTTGGTTTCTCTGTTCCTCTCGAATGGCAAACTACGATTCCTTTCTGTTCACGTCCGATTTTGAGCCTCCTCTTTTTCGTGTTGTACTGGTTAGGATGAAAAGACCGGTAACACTTGCTGAGAGCAATAGTGCTTCCTTTGGGGTTTGTATTCCTCTGGTTTAAGGTCCTGAAGGGGATCCAGCTTTCTAAAACCTCGTAATAGTTTTTTGCATGCTAACACAGAATAATTTGGTTCATTTATTAATTAATTAATTCAATTATTAATCTTAACAAATCATGCCTTTTTTTAATCCAGAAAAAGAGATCATTAACTGTTGAGTTTTGGATTTGGGGTGTGTGTGTGTGAAAGGGTTGGTTTTTTTGACAGTTTTTTTTTTGTGTGTAGCCCTAGCTGTCCTGGAACTTGCTCTGTACATGAGTCTGGCCTCTAACTCAGAGATCTACCTGCCTCTGCCTCTCTAGTGCTGGGACTGAAGACATGCACCACTACTGCCAGGCTCAATTGTTCAGTTTTTTAAAAGTTGGTTTTACAAGTTTATAAACCTCTAGGAAGAGTCAAATGTTGTACTGGTAAATATGGTTAAATCTTCATGTCATTTTATCCATTTGTGTGTGAGACTCTGACTTTGTTGATGAAGTCAAGATGAAT
This sequence comes from Uromys caudimaculatus, assembly GCA_028551405.1. NCBI lineage: Eukaryota > Metazoa > Chordata > Mammalia > Rodentia > Muridae > Uromys > Uromys caudimaculatus. The sequence goes on from CM052715.1 coordinate 2,300,884, forward strand.
ATACATAGAAGGACTAAAGTAGAGGCCAGGTTCTTTGAATTTCTCCAGCTAAACACCCACAGAAGTTGGAGGAAAAGTTCCTTGAAATCACATACCCTGAAAACATGTTTCACTTCCTAAATAAGTAATACCAGATAAACAGTGCCCACCACCCTCTCCTCTAAGTGTATATCATCAGAACTATAAAATTCCATTTTCACCTTTTAACAAATTGTATGTTGCTGGAGTTTTTTGGTAGACAGACTATCAAACCCAGCTTCGCATAACCATTTCCTTCTCTAAGCATGGAAAACCACAGTGAGTGCCTGGGGAGGAGGAGACGCTGAGGCCCTGAAGTATATTGGGAAAATCCATCCTACTGATCTATCTATCAGTACGTATGTGTGTATGTATAGTTAGAGCCAATGTAACTGAAGGTGGACACAGTAGGAGAAATACAGCAGAGTTACATGAGTGTGCAGTTACACAGTCAGTCAGCCCACAGGATGATGATGTCATCAGAGCTGATGTAAACTCTGGAAAACCCTATTATACTTGAGAGATTAAAAGTTACAAAGAAAAAGCATCTCTTAGTAATGCTGAAAAAATTTTTGACCTCACAGTTCTGATAGGGTCCCAGTGACCTGCTCTCCCAGGGTATAAGTGACAGAATGCCACACTGCTGTCACAGACAAAAAGTTACAGGCCAAAGCCCAAGACAGTGGGGGACTGTCAAACCCGATGCAGAAATTGAGAAGTCTCTAGCTCCGACAGGGAGTTGTAGAAGTGAATCCATAGAACTGCTATAGACACTAGAGAGTCTGAGAAACTCAAAACCAAGAGGAGCTTAAGGAGACATGACAAATCTAATGTAGTGTCCTGGATGTAATTCTACATCAGAAAAAGGCATCAGGGGAAAGCTAAGGAAATGTTAATAAAGTGTGGACTTTAGCTTTAACATATTGCCAGGCATGGTAGTGTGCGCCTGTAGTTCCAAGGCTGAATTCTAGAAAATCAGGAGTTCAAAGCCAGCCTGGGCTACCTACTGAGGGCCTTGTCTCAAAAACTGTCAGTATTTAATGGTGCATACCTGTAATCCCAGCACTGTGGAAGCTGAGTGAGGACTGTAGGCAGGTGGGAGGTAAAGTTTCAAGATGACTGTTGCCTACATACTCTGTCTCCAAGAAAAGCAATATTAATTATGATGGATGTGCAATTCTAGTACAGGATGTTGGCCCTTAGGGAAAACACAGATCACTTTTTTCAGAAATGTTTGACTCATTCATTGACTCATTGACAGTGTGCCCTGGATTATTTGGTTAGAAAGAGGATCTTCCTGTGAGTTGTCGTCTTCTTAGACTTGCTTTAGGTAGAGGAGGACTGGACTTTTGTTACTAATGTGCTTCTTTTGTGTTTGTCAGTTTTCATTTTACCTGAGTCTGTCCCCATAGATATTATCTGTAAAAACCTTTCTATAATGTGAGATGAGCAGCTAGGAACAGACACATCATTTAGAACCAAAGGAAAGAAGGCTGATTCCCCTTCAACCTGCACTAGCCAGAGACTGATGAATGTGGCCATGGTCAAGAACCTTGAGGAACAGAGTTTAGTGGTGGGACTTCACCAGATTAGATGATGGGACCATCTCAGGGTTAAGAATTGAGGAAGGTGACTCTGGGTCTGTCCGATACAGTGTTAGTTAGGTTTATATAGCTGGCCCCAAAATACTTGAGAGAACCATTTAAAAGGTGAAAGATTTTGGCTCATGGTTTCAGAGTGTTCATGGTCACTTGGCTGTGTTTTTGGACCGTAGTGATGAGTCAGCATGTCATGGAAGTCAGAGCTGAGGATCTGGAAGGAAGCAGAGCAGAACCCTTATGGTCCAGTTGTCTCTGGAAACCCTCACAGATACACCCAGAGGAGTGATTGGAATCTAGGCATTTCTTAGTCTGATTATATTGACAGCCACAATTGACCTCAGATGCACTCGGAAAAGATTGGGTGCTGTTTCTTAGATGAGCTCGATGTTATGCGTAAATATATTGATGAACAGAACTGTAAGTCAGAGTCACTGATGGGGTAGGAGTTTGAAATTTCCCATTGCCTTAGGTTTACTGCCACTTTAAATTTTTTAAAAGTTTCTTGTTATTATGTACATGTATGGTGTTGGGGGTGGTGCACATGTTCCATGGTTTGCGAGTGTGGATCAGAAAACAACTTTGTGGACTTGGTTCTCTTCTTCCAGCTTTCTGTGGGTTCTGGGGTTTGAACTTAGGTTGTCATACTTGCTCCATGGGTGTTTAATCAGCGGAGCCATCTCACTACTGCCTCTTAACTACTCAGTAAAGAGTCTCCTGAGATTGACAGCACTCTCCACTAGCTAACTCTCTACTGTAGATCCCTGGTGCTAGTTCATAGCAGAAGCCCCTTTCACCAGGAGGAGCCATTTGTGGAGTGTTCCCTTCCTCAAAGCTGTCCCTCACAGAGCCCAGGAGAATTTTGTGGAAGGCTTTTACTAGCTACTTTTAAATGTTTCAATTTGATTTTAAACTGTGGGAGCATGAAATTGTGACTTACCTAACTCAAGGAAGTTGCCTGAGTGGGAGGTGGCCCAGTTGAACTGGTTGGCAGAGATAGGGAAGTGTAGCTAGAGAGAGTGAGGTTCCATAGGACATGGTCACTGTGAGTGGGCAGTTCTGTGTGCTGTTTATATCTACGGCCTGTATCTTTGGACTTATCTTTGGGGACTAGAGAAACTGCTATTTCAAAGTAACAAAATTCCTGTCTGACCGGAGTGTGTCAGCTAATAGTTTATAGTTAATGTCTTTAGAATCTGGTGATGACAGTAGACCCTGAGCCTCAGAAATAGGCAGGCAAGATGGAGGAAGGAACTTGAACAATTTGAGATGCTGAAAGGCACCAGACTCCTGCAGTTTCAGACTACATTTGTGTCTTTGCGTTGTCTCCTGTGGCATGTCTCATGCAGTAATTACTTGAATGTTCTGTGTCTGAAGCTCTGAGCCGAATCCTAAAGATGAGCGCGTTTGCACTGATGATAAACTTTAGCGCTGAGTCTGCACTAATGGAGCTTTCCTTTGTCTCATTTTCTAAGACTTTAAAATGCCCAGATGTCGTGGCTCATGCCCTTAATCCCAGCACATGAGAGGCAGAGCCTGGTCCACATAGTTTGAGGACAACCAGAACTACAAAACGGAGACCTAATTAGAATGAGGATCCAAGAGATGGCTTCTCAACCAAGAGAAAGGTTTTATTATAGATCTGAAGGAAAGTACAGTTTGAGGCAACTGGAAGGGTTCACACTGGACTTGGCCATGGTTGGGGAGAAGAGGGAGAAGCAAGAGAAGCAAGGGAAGGGAGAGGCAAGCAGACCAAGAGAAGAGCCACAGATCAAGAGACCAAGAAAGCACATAGCCAGAATGGTTGGATTATATAGGAGTCATACGCTTTGGGAAGGGAAGCCCAGCCATTGGGCTGAAGAGGTAGAACAGGGGGTGGGGCTGAGAAGTGCTGGGAGGAGCCACAGGTACTGAGTGAGACTTATCTGGGTTTCTTTGAGATCTGACAAGACCAACCAACCAATAAAGAAATAATGTAGCTACTCAGTTGTGGCATGATTTAAATGTGACTTAAATATAGGAAATACTGCAGTGTCATCTGCTGGGCTGGGAATGTAGCTCACGCCATTGCCTGGAATGACAGTTACCTAGAATGGACCTTGGATTCAGTCTCCACCACTGCAAACAAAAGGGGGGGACAGGAGGCTGCTACTTACCTTATTGATTGATATTTGTGGTGGGAATCATGACTGGGAGAACACAGTCATCTGCTTTTAGAGCCTGGACTTTGGAATTGATCAGAACAAGAACTTCTTTTAATTAGTTTTACTTCATATGCATGTATGTTTATATGAGGGTGTTGAATTCCCTAGAAATGGAATTACAGACAACTGTGATCTCCCATGTGAATATGGGGATTGAACCTGGGTTCTCTGGAAGAGCCTATAGTTACTCTTAACTGCCCAGCCATATCTCCAACCCCCCAGACCAAGCATTTCTAGGTTAAAGATCAGAAGGCTAAAGAAAACCCTGTTCTGCACATTACAGAGAGCTTCAGTCAACTTTCAAAAAGTCTCTGTTCTCTCTCTCTAGGTGGGGCCTTCCATGAGGATGGACCAGCTCTACAATGGCTATTGTAGATGCATGCAAGGGACCATGTGCGCCTCTTATGTCTTAGGCTGAGTCCCGCAAAACTTGCTCTGGTTCCTTTAGGCATGAAATAATTGTTGATCACCCTCAGGTTCCATCCCAGCAGCCTACCCAAGTCAGTTCTGACCTTCTCCATGGTGCTCTGGAACCTGAGCGTGAGTGGTTCGGTTGTCTCAGAGTCTCATGTACCTTTGCTGTCTCACCTTGGTTAAATAGTTTTGTGGCTAATATAGATACCGATGTTTGTTAGTTCTGTAGTAGACACTCATTAAGGAATGAGCTCAGACAGTGAAAGTAACACAAAGTTTGACTAAGTGATGTAACTAGTAAAATCTACATTTTGGTAAAAGTGCTGTATTGTGGAAAATGGAATCAGGACGAGGAATAAGTGATGATTTGGATGTTTTAGGAAAGTGTGAAATAATCTAGAATCTGTGTTTCAGGAAGGCTGAGACAGTGAGGTCACTAAGGGAGGCCAGTCCAGAATCTCAGGAACATTACTCTTTTGTAATCATACTTTGTTAAGTCTGATTCTCAGATCCTGAAGTTGGGCAATACATATTTTGTGGCTTCTTCTTGGTTCTATTTTAGCATATACTCAGACATCTTAAGGAGAATTGACACTTTTATAATGAGTTGTGCATGTCCTTATGCTTAGATTGGAATTAAGCAACTCTTGATTGGGATTAGAATTGTATTAGTTGGTAAAATTAATTTCTTCTTCCTTTCTGAGACATCCTTGCTTTGTAGGGCAGCCTGGCCTCACCCACAGCAGTCTTCTCCCTTCGGCCCCCTAAGCCCTGGGATTACAGGGGCGAGTCACATGGCCGGCGGTACAGTCTGTTCTCATAGGAAACCTAGGGAAGCTAAACCACAAGCAGAAGGCTTTGATAAGAACGGATTGGAACAAAGGAGTTAGTTGTACTTGAACGCCTTGCCTCCTGGGTGATGCTGTGTACTAGCCTGGCACTTTTTCAGCCTTGAGAACACACCTACTGAAAGGCTAGGTGCATGTCTCCGTTTACATTTACCCTCAATAGGATTTGCATTGGGCAGTGGTCACAGGGCTTGGTGGGTGAAGGCACCTGTTGACAGGCCTGGCAGTCTGATTTAAGTCCAATCCCTGGGACTCACATGGTAGAAGGATCTCCTCAACTCCCACGAGGTATCCTTTGACCTAACTTCCATTGTGGTGCTTGCGCACAAAGTAAGCAAGTGAAAATGCAATTAACAAAAAAAGATGCTTTCTTTTAAAGTGAATTTTGTAAATAGTGAATCACTCATTTTGATAGTTTTAACTAGTTTAATTCTCAAAAGATAACCTGGTTTTCCACTATGTAGTTACTATTCTAAAGTTTTTCTCTCTTGTTTAAACAGTGCCCATGGGGTACTCCTCAAAACCCAGTATCCTGTTCACTGACCGAGGTGATGAGTGAGGAGCTGGCTAAAGAGCTGCAGTTGGAAGAAGAAGCGGCTGCCTTCCCTCAAGTTGTGTACGTGACACACACAGCGCTTGCTGTAACACAGCTTTAGAGTCTGACTGGGGACTGTCATTTCATCTGAGTGAGAGTGCACACTCAGCAATGCAGAAGAAAGCGCATTGTACCGAATTCATCCTGATTCTCAGTGCAGCGCGAGTAGCCCCTAAAGTTTTGGACACTCCAAAAAGCACTCAGAAATTTTCAGATTTTAGAGTATTTCAGATTATAAGTTTTCAGATCAAGAATACTTAGACCTTAGTCATTTTAGACTTTTGAAAACTTCAAAATCATAAGTACTTTTGGTCCCAAGCAATTCAGCTAAGAGATTCTGAGTTTATACTATCTTAGACAAACCACTCTTTATCTGGGCTTTGTTCCTGTTAATGCAACAGTTGAGGTATTGAGGTATTGTTTTCTAGTGTTTGTTGTCTGTTTCTTCATTAGTTTTCTTTCTACTTTGGCTATATTTTAGACAACAAGCATTCTGCGTTTCCATATGGATTTCCTGACAGACCCTGTAGGTTTCTCTCCCAGCTCTCAATTCTAGCTGCGGCTCTCAGAGCTGGCTATGGGTTTGAAGCTGGCTGGACAGAAGATGGTAAACGCATTGGTAGATTCTTGCCCCTTCTTCAGTGGGATTTTAGCATTGCAAAGATGCATTCTTCTCTCACAGTCGGCAGCTGTTGCACAGCACATCAGATCAGCTTATGTCACCTTTTTTTTGAACAGTGTTGCTGAAGGACCATTTATTTCTGGAGAAAACATTGACACTTCCAGCGACCTAATGCTGGCTCAGATGCTACAGATGGAATTTGACAGAGAATATGACGCACAGCTTAGGCGTGAGGAAAAGAAGTTCAACGGTGATAGCAAAGGTACCAGGCCTCATGTGACATTCCCACCGGGTGGTAGGGACTGCCTGTGCACGCTCCTAAATAACCTGCAAACCATTTTTACCTCTTAAGTTTCCATCTCATTTGAAAACTATCGGAAAGTTCATCCTTTTGAAGACAGTGACAGCTCTGAAGACGAGGTTGACTGGCAGGACACGCGGGACGACCCCTACAGACCAGGTGCCGCTTGTTCCTAGGACACAGTGGGGAAGGGTAGAGTACGAACCAGTGAACTTGTTTACATTCATGTTCATATTTGGATCTCATCTGAAAATCCACTCTATTAGATTCAAGGGTCTCTCCAGTGTCCTGATGAATGCAAGACTTTACTACTTGCTGTTCTTATAACTTTGGCTTTTCTTAATTGCCTTTAGCAAAGCCAGTTCCTACTCCCAAAAAGGGTTTTATTGGAAAAGGAAAAGACATCACCACTAAGCATGATGAAGTAGTATGTGGAAGAAAGAACACAGCAAGAATGGAAAATGTAAGTTACAGATAGTATTATCTCTCAATCAAGAGTTTAAATACATTTTTAAAACAGCGTTCCAGTCCCAGTATGGGGCCATGCCTTCAGTCCCAGTATTGGGAGGCAGAGACATGGTGTGCTAGTGAGTCACGGCCATCCAGGCACACACAGTGAGCACAAAACTACGAACCGCACAACCAAGGCAGCAGCATACTACATCAGCACAGCGCGCTTCTAAAGCTTCCTTTTCTGTAACTTATGTCACATGCTATTATGTCACACGGTCTGAACACTATTGTGTTCAGGCTGGCCTCAAACTCATGCTCCTTCTTTTGCCTCCTCTGTACTGTGGCCACCACCTCAGACTGTAGAGATGGTCTAGATGACAGCACAAGTCCCAAACCCAGCCTGCAAAAGAGAGCACGGTGCTATGGAGTAAAACACATGATGATAGTTTCAAAACTAATTTGATTTACAACATTCTAAAATTAAGAAATAAACCTGAGCATGGGTGGCATATGCCTAAATACAGCACTTGGGAAGTAGAGGAAGGGGATCAGGAATTAATTGTCATACTTGGCTTCATAGTGATTTTGAGGCTGGCCTGGGTACATTAGACCGTGTCTTTAAAAAAAAGAAAGAATGAGTGAATTCTTAGTTCTAGTACATTATTTTTTTAAAGATTTATTTATTCATTCTATGTATATGAGTATACTGTTACTATCTTCAGGCATACCAGAAGATGGCATCAGATCCCATTATGGATGGTTGTGAGCCACCATGTGGTTGCTGGGATTTGAACTCAGGACCTTCAGAAGGGCAGTCAGTGCTCTTAACTGCTGAGCCATCTCTCCAGCCCCTAGTACATTATTTTTTACAGAATAGCATTTTTACAGGACACAGCAATGAAGATAGGAAAAGAACTAGAAGAAGAAACACTTGTTCTTCCAGAGGGCCTGAGTTTGCCTCCCAGCACCCCCACCATGTGGTTCACAGCCATCTGTGTACCCCAGCTCCAGGAGATCTGACACCTCTGGCCTCCATGGGCATTCACATGTGCGTGTGTACCGCCCACAGTTAAGGATAACTCTTAAAGCCAAAAACTCCTGGGTACTAGAGAGGTATCTCAGCAGTTCATAGTACTTTCTGCTCCTACAGAGGCTTGGATTTGTTTCCCAGCACCCACATGGTGACTCACAACCATCCTTAACTCTAGTTCCAGAGGATGTGATTTTTTTTGGTTTCCATGGGCACAGGCATGCACATGGTACATTTATATAGGCAAAACATTCACACGTACAAATTAAAAAAAAATTTTTTTAACTTTGTGGTGTGAGAGAGAGATGGACAGACAGGTGTTCAGGTGCCTGTGGAGGTCTGAGGAGGAGGGTGTTGGATCTCACGGCACTGAGTCAAAGGTTACTGTGAACCTGTTTACATGGGTGCTGGGAACTGACTCTGGAAGCCATTTCTCCAGTTCCAAATAAATAAATCTTTTTTAAAAGTATTTTCATTTGAGCTGGGCAGTGGTGGCGCACACCTTTAATCCCAGCACTTGGGAGGCAGAGGCAGGTGGATTTCTGAGTTCGAGGCCAGCCTGGTCTACAGAGTGAGTTCTAGGACAGCCAGGGCTACACAGAGAAACCCTGTCTCGAAAAAAAACAAAACAAAACCAAAAAAAGTATTTTCTTTCATAAATACTGTGGTCAGTAAGAATGCAGACCTTAGCACACAAATGCATGTCTAGTAAATATCTCACTGGGTGTGGATGTGTTGTATTCTGACTGGAAATACTCGGTATGGCTCTGGACCAGTGCTGTTGAGCAGAACTTAGTGATAGGGAAGACTCAGATTTAAATATCCACAGGATGCCTAGCAGCTACCTAAGTGGACTGTAATTGCCATGGAAGTGATTGTACAGTTTACTGTAGCAACTTAGTCTTCAAAAATAATTTATTAAATTGTGCTTTTTGTTAAGGTTTAGAAGTAGGCTTTATAACATTGTATTCTTTGGCATAAAAATAAGGTACAGAGCAAATGCTGAGAGACATTCACTTTAGATATGGTGAGGTGTTTCTCTGCATAGGATATGCCATTCTTTGGGCTGCAGTTTCTTTTCATTGCTCTTCTGTGTCTGGGAGCCCTGTCCCCTGGGCCTGTGGGTTGTTTCTGCATGAGGTCATCTGTCAGATATGAAATTTGCTGTAAGACTAACTTCTCACTGCTGTTTCCAACATCGTGGTCACCATGTGAAAACATTTAACTCGGACTTTCCTGTCTTTGTCAGTTTGCACCCGGCTTTCAGGTAGGGGATGGAATTGGAATGGATTTAAAGCTATCCAACCACGTTTTCAATGCTTTAAAACAACACGCCTACTCGGAGGAGCGGCGAAGCGCCCGTCTCCATGAGAAGAAGGAGCACTCTACTGCCGTAAGCATTCTCAGCACCTCCCCCACTTTGGTTGAAAATTCATATTACAAACAGTGTTTGGGGGAAAAAGAACAAAACAAACTTCATGATTACCCTCACCCCTTTCTCTGAAATTGGCTTTCCAGATCAATGCTACTCGAGTGATGTTACTTTTTGGCATTTTCTGATTTATCATTCAGTTAGTTAATCAGTTATTGAAAACACAGAGTTTTCTGTTTCTAGAAGCAGTACTTTCAGGCTCTTAGGATTTGGTGTGGAAGGTGAAGCCCCTCTTCCTGTGTGGCCCCCACATGGAAGTGGTGCTCAGAACAGCATCTGTACAGGGCAGTGTCCGTACAGGGCAGCGTCTGTAGCTCAGCCTCCAGCAGCGACCGTCATCTACAGGCAGCAACCAGGGCAGCTGGTGCTGTAGGCCTTGTGTCCTCAGAGACTTCAGGGGATGGAGTAATTTTGAGCCTTCAAACCTTGACATCACCTACCAGGGCCCCTAAGGAACCTAACTGGCTTAGCAGAAACAGTTGGTGACCCTTGATTTCATGAGATTCAACAAGTTTTAACATGTCCAGAACCTGTAGGAGGTTAAGACCTGGTAGTGTTTTAGTAAAGTGTCCCCCTGCCTGCCAGGGACTACTAGTCTAGTAAAGGAGTTCAAATTGAGCTTAGGTGGCTCATGCCTGTAATCCTAGCATGTTGGAGTTTGAGGCTAACACAGCAGCATTGCCATGAGTTTGAGGTTAGCCTGGGCTTCACAATGATTTCCTGGCCAGCCTGGACTAGTGATATCTTATCCAAAAAAAAAAAAAAAAATTACAGCTACATTAGTTGCTCTCTGGGGTAGTACAGTTGAAGAAATGTTTGAAAACTGGACATGAAAGTATAATTGTAAAGTGAATTTAAAGGTGTCTGTCCTGGAACTTGCTTTGTAGACCAGGCTGGACTTGAACTCAGAGATACACATGCCTCTAACTTCCCAAGTGCTGGGACTAACGGCATGTGTTACTACACCCCACGATTTTTTTTAGTAATAATCTTACAGCTTCAAATACCATGTCCATACAGAAGTTCACTGAGATGACAGGATTTGCGGCAGAGCAAGGTTATATGGCCTCTTTAAGTTATCTGAACGATAGTATTTGTGAGTTAATTAGAATAAAGGTTTTTTCCTCCAAAAAGGTTTTTTTTTTTTTTTAAATGACAATAATTTAGAGCATACGCTGTTGATTGTTCCAGATGTTTAAAGATCTATTTTATTTCATATTTATGGGCATTTCATCTGTCTGTGTACCATGTGAGTGCCTGGTACCATTGAATTCCCTGGGGCTGGAGTTACGGATAATTATGAACTGTAGGTGCTGGGAATTGAACTTAGGTCCATTGGAAGAGCAGCCAGTGCTCTTAATTGCCCACACATCTCTCCAGCCCAGAAGTTCTAGATTTAAAAAAAAAAGGTTTTGCCTATTACACTGACACTAGTAACTTAATAGTCTCTAGTGTTTTACATAATATCTATTTTCAAAGTAACAAAATTACTATTCTTTAGAACACTAATCTTTTTGTATTGATGAAGGAAATATGTACTATTCGTTATAAGTGAACTTAAATACTTTAAAAGCTGTAAGAGGGCCAGGAGATGCTCAGTGTAATGTAAAGAACATGTATTGTCCTTGCAGAGGCCAGGAGATGCTCAGTGTAATGTAAAGAACATGTATTGTCCTTGCAGAGGCCAGGAGATGCTCAGTGTAATCTAAAGAACACGTACTGTCCTTGCAGAGGCCAGGAGATGCTCAGTGTAATGTAAAGAACACGTACTGTCCTTGCAGGGGCTCAGGCCGACGCCAGCACTCACATCAGGCAGCTCACAGCTGCCTTAGCACATCCACACGACCACAGAGATAAAAAGGATGAAGACCTGTAAGGCTACCAAGAGAGTTCTTTAAACTTGGTTAAAGTTGGTAAAATAAGATTTCGATTAACCAATGTTTGGATATTGATTTGTTTTAACTTCCAGTTTCTTTTTAAGGGCAGAATGTGGAAGTTATAACCAAAGAGCCTTATTTCAAGGCTCTGTAGTAGGGACCCACATAGGGTGCACAGGGAAGGGTATCACAAGGTTGGTATTGGCTCAGGACTGCGAAGGAGAAGCTGTTGTCTTAGAGCTCAGACTATCTCCAGAGGTGTTTTGTGAATTCTGCCTTCGTAACAGGAAGAAGAGAGCCCTGGGCCCCAGTGGAGGGTACCTAGCTAGGTAGAGAACATGCTGCAGGACAGTCAGGAAAGGTCAGAGGAGGGGGAGGGGCTTTGTATACATTAATCGAGAGATTTGCCGTCTGACCACTCCTGCTGGCATCTCAATTGTACCCTTACCACCTGCATTCACTGCCACAGTCCATCTTGGCTTATGTCCCAACCACTGTCCTGGCAATAGTGTGGGGGCTGGGGAATGAGCACACTGCCACCATGGAAGGAGACAGCAGGTGATGTGACCCCCCACCCCTCTAGTCCCTTCTCATGCTCTGTCATTGCAGGGGAGCTGTGGTGATGCTTCCCCTTCAGTTTTCTCCTCTGGGGCTAATTGTTTATATTGGGACAAAATTGGGGGTTACCAGAGGCCAGGGGGACGTTCCAGTGGAGTCCTGAACACTGTATCTGTGGCCTTCCAGACTGGGACAGTGCACGGTGCCACCCAGGAGCTGTCATAGTCTCCGAACCTTGTACATGGGAGGACGGGGAATGGTGGGCGAGTATAAGCATAGGTGCAGGACTCAAGGCTCTGCTGTCCTTGAAGACCCACATCATCTTCCGTAAAGTGGGGAGCCAGAGCTAGTAAGCCAGCACTGCTGTGAGAAGGAAGGGGAAGCCCTTAGAGCAGATGCTCTTCGGGAAGCTGGTTTTCCCAGTGCATCAGAGCATTGCATATTGAGGCTCATGGTGAACTGAAGGAGAATGGGCTGATTTCTCCTGAGGTCAGTGTGGAGGAAGCACAGCAAGATGAGCGCTCATCTTCAGACACTTCCAGAGCAGGCTGCGGGTGGGCCTGGCCAGGAATCAGATTGGGCCTGAGTCCCTTACACACAGTCTGTGTCGGTGTCCACACTCAGACCCACTCTATCTCACCTACTCTGTGCTCTGTCACCTTAGGGTTGCCCTTCATTGGCTCTCCTTAACCTTCCCACATGGGTTACTATGGCTCTGCTGTCAGCACTTGAAGTCCCTTTGGGGCTATTTCTCAAGAAGCTCTGACCCTTAAGGTTGTCTGCCACAGAAATAGTGACTATGGCACAGACTTGGGACTGTCACTAAACCCATCTCTTTAGCCTCGTGACACTGGAGCTGAAATCCAGGGGTCCCTGAGGAAAGAAGTGTATCGTGCTCATGCTCTTATAAGAGCCTATGCCTTTAAAGAGAGTCTTTCCTGTTGACCATTTCCACTTACAGAACTTTATCTCTTACAGGAAAAAGCAGTTGATCCTAAGACACGCTTACTTATGTATAAAATGGTCAACTCTGGAATGCTGGAGACAATCACTGGCTGTATTAGTACAGGAAAGGAGTCTGTTGTCTTTCATGCATATGGAGGGAGGTAAATGAAAAATTGACGGTACCATGGTGTGAAAACACCTTTCTCCCCAGGACTGACGAATTTACATATAAGTAGAGTCATTTAGAAATCATTACTGTAGAAAGATTAGACATTACTTTTTATTTATTTTGTACTTATAAGCATTCAAATGCCTATTAATCAAGTCTTTGCCTTTAGTTTTCTTAATTGTTTCTCTTTACACACATCTGTAACGCACAAACATCATACTGAATTGGATTGTTCTAAAGAAGAGGATGGAAGCACTGCTGGGCCGGGGACGTGGCTCCATGGTAGAGCACATACCTAGCACACATAAGGCCTTCCCAGGGTCCAATCCCAGCACAAAACCAAAACAACCAACATGGCAGGAGGTGTGTGTAGGAGGGGCCTCTTCCAGCCTTTGTTCTGAAACAGGCTATACTCACTATGGGATTTTTGTGGAGCTCAGTGAGATCATATTTTGTAATTGCTGGTATTAATCTTTGTAAACATTTATTCCTTATACATTTCAACACAGGCTTCCTTGAAATAAGACATATATGACTTACTGTGCAAATTACTTTAAAACAAAAGATTGTCCATGACTAAAACTTTACACAAAAGTGTTAGAAATAGTCTAGAAATAGTTAGAAAAAAAAAACAGGGTTTTTTTTTTCCATAAGTAATAATTTTGAGTCCAATTTTTCAGAAGTTTGTGTGCATTTGTTACTTATCTGATGTAGTGATCTTCTCCCAGTTAATATATCTTAAGGACTTTTAGGTATTAGTAGACCCTTCTGTGTTCTAGACGGTACCATTACTTCTTTTGACTTATGTGTGTGTGTGTGTGTGTGTGTGTGTGTGTGTGTGTGTGTGTGTGTGTGTGCGCGCGCGCGCGCGCGCATATATGCACCCATGACAGTCAGAGGCTGGGTGGCATTGGCTCCCTGGAGCTGGAGTTGCAGGTGTTTGTGAGTGCCCTACGTGGGTGCTGGGAACAAATTCCAGTCCTCTGGAGTGGGAAGCACAGTGAGTGCTCTTAACCTCTGAGCAGTCTCCGTCCCCGATCATGCTACTTTAAATGACATGGGAGCAGGTAGGGAGACCCTCGGATTTAGGTGACTTTACAGGCCCTGGAGCTGAACTCCTGGTGAATCACTGTACACACACTGCAGGCCTCGGTTCCCCTTCTTTGTTAAGTAGTTAGTGGAAGGCTTCGCTGAGTGGAGAATTCGTTTTGCTCCCTTTCAAATTCTGAGCTGGCTAGGGTAGCAAATAATGTTTCTTGGGGTTTCATGGTTTTTCCCTTGGATTTTTTTTTTTTTTCTTTTAAATTAGCAGTCTATTTTCTTGGGGCTGGAGAGTTGGCTCAGAGGGTAAAGTACTTGTGCACATGTGAGCACTGGGGTTTCCTGTGCTCAGAAGGCAGGGTGGAGCTGGAGGCAGCAGAGGCCCATGAGCTTCCAGGTCAGCTCGCCTGGCACACAGGCAACAAGACTGTGCCCCAAGGTAGACGGCAAGGACCCACGGCCTCAGTTATCTACTGACCCTCCCTCACACTGGCACGCACATGAAAGGAAAAGTACATATGGTCCTGTATGTCACCACAACAGTCAGCAAGAACACTGATGCACGGAGAAAAAGCATGCAGTTAGTCACACAAGGGGAGACGCAGTAGGTAGGAAGAAACACGAGCAAGATCGTTGCCAGACACGTTCAGGGAAGACATCGTGAGGAAGTCTGTGAGACCTCAACTTTCTTTTTAAAGTAAGCAAAAAAGCCAGTGTTGACAGCCAAATGCGAATTGAAGAAGTACATAGCACATTGTCAGTAGCTGCTTATCCACATAGATATTTCTGTATGTGTATTAGTCAGATTATTGTTATTATTATTATTATTTTTTCTTTCTGGTTTTCAAGCCAGGGTTTCTCAGTGTAACCAGCCCTGGCTGTCCTGGCTTTGTAGATTAGGCTGGCCTCAAGCTCACAGAGGTCTGCCTGCCTCCTCCAAGGGTTGGGGTTAAAGGCGTGCGTCACCACTCTTGGCTTCGTCAGAGTTCTTTAACAGAAGCAATAGAATTACACACATTCGTGTGAATGTATTTTAAGGGGATGATTTATTAGAGCGGCTCACAGGCTGTGGTCTGATCGTCCGACAGTGGACACCTCCTGATAGACCGAGAGTCCGATAGTTGTTCGGTCCAGGAGATTGGACGTCCCTGGAGCCCCTGGGGATTCCCAGGGGGCTGCTGGTCTGCAGTCTGCGTTGGAATCGTGAAGAAGTAGGTTGTCGCACCAGCGAAGGGGTGCCCCGGCGGCAGGATAGATGATCTTGCCGGCAAGAGTGAGGGCAGGTAGGCCTTCCTTGTCCTTTTATGTGGGTTGTTACCAGAAAGTCTGGCTGAGATTTAGGGTGGATCTTGCCACCTAAAATGATCTGATCACGCCTTTCATCGCAGCAGTTGGGAGGCAGAGGCAGGCAGATCTCTGTGAGTTTGAGCCAGGGCTACATTGTGAGACCCTGTCCTGGCCAAAAAAAATAAAAATAAAATAAGAGGAGGAGGAGGAAAGGGAGGAGGAAGATGGAGGAGGAGAAGGAAGAGAATTATTCCTCATAGCATGGCAGCTGCTTGGGTTTCAGTTGATTTCAAAGTGAAGTTAAGAACCAAGATCAGTCATCACTCTAGAAAGATAGCACTGTGACAGTAGTTGCCCTGGGGAGGGAGGCAGGCAGGCAGGCAGGCTGCCTCAGGCTTATAGTCAAAGCTTCAGCTCTGCCAATAATTTTATTATACAATTTCAGTTTTGTGCTAGTCAATAAATGTATACTTTTACCTGACAGCAAATGTTAGAGATATAGGGAATAACTTGCTGTAAATACAGTAGATGTGGTTAAGAACCTTAAGCTGGCAGAGGAAGCCGGGCAGGACGTACATAGGGAGGTGCAGCTTCCTGTGAGTCAAGAGCTCAAGTGAGCAACAGGAAGGCCCTCTGCTAGGGAGAGAGGGGCTGGGTGTGTTGGTGCATACCATAACCCAGCACAGAGTGGAGGAGAGGCACAGTACTTTGAGCCCATCCTTAGCTACACAGTAAATGTGGGGCAAGCCTAGGCTATCTGAGTCCCTGTCTCAAAAAATAAAGCCCAGTAAATTAGCAGAGGGCTATGTGATTTGCCTAAGGTACATGGATGTGTATTGCTGGGAGAATATTGAGATGAATTATTTAAATTGGACTCTGTATCTCTGATTTTTTTTGAAAATAGGGCTTTGTGTTACTCTGTGGGTAAACTGTCCAATGACAGAAAGCTCATCTCAAGTCAGCCTAGTCTGTCTATAACAGATTTAGGGTATTGGGGACGTTTCTTTGTAAAGCCTCTAACCTCTTCCTGAAAACTGCCTTATCCACTTGCCAGTGTTTGAGCAGCTTCCATCTGCTGGGTGTTCATAGGTGCTCAGCTCCCAGTACCGTCCATCACCACTGCCTTCAGAGTTAGAAATCTATATGCAACAGCAGATGTGTGCTGTACAAAGGTTAAACGGAGCAGGGTCATCGTCTTGATGAGTAGAGCAGGGAAGTCTGGTGAGGTGATGCAGGAAGGACATACCCAGTGTGCATGGAAGATCAGGCTGTGCTGCTCTGCAGACTAGAGAGAGGAGCCCAGGAAGCAGGGGAGCTAGGACAGGAAGAATTGTGAACCTGGAAGGAGTCTGCTGTTTAAGCACAGTGGGAACCAAAGATGGGGTTTTTATTTTCAAAAGATGACTTGGGCTGCTAGAAGGAAAATGAATGATGGGAAAAAAGAAAAGAAGTCTTGGCTGTGGATGTAGCTCAGTACTAACACTGCATGGACAGTCCTGGGTTCGGTCCCTAGTACCACGGAAAGGTCTTCATGGCGTTTAGATGAACTGTTGTGTTGCTTCAGTCTCGGCAGTGAGGAAAAGAATAGGAAGCTGTGGTTAGAAGGTGGGATCAGCAGTCTGTGCCGTTGGGTCGGACATGGAGGACTCTCAGCCAGCAGAGCCACTGTTGGTGTTATTTCCTGAGATGAGAGCCTAGGGGAAATAGATCTAGGAAGCTCTCCATGGAGAGGTAAGGGCTCTCCATAGAGAGAGGCCACGCAAGGCCTCAGATGGCACACAAAGGGAAGGGGTTCCACAGAGCTGCTCAAGGGCTCTGAACTTGTGGGCTGAAAGGAAAAGTAGCCAGGAGAGTGGAATACACAGAGAGGTTGCTGGTGCACTTCCGACTCTGGCCTCTGGAAGCGCTTCCTTTCTCCTCCAGCTCAGCATGCAGTGTTTAGAAGCCAAGGTGGCTGCAGCTCCATCCACATTCTTCCCAGTTATCACTGAGACTCAAACCTCTGGAGTCGTCCTGCCTCTGCCTCCCTTGCTCTTCCTGCTCCAACATGCTGGTCATGTGATGAGTCCTCGTGATGACTGCTGCCTCTGGAGAAATGTCCCAGCTCTTTGCAGCCTGTCTCCTCCTTACCCTGTCACTCATCTCTACCTTTAATTCCCTCTCTCTAGCTAGGACTTAACTATAGTGTTTCCTCAGACAGGGCCCAAGTCTCTTGTGAATATTGTTCGAATCCTTCCCTTTGACCCAGCTCTGTTTCCAGGGCTGCTCATCTTGTACATCCTTGTTGGCTTTCTAGTGTCCATTCATGCTCTGCTTCTGCTCCCTCCTGACTCCTCGTGTACTCACAGGGCCTACTTACACCTTTTACTCACCCTTACACATCTGCCAAGAAAGAAGGAATTATTTTTAAAAGGTTTTCTCTGTTGATTTTGTTGAGTTTTGCTCCCAAATCATCCAAGGTCATAGTAGTTTGTTTTAAGAAGTATGTTTTCCCATTATTTGTCAAGCTTGATTCTATAGTCATAAAACTATACTTGTATTAAAAGAAACAAAACCAACTAGGAGCAGTGGTGTGTGTCTATAGTCCATGTCCTGGGGAGCTGAGGCAGGAGACTCATTCGGGCTGGGCTTCCAGGCCATTCTGGGAACCTTATTAGAGTCCCAACCCTAACACTTTATTAAGATGCAGTGCTTGAAGGCATTTAAAAAAAGACAAAACCGTGGCACCAAAAACAAAGTAGGTGTGCGTGGCTGGGCTAGAGTCTCACCGTGCACTGGTGACCTGTATTGACTTAGTTCTTCTTATTCCCTTTAGCCTGGAGGATGAAAAGGAAGATGGTAAAGCTATACCAACAGAATGTGCCATTAAGGTATTTAAAACAACCCTTAATGAGTTTAAGAATCGTGACAAATACATTAAAGATGATTTCAGGTTTAAAGATCGCTTCAGTAAACTAAATCCACGTAAGATCATCCGCATGTGGGCAGAGAAAGAGATGCACAATCTTACAAGGTAAAGAAAACGGCCCTGTTGCAGGTGGCCTTGGGAATTGCCCTTTGTACCAGGACTGCTAGCCAGGCCAAGATCCATGCTGTCTTTTAAGCTAATTTACAGAAATAGCAAAACACTTTGACTTTCTAGTGCTTCATGAGACTTTTTGTCAGAAAACATTTCCAGGTTTTGAAACAGAATTCCTGCTTTGTAAATGAAAAGCCATTTTCTTTCTTCGTTGACATTTAAGGGAAACTAAGGCACCATCTGCCTAGACATGCTATCATATGTGTGAAAGTTCTCTGTTAAACGGTCTTTCTGGAGAATCACAGTGCATGCAGGGCGCCTACTGCACCTATGCCTACCTTCCCATGATGCCACTGCACTGCTTAGTGTCCCTACCAGGGGCTGTATCTTACCTTCTTTTTTATTTCCACATCTCCTGTGTAAAGCATAATAGCAGCTCAATGCGGGCCCTAGTTAGGTGTTTGTTGAATTAATGCATGTTTTCTCCTTCTGATCTTTATGTTCTTAATCCTTTCTTTCTATACAGAATGCAGAAGGCTGGAATTCCTTGTCCTACAGTTGTACTGCTTAAGAAGCACATTTTAGTTATGTCTTTCATTGGCCATGATCAAGTTCCAGCCCCTAAATTAAAAGAAGTAAAGCTTAGTAATGAAGAAATGAAAGATGCCTACTCTCAGACTCTTCATGTAAGTTGTGCCTATGTAGCATGTGTGCACTGACTTGTGAGTAGTGTGCTATAGTCCCAGCTACGTGGGAGGCTGCGGGACTCAGGCCCAGCTGTTCAAGGCCAGCCTGGAACATAGCACAAGAGCCTGTCTTAGTAAGGATGACAGCCTTTTAAAAATCTTGGAGTCAGACCTTTTGAAGGTGGTGTAAAAGGATAAACAGAATCTTGTAAAGAGTTGTTGACATTGAAATGATGCACACTGTGTACTTGAGAAGGCAGAGACAGGAATGGATAGCCACATTGGAGTCAGCCTTGTCTACATAGTAAGTTTCAGTCAAGTAGACTGTATAGTAAGGCACTATCTAAAAGGGAGGCGGGGAGGTTGAGTTGACTTAGTGATTAAGAAAGAGCTCTTAACTGCTCTTGTTCCCAACACCCATGTCAGCTGCCCCACAGCCATCTGTAAATCCAGTTAAGAGGATCTGGTTCAGATCAGTAGTGTGTGCAGGAACTCATATACATACAGAGTAAAAAATAAACAATCTCTTAGAAAATTCAAGCTGCCTGCCTGTCTGTGATCCTCCAACTTGGGCAGCTAAAGCTGAAGGATCCCAAGTTCAAGGCCAGCTTGATCTCCGAAGTGACACCCTATCTCAATGAAAAGGGTTGCTTTTGTGTTTTGTATGTTGAATGATTTTAGACAACTTAAGACATTCATGGAGCATGGGCAGGCTCCATTCTTAGCATTGCTGACTTAAAATATGAAACCATTTTTCACTGAACTTCAGTCAAGTTTAGCATATGGAATCCCCTTCTGTGCCTTGAGTCCTTAGAAGTTCCTTAACAGTAAAAAAAAAAGGGGGGGGGGGCTGCAGCTACTGTTGGGAGTCAGAGGAAGCAGATTGGCATCCTTATGAAAACTGCAGACTGGAGTGACAGTTGCCAAGTCAGATACTAGGACTGGAAAGCCTGTGTCAGGAGTGTCGGGGCGATAACTGAATTAAATTTGAGGCCTCCCGCTTAAGGAAACACCCCTAGTGCTGTCATTGTTCCTCTGCAGTGTTTCCAGTGAACACTGGAGAGGCTCGTGTGCATGGTCCACAGTGTGCATGGAGCCTGTGTGTCATACAGCAGCCGATGTGAATATAAAAACACCATCCATGTCATTATATAATCGAGGGGCCTGGGCTTCAGGGGTGCAGATAGCTACAGCCTTGGTTTCATCACAGTGCTTCTGGGCTCTGATGCAAACAGGAAATGTGGGGGCGGGGAGTGGACTTAAAGCCAGTATACTTCTGTGCAAGCCCAAGGCTGAGTTTGTACTACTAGTATCCCTCTAAAAAGCCCAGTGTTATTGTGTGTGTCTACAATCTCAGTCCTGGGCAGAAGACAGGAGGATCCCAGGGCCTTGCTGGCCAGCTGGTCTAGCTGAATCTGTGAGCTCCATGTTTATAGGGAGAGAGGGAGACCTTGTCTCAAGAACTAAGGTGGAGAGCAATAGAGGAAGGCGCCAGATATGGCTTCCACATGCATGCACATGTACACGCCACATATATACATTCATGAACACGTACACATACAAAAAAAGGATACCATTGCAGAGGTAAACCACCTTCCACTGCCACAAAAAGAGCAGTGAAAAAAGAGACCTTTTCTGGCTGCTTTGGGCGACTGGGAAGAGACAAAAGTGGTCAACTTTTGCTGTTTGGTTCTATTAGGGGGGCAAACAAATGGTTTCAAGTATAAGGTTAGGGCGTATCATTATGTTGAATGTGTGATGCTCCTTAATTTAAAAGGCCTTTAGCCACATGTGCCACACACTGTTGGGAGTCTAAGGCAGAAAGTTCATGAGTTCAAGACCAGCCTATACTACATGCACTGTAGTATATACTATATGTACTATACTACACTGGCTTACGAACAAGAGCATCTCTATTCCCATTCCACCATCACTGGCAGGAAATATTTTCCACATGTGTGTGCTCCGTGGAGGTCTTAGTGAGACACTTAAACTTTTACAGAGGGAAGTGGCTTACCTTGGTCCGCTGGTGGCAACAGATGTACTTGGAATCCGCCCCATGGGCTGATTTTGTTGTCCCAGCAAGAAAGCAGAATGTCACCACTAATTCCCTGGCAGTAGCCTGCAATCCTTCCTCATCCTAAGCAACACTGATAGCAACGAGGAGGAAGGAAGGAAGGGCTTGGCTGAGGCTGTGACTCAGTTGTAGAACATGTGAGTCCTTGGGTCCAGGTCCTTACTGTGACAAATAAGAAAGGAAATACGTTTTTAACTTGTCTTTCTGGGAAGTATTTATTGAGGTGTTTCTTTTAATCAGTAACTTAATTCATTCAATAGAGGTAAATTCAACTGTGCCTTCATTTCCTAAAAATCCCTTTCCTTTCTCACAGTTGATGCAGCGGTTATATAACGCATGTACCCTGGTGCACGCCGACCTCAGCGAGTATAACATGCTGTGGCATGCTGGAAAGGTGAGTGGCACACTTGGTTAACGTTCAGCTTACATTTCCTGACGTAAGCTATTGAGTGGAGACGTTTCAGTCTGTGCTTTATGTTTACTAGGTCTGGTTGATTGACGTCAGTCAGTCGGTAGAACCAACCCATCCTCATGGCCTGGAGTTCTTATTCCGTGACTGTAGGAATGTTTCACAGGTAGGCGTGCAAAGCAATGTCTTTTAAAAGACCTAACAGGTTCAAATATTTTCCACACTCCGAAGAGAACCATATCTGTAGAAATGTAAGGAAGAGATACCAGCCACCTTGCAGATAAGGAGATAAAGGTGACATTTTCAGAATTCATTCACGGACTCTTGAGTCTGTAATTCACATGACCAGTTTCTAAGAGACTATGGTTTTGGTTTGGCTCCTGCTGTTTACACAGGGACTGAATGCACACACAGTGCATAAACCAACCATGGACATGGTAAGCCGGCTGCTGCTTACCACGCTGCTCTCTGAGAGGGAGGAACCGTGCCTGCTCACTCTCACTTCCCATTTCTAAGGGAAAGGACTTGCTAGCCGCAGAGCCAAGTGAAAGAATAGCTTGTGCTGGAGGTAACCTGTGGGCTGCTTAAAAATTATAATTCATGGGATTTAGTGAATATAGCATTTGTCCATACAATGCTGTGCCAAAGTAATTGTACACAGGGCACCACATTTATAAGTGACAAGACGCCAGGAAGCAGAGCAGGTACTAAAGATGGACAGTAGTATCAAGTAGAACTTGGGCAAAATAGTGAAGGAGTTTACTGGTGCCTTGTGCATGCTGGTCTGTGAGAACTTTGCTGATGTCTCTGACCATTTGCGTGCCATTGCTTTGCTAGTTCTTTCAGAAAGGAGGAGTAAAGGAAGCCCTTAACGAACGGGAGCTGTTCAATGCTGTTTCTGGCCTGAACATCTCAGCAGACAATGAAGCTGATTTCTTAGCTGAGGTGAGTGCTGCATAGCTCTTTGTCTTGTTGCTGCTGCTGGGGAGCTGCCCGGAGCTCAGATCTCACCTCACACCCTCCAAACCGACAGGTCTGCCTTCTGTACACACACCAAAACACTTTTTCACAGAGTGGACAGTTTGCTTAAAATGAGTAATAGAAGACTGGGCGTGGCCCATGTCTTTAATCCCAGCACTCAGGAGGCAGAGGCAGGAAGATCTCTGAGTTTTAGGGCAGCATGGTCTATATGGTGTGTTCTACCACAGTGGTCTAAAAAGAAAGGATGGACAGCAACACATTCCTAGCTTAGTTTTATTTCTCCAGTCTGAAGAATGAGGAAGTTGACCAAGGAGCACGCTGAGTGATGTAGAAACGAGAACTCATGGATCCCACCTGACCTTAGCAAAAGGTAGAAAGCTAGAAGTAGCCACAAACAGAGATATTCCTTCATTGTAGTACCAAGCTACGGGAACAGGGAGGCAGAAAGCCAGATTCCTTCAGAGATCTCTTTTTTTTTTTGGTTTTTTTTTTTTTTTTTTGGTTTTTTCGAGACAGGGTTTCTCTGTGTAGCCCTGGCTGTCCTGGAACTCACTCTGTAGACCAGGCTGGCCTGCGAACTCAGAAATCCACCTGCCTCTGCCTCCCAAGTGCTGGGATTAAAGGCATGCGCCACCACCGCCCGGCTCAGAGATCTCTTGATAGCTTAGGACTGGACAAAAGCTAACACGGTGGTACAGCCTTCAGTCCCAGAGGCTGGCAGGTCTTCATGTGCTTGAGGCCGGCATGATCTACATAGAGAGCTGCAGGCTAGCCAGGGCTACAGAGAGAGAGGATGTCTTTTAAAAAAGACATTTTCTCCAGGACTTTACCCACAATGCAGAGAGTAGTTAGAGTCTATTCTGAAATTCTCATAGGAAACTTGAGTTTTGTCAAGCTCTGGGGGAGCCTAAGAGCAGGCAGGGAGTGCAGAGAGCTATAGCTCAGTCAGACGGTGTAACAGTGTTGTGTGGGAGCTTTATTCTAGTTCCTGGCTTCATATATATACTCAGTACTGATCTTGGTAATATAATTGAGTGAAAAGCAAACAGGTATGTGTGCACACATGTCACATGCAAACAGAGAGGGTATGGAGAGAGAGAGAGAGAGAGAGAGAGAGAGAGAGAGAGAGAGAGATTCTAATTTAAGGCCAGCATCATTAGTAATGGCCAGGGATTAGAGAGGAAAAATGCCATCTTGGTCAGGTATGTTCATAAAAAGTCAAAATTTGACGAGTGGATTCCATGACTGATTCTGTAGATAGAAGCTTTGGAGAAAATGAATGAAGACCATGTTCAGAAGAATGGGAGGAAAGCAGCCTCGTTTCTGAAAGATGATGGAAGTCCACCTGTGCTGTATGCAGAATAGTACAGCAGAAATGGCCAGCTGCCATAGCCAGCGAGTGTGGGTGACCTGACATACCAAAGCAGGAGTGGACAGTGCTGCTTCTGTGCTTCCCACTTGTGACCCACGTGCCAGATGTGTGCAATTTTTAACTCGGCATTGAAAGAATAAAATGTCACTACCTCTCATCTTACAAAAAGGATAATACAATTCTTTAACAGGTACAGGTGTGTAGCCAAAGGAGTCTGGATTTTACCCAACTCATGACCTGAAATGTCTTGATGAGGATTTTCACATGGCAGTGTTTGCAAACGTGGGAGGGGGAACTGAGGTGTTCGCAGGGGAGGCCCGATGGCTGCACTGTGCTCCGCTCCACTCGCCTCCTGCTTCCCCTTGAGTCTTGTGGTGGATGTTACCTTTTAAATTAGCCCTTCTCAGCTGTTTGACCGTGAGCCCAGAGACCCCGGTGGGTGTTAGAGATGGGCATCTGGCCTCAGTGGGCCTTCTATTGGTGCACCGTGGGTGTGTGGGATTCTACGTTCCCATCTCACCCAGGACAGGTGACATAGGTTTCTGAAAGATAAATATAGAAGGGTTTCTTAACTACATTTTAAAACTTAACTTTCAGTTTTCTTCATTTAGGTTAAATGGTTGGGATGTAACTCATCTATATTTGTAATGAGAATACAAAGAAAGTATCTGGAAGGGTAGAATGTAAGAATTTCGTCTCATACATTTTAAGAAGGCAGTGAAACATTTCCCTAAGATTGTTCACGTATTGATCGCTAATCATTTGGAGAGAAGTAGAACAAAGTAACTCGAGCTGTTAAGTAAGTGGAAGACAAAGCCTGAACAACTCAAATAATGAGCTAACCAACTAACTCAGCTGTCTGGCCTCTCTGCCAGTCTACACTGGCTGGACTCTGCTTGAGAAGGCGAGCACTGTTCTGAAGACCAGTGGTTGCTTGCTCTCACCTGATTACCCCAGTTCCGGAAGTCACATTGGATCCACTAAACAGCCTAACTTTCTGTCTGGTTATAAAGAGTAAATGTAATTTATATTTGAAAGATTTTAACATTATTTAAATTGCCAAATATGTTCTTCCTAGACTATTTATTTTTGTTTCTGTATACTGCTTTTAACTGCATTTCAGAGGAGTGTGCATTTAGGTGACTCATCTCACTTCTGAGGTGTGTGCTATTCCACACAAAGATTTAAATGATGACTAATTATTGGCTGGACAGAAATTCCAGAAAACTCATTTGAAACAATCATTTAAAACTTTGCTTTCTTGGCATATTCTTTCTCAAACCATTGCTTTGAGTGTGCTATGAACTTGCCTTTCAAGAAATTAAAAATGAAAAGATCATTTTAGAATTGGTTCATTGTGTGGTTAATTCTTACTCCTTATTTTAATGTCCTGGCACCAAGACACCCTTTCTGTAGTGAAGCAGCGCTGTTTTAAACACACACACACACACACACACACACACACACACACACACACACACACACACACACGATTTTTGTTTTGAGTTTTACTAACAAAATACATATAAGTGGTTTTTTTTTTCCCTTTTGTGAGCTATGTGACATTTTTCACATAACTGGATGTTGTAAGAGATACTAGTTTGATAAGTAATTCAGCAAAGTGTGTATATGTATGTAATAGGAATATTTTGCCTTATTTTATTGACCATGGATATATATATAGCTATAAAAATAAGTTACCAATGCAAGGGTGATTGGAGAGAATTTGTTTCAATCAGATAATTCATTACTAGTTTCCTTGATATGAAGAATCAGATTCCAGTACTTAGGAGGTACAAAGAATTCCAGGCCAGCCAAGGAGACCCTGTCTCCAAAACAACAACTAAAAAACAAGTTAAAAGTTAAAACTTGGCTGGAGAGATGGCTCAGAGGTTAAAAGCACTGAATGCTCTGAAGGTCCTGAGTTCAAATCCCAGCAACCAAATGGTGGCGCACAACCATCTGTAATGAGATCAGATGCCCTCTTGTGATGTGTCTGAAGACAGCTACAGTGTACTTACATATAATAAATAAATAAATCTTTGGCCTGGAGCAAGAAGGAAAAAAAAAATTAAAACTCTGGATTGTGTTTGTACACACCTTAAATCCTGGCAGAGGCATGGAGTGAGGCAGGAGGATTGCTACAAGTCTGAGGCCAGCCTTAGACTCTGCCTAAGAAAACAAAACAAAATGGATGGACAACGCAGACTGAAGTTAGGAAGCTGATGGGGAGATGTTAAGTAAGGCTGACTCCCTTAGAAGATGGAGACTGTAGTAATTTGGAGGAGAACCCCCACCTCCACCCCAGGCTCATATATTTGAGTGCTTGGTCTCCAGTTGGACTGTTTGGGAAGGATTAGGAGGTGTGGCCTTGGTGGAGAAGGTGTGTCATTGGAGGTAGGCTTTGCAGACTGACCATCAGAAGGGAATCCTTTCTGCACATTGAAGTCCCAAGCCCTGCTAGCACTTGAGAAATAATGGAGCCGGGCAGTGGTGGCTCACGCCTTTAATCCCAGCACTTGGGAGGCAGAGGCAGGTGGATTTCTGAGTTCGAGGCCAGCCTGGTCTACAGAATGAGTTCCAGGACAGCCAGGGCTACACAGAGAAACCCTGTCTCGAAAAACCGAAAAAACAAAACTAAAACCAAAAAACAAACACGAAAAAAACAGAAATAATGGAGATGTCATTCATCTGATTATATTTTCAAGCCTTAGTTTATGGAGGTATATAATTTTCTATTGGATTCATGTAGGACTGTCTTAGTCGGGGTTTCTATTCCTGCACAAACATCATGACCAAGAAACAAGTTGTGGAGGAAAGGGTTTATTGAGCTTACTCTTCCATGCTGCTGTTCACCACCAGAGGAAGTCAGGACTGGAACTCAAGCAGGTCAGGAAGCAGGAGCTGATGCAGAGGCCATGGAGGGATGTTCCTTACTGGCTTGCTTGCTTCTCTTGGCTTGCTCAGCTGGCCTTCTTATAGAGCCCAAGACTACCAGCCCACAGATGTATCACCTACAAGGGGCCCTCCCCCCTTGATCACTAATTGAGAAAATGCCTTATACCTGGATCTCATGGAGGCATTTTCTCAACTAAAACTTCTTTTTCCGTGATAACTCCAGCTTGTGTCAAGTTGACACACAAAACCAGCCAGTACAAGGACCTACATTAAATTTTAGTAAGTTTTTGAGATTTTGGGCTGGTGAGATGGCTCAGTTGTTAAAGGCACTTGCCACCAAGCTTATGACCTGAGTTTGGTCTCTGGGATTCACATGGTAGAATGAGAGAAGACATACGTGAGAAACAAACTGGCCAGCTGGATTAGTCTCCAAAGGCTGACTGGGCCTGGAGAGTCTACTTTCAAAGTGGTCTCATTTATCTATGGGAGAGAAAGTTTCATCCATGCTGTCTTGGGGTGATGAGACTGGACATGAACAGGAGGAAAACACACCTATTTATTGAATACACACTTTACACAGCACAGAGTACTCAAAAAACAGACTGAAGCAGTTAAAAGTTAAACTCTGGATTGTGCTTGCACACACCAGAGGTAGAAGCAGGCAGATTTTTCTCCAAAAAAAAAAAAAAAAAAAAAAAAAAAAAATCCCCAAAGGTATTCTGAGTTGTTGGACAAAGGCCACTGTTGTGATTTAGAGGAGAATGGCCCCCATAGGCTCAAGTTTGAATATTGGAAAGGGTTAGGTGGTGTGGCCTGGGAGGAGGTATGTCACTGGGGGTTGGTTGGCTTTAAGTTTCAAAAGCCTACACCAGGCCCAGGTGTCTGCTGCCCATGGGTCTGAGTGTAAAGCTCTCAGCTGCTGCTCCAGCATTGTGCCTCTGCTTTCTGCCATGGTGACCATGGACTAATCTCTAAAACTGTAAGTAAACTCCCAGTTAAATGGTTCCTTTTCTGAGTTGCCTTGGTCATGGTCTCTTCACAGTAATAGAAAGTAACCAAGACAGCCATTGAGTCTGAGGAAAAGGAGCTAGGCAAGAGGTTAATCACAGCCAGATGACTAGGCTAGTCCAACGAGGCTGATCTGTACAGATTTCTTCCAGCTGGGGTTCAGGAATGGTGCCCTCCCCCATGCTGGGGTTCATCTACCTCTTAGGAAAGTTACAAGTGTTTCTTGCAGCTGTTGCTAAACAGCTTTCTCAGAACACCAGGACAGGGTGGCGTGTTTGGGAGTGGCATGTTTTTCACCCTTTCATTTGACTGCTGGACCAGCTGAGAGCTACTTGCTGGCTATTGGCAGAAGGCTCAGTCTTTGGAAGGCAGCAGCCTCTCCAGGGTCCTGGCTGAGTGCCCTTATGGCATGGCAGCTGGCTTTCCCTAGAGCAGTGGACACAGGACAGTAGACAGGAGCCACAAAGGCTTAAAAATTTTTTTGAGATCATAACATTTTTCCCCTCCCTTTCCTCTTTCCAAAACCTCCCATACCTCCTTGATTTCTTTCAAATCCATGGCCTCTTTTTCATTATTGTCTCCTAGTGATGTCAGAAGCTAC
>CM052715.1:2329826-2378023 GCA_028551405.1 Uromys caudimaculatus
CCTGCCCACCTGGCATTACCATGGGCCACCATGCCCACCTGGCATTTACATGGGCCACCCTGCCCACCTGGCATTACCATGGGCCACCATGCCCACCTGGCATTACCATGGGCCACCATGCCCACCTGGCATTACCATGGGCCACCATGCCCACCTGGCATTTACATGGGCCACCATGCCCACCTGGCATTACCATGGGCCACCATGCCCACCTGGCATTTACATGGGTCTCTGGAGATCCGGACTCTAGTCTTCATTTTGCACAGGGAGTGCTGCAACTGTTGAACCACCTGTCCAGGCTGCAGTATGTTCTTTAATAAACATTTCCTGTGTCTGTTCTGTTTAACCCTCATGCCCTCAGCTTGGCCCACAGTTTCCATCGCTGTGGCTGAGAACAGGCCCAGTGGGCTGAGAGTGGTCCTGGAGCTGTTGTTTTTATTAAAAGGGACAATAGGGTAACGATGCAGTTTAAACTCCTGCATCTAGACTCAAAATGACACACTTTTGGTTAAAAATGCAAACAATACTAAAAATGGGAAAAAGAAACTCAAACCACCCCAAAATACAAGACAACCTTCTTATGTCTTCCTTGTCATACTTTTGTATACACATGCGACTCTGCAGAGACACTTGCATCAGGACCCAGAACACCTAAGTACAGTAGGTCAGAACGCAGGGATGCGTGTTCAGAGCTTGCTAGGAAGACCTTGTAATATACAGGGACTAGATACAGGTGTACATGAGGCAAGGTAGAAAGATGCGGGTAGTAAAGCGGCGAGAAAGGACAGACGCTCTACTGCTGGGGTTGAGTTTGTCTTTCCTGGTGACTGACAGGAAACTTCAGCACAATTGAAAGGAACCTAAAAGCCCCACAGGTAACGTGTGCTTCCTTCCCAAGCGTTCCAAGCAAGGCTGTTAAACACAGCAAGTGAGCTAGGCTTGTCTAGGCCAGGGTTTCTTAACCTTGACTCTCAGCACTGCCTCCCTTCCCTGAATGTCCTGTGTGGTCAAGGATCCAGCTTCTGTCTAAAGGCCTCCCACTGGGAAGGGAACTCCTCTGGCCAGCCGGAAGCAATGCTGGGCTCTATCTCCAACACATGAGTTTTTGTGTTGTTTTGCCTGTTAAGACAGGGTTTCTCTGTGTAGCCCTAGCTGTCTTGGAACTTGCTCTATAGATCAGGCTGTCCTCAAACACAGAGATCTGTCTGCCTCTGCTTCCCTGAGTGCTGGGATTAAAGGCGTGCACCACCACCACCCTGCAACACACATACTTCTAAAACTAGCTCCTCTTATATTACGAATGCTCATTTTCTAACCAAAAGTAATTTAGAAAGTTCAAAGAAGAAAACAGAAGTCATTGAAACAGTGGCTAAGCAGTGAAAAGCTTTCTAGGAACTATGGTGAATGGTCCTTTAGTCATCTATCACGTGGTCTGACTAAGACAAGGTAACAAAAATCAAAACAAAACACAGCAACAGGAACGTTTGCGTGCTACGTTTAGGTTCTAGAAAGTGTCAGAGCACCCGAGTAAAACAATGAAGAGAAGGAACACCCAGCCTTTTGTTGTTTTGTAGCTGTTATTTTTGTTTGTTTTTAAAACTCCTCCAGCTCAGTGTGTTTCGGTCAGTCCTTCAAATTCTTATCTTTCCTGTTCTGCTCATCCCCTCCCCTTGCTTATCACTTTCAAAGCAGCACAGCTCTGGTTCAGCAAAGTGGTAGCTAGCTAGTGTCCAGCCCTCACGTCACGGGCCTCAGGTTCTGGCTGCCTTGGGTGCTCTTCCAGCCCTTTCCTGAGAGGTAAAAGGACTTCACAATGAATGCAAGCTAGAGTTTTAGTTTGCTAACTCTTGCGCCATATTCCAATACTTTAAGCTTTCAGAAGGAACAAAAGTTGTTGAGCAGTCTTGTAATCCGTTCTTGGGAGGTGAGTGCTACTGTGTTTGCCTAACATGCATACCCTCTCTGGCTTCTAAGCTCACCTGCACTCGTGTGGGGACACACACACACACACACACACACACACACACACACACGCATGCACGCACGCACTCTACCAAACTTAAAAAATAAAAGTCTGTAAAAGAAAGTGAAATAGGAAAAAAAGGTATTTGCCTACGTTGCAAATGAAATCCATAGACAAACCCCCGGAAAACAGAAATACATGTCTGACCAGAAGGGGGCGCGACAAGAAAGGCAAGGCTTCTCAAACTCAAGTCATCATACTGGGTGGTAGATGCCTTACTGAGCTATCTCGCTAGACAAGGGCTGTTTCTTCTAGGCCTCTCTGGCTTGTAGATGGCCACTTGGCTGGCTGGGAATTTAATGCCCTGATCTCTTTATTTTCTTCTTTAAATAAAGGAACCAGTCACATTGGTTTAGGGCCCCATCTGATGACTTCAGTTTGCCTTAATTACATCTTTGAAGCTTCAAGCACATTCTGAGATATTGGGGGTTAAAACTTCAACACGTAAACTCTAGGGGAGGGGCAAAATTTAGTCCCCAACATCCTAGCAGATCACAGCACTTGCTGGTATGGCTAAGGCAGACTGCTCAAAAATCAAGTTTCTAGGGTTAGACACGGAATAACTGGCGTGGGGGAGATCCTGAGGTGAACACAGAAATCAATCTTGACTCGTAGGTCCCCTCTGCTGCACGCTTACAGTCAGCCTCCTGCCTCATCTCTCTGACTAAACGGACAGAGGTACGAACCCTGGGTGTAGGCGACGCAGAATGTGTCACCATTGGTAAGCAAGTTGAAACCAGGCCGGCCTCCCAGCAGCCCGCAGGCTTCCGGGTCACGTGACTAGCTTTCCTCCCTCCTGGAAGGGGGCGTGTCTTCGGTAGTGGGACCCTCCCCCGCCCACTGAAGCGCCCATGGCCGGGTCACGTGGAGGGTGGGGCGGGGCCTAGGGCAGCGGCCGTGAGGCGACCGGGATCGTGGACTGCAACCTCTGCGGACGAGCTTCACCGGTCCCAGCCATGGGCGGCGAGGACTACTACCTGGAACTGTGCGAGCGGCCGGTGCAGTTCGAGAAGGCGAACCCGGTTAACTGCGTGTTCTTCGACGAGGCCAATAAGCAGGTGAGCGGCGGCCTCGGCGAGGGCCCCGCGCCCAGACGCCTTAACACCCGCGCCGAGAGTGCCCGGTGTATTGTAAGGGAGCAGAGACGAGGGTGCATAGGCGGTGCCAGTGTGCGAGCTGGCTTTCAGACGGTCAGTCTCAGGGTCTGGCCTGCTCTTGCACGGTCTTAAAATTTGTCTAAGCACCACCTATGAACATGCCCTGTTAGTTTGTTCGGATGAATCGAGGATGTAGTACGGTAGACTTGATCCTTGAAAGGAGTCTAGGTCCTCATAAAGTCTGACCATTAACGTTGCCTCTTTTCCTCAGGTTTTTGCTGTTCGGTCGGGTGGAGCTACAGGAGTGGTCGTTAAAGGCCCAGATGATAGGAATCCCATCTCTTTTAGGTAATTTGCGCTTTCAGAATAATACCCACATGTAAACACCGGCGGTTTTCTAACTCAGAAAGTTGAATCATTTTGTCTCGCCTCCTCTAAGCGGCCTGACATGTCAGTAGGAAAAAGCAGTGGACATTTGCTGGTGCAGTTTGGTACAGCACAACTGTCAGAGTGAAATATGGGTAGTAGTTCAAGTGGGAACCAAAATCTCCTAGGGCACCTACTTCCTGGTACTTGAAGTTACCGAGTCCCTGTATTCTTGCGCTCATCTGCAGTGCTGGGGACTCATTTACTCATTTATCGCAGCTCTTCTAGAGTTTTTGCTGGGTGGTGGAAAATCCAGTGTTCTCGTGTAATGGAGAAAAATCAGGGTTTCCACTGAGGTTAAAGTGACAGACCGCCTCTCCAATGTAAGCAGGTTGACAGTGCCTTTGACCATGGCAGTCCCTTTCACTTTCATTTTCACAAGTCCCTTGGTCTGTAAACATCGTGGCAACAGGCCTATAATCCCAGCCCTCTGGGGGCTAAACAGCTAATAGCTTGCAGGTTAGTGGCAGTGTTTTCTTTTCTTTCTTTTTTCTTTTTCTGTCTTTTTTTTTTTTCCTCGAGACAGGGTTTCTCTGGGTAGCCCTGGCTGTCCTGGAACTCACTCTGTAGACCAGGCTGGCCTCGAACTCAGAACTCCACCTGCCTCTGCCTCCCAAGTGCTGGGATTAAAGGCGTGCACCACCACTGCCCGGCTAGGGGCAGTTTTTTGTTTTTTTTGTTTTTTGTTTTTTTTTTAAAAAAAAACACCTCAGAAAAATAAATCGCATTTATTATGTATCAGGTGTTTGAAGTAAAAAACAACCAACTTTGTTTTCTTTTCTTTTCCTTCATTATTTTCTTCCTTCTTATTTTTTTTTTTTTCGTTTTTCGAGACAAGGTTTCTCTGTGTAGCTCTGGCTGTCCTGTAACACATTCTGTAGACAAGGTTGGCCTTGAACTCTAAAGAGATCCTCCTGCCTCTGCCTCACAAGTGCTGGGTTAAAGGTGTGAGCCACCACCGCCTGTCTTGTTTTCTTTTATTGGTCCTGGCTCAGCGCACACTGAAAGTGGCAGACAAGGGAAGGCTTTGAATTAGCCCAGCTCCCTTTGGGGAACTCAGCTTTAACTGGAGAGAAGAAATTCAGCAAATACCGTTTGCCTTGCTAAGCTCTATGCTAAAGCTCTGTTCATTTTGTGGGAGCACTTAAGGGGTGCAGTTTTGACCTCAGTAATGGGGTTGAGAAAGGCTTTAAGGTAGGAAGAGAGTGATAACACCAGGAGCAAAGGCCTGGAGTTCTGGGGACTCTAGGTCAGATTATTTGTGCAGGGAGGAAACAGGGAAGGTATGGCCACTAGCAGGACCTCCCTTGAACATTATGTATCCTGTGGGATTTTCCTTGATGGTGACAATCTGTCAGGTCAGGCGTGGTGAGGTTATCTCAGCGTTTGGAAATACCATATGTCTGCATTCTTGAGTCTGGGTTGTTGGGAACAGACAGTAAAAACACTGAGAGACAGTGCAGTTCAGCAATGTGTTGCCCAGAGCCACAGGGCTCTGAGGTGCAAACTGCCTCCTGTGGACATTGATAGAGGCCTGGGAAATTAGTGGGTGAGATGACCTCGTGAGAATGGAAAAACGAGAGGGAGCTGCCTATCACAGGCTACATTTCAGAGCTCCCAGGGGCTTGAAGTCTTGGTAGGATACAGCATCTAACTTGTATATATGTGCCTGCATTTTTATCTCCTCGTGTTTTGAGACACTGTCCCATTGGCACATTAGCATGGTAAGCGATCCTCAGGGCCTTGCTTGTCTGTTTCCTCAGTACTGGAATTATAAGGGAATGCCACAGTGGTGAGATTTTTTTTACATGGGTTCATACTCTGGAGATCATACTCAGGTCTCTGTGAGCCAACTGAGCCCTAACTTTTCTTTTTTTAAAACAGCTTTATTGAGTTATAATTGGCTCATAATAAACTGCAGATTTACTATGAGTGCATCTCTATTCCTCAAGGTGTCCAGTAGTCCTCAGTCTGCTGTTTCCCGAATAGTTCCTGGCTCTTTGTCAATGGGAGGAATAACTAGAGTTCAGGGCAGTTTCTCTGCTAACGTGTGCTTTCTTCTTCAGAATGGACGACAGAGGAGAAGTGAAGTGCATTAAATTTTCTTTAGAAAATAAGATACTGGCTGTCCAGAGGACATCGAAGACCGTGGTAAGACATAGCTGAGAGCAGCACCGGGAGAGGACAGGTGCTTGGAAGAGACAGTCAGAGTTCTGCTTGTTTGCTCACCCTCGGACGGTCAGTGATGTGGGGCTACTGAGAGCCTTTGCAGATGAGAAGATAAATGAGCTTAGCATTAGTCTGTCCTTAAAAAACAGTATGCACCCATGGTATGAAATGCTGAGTTCATCATGGTGTTTTCATACATGTTTATTATGTCCCATGGTCATGTTCTGTCCCCACTGCCTTCTCCTGGCTCCTCCTTGGTTCCCCTCCTCTTTCTAAGAAGTCCCTTTTCTTCTCTGATTATTTTTATGTTTTGTATGTCTGTGTACCATGTGTGGGCAATACCTGAGAGGGCCAAAGGAGGGCATAGGATCCCCTGGAACCGGAACTACAGGTGGTTGGGTGCTGGGAATTGAATCCAGCTCCTGTGTTCTTAAGTGTTGAGCCAGCTCTCTAGCCTCTATTTTTTTTTCTAAGTAATTTGGATTATCATACATCTTTATGTTGCTTACTAACTGGCAACATGGATTATAGAAGGTATATTTTGACTACTTGGTGAATGAATCGTATTCAGGTCACTTTAGCATCTGGTATTTCTCCT
Organism: Uromys caudimaculatus; assembly: GCA_028551405.1. Lineage (NCBI taxonomy): Eukaryota > Metazoa > Chordata > Mammalia > Rodentia > Muridae > Uromys > Uromys caudimaculatus. The sequence goes on from CM052715.1 coordinate 2,336,140, forward strand.
GTCTGCATGCTGGATCGGGTAGGACAGGCAGATACACACAGTTGGGGCAGCTTGCTGGTGCTTCATCTCTTGGACATCCTCGCCATTGCTTGCCTTGGGTTGGGATGCAGTGGTAATTACCCTAGCATGAAGAGGTCCTGGCCTTGCTCCTAGCACCACATGTCAGTCAGTTACTCATCACGTTCACTGCTGTCCTTGGTAAAGCAGAGAAACAGCCAGAGGGAAGATAGGCAGACTGCTGTGCTTGCTGCTGCTTTAGTCTTGTTGAGTTTCCAGGAAGCCTGAAGAAAGTGATGTCACCCATTTGAGGAACGTATTTCTTCTTTCTTCCCCTCTCCCTCCCTCTTCCTCCTCCCTGCTCCTTCTCTCTCTCCTCTTTCTCCCTTTCCATTTCTCTCTCCAGCCATCTCCTTTTATGGCCCAGGTTGACCTGGAACTTACGACATAGACCAAGTTGGTGTTGAACTTAAAGCAATCCTCCAGACTCAGCTTCTTGAGTGCTGAAATCCTAGGCATGAGCTGCCTACTTGCATTGAGGAATGAGTTTTAAAAGTTTGTTTGTGAACTCCAACTGAGTGTTTGATGGGCTCCTTTTAGTTGACTGATAAATCTGGTATTATTTGACCCTAATTGTCATTATGTCTTTTCTGTCTGTGGCTGTTTGTCCAGCTGTTTTTTTAATCATTTTAAAAATCTGCTAGTCAGGCATAGGGGCGCACACCTTTAATGCCCCCAGCACTCAGAAGGCATTGTCAGGCAGATCCCTCTGAGTTCCAGGACAGCCAGCACTTCCTAGTGAGATCCTGTCTCAGAACAAAAACAAAAACACTTGCCCATTTTATTTTGAAGTAGGCTGTTCTATCTGAAGATTTCCCTTTGTGTTTTTTTTTCTGTCTTTCAGGATTTTTGTAATTTTATTCCAGATAACTCTCAGCTGGAGTACACACAAGAGTGCAAGGTACACGGGTGGTGTGGGGGATGGGACCTCATTCCTTGCTACAGCGTCCACTGTTGCTTGTGTGTAGGGATTGATGGGTTGGGTAGTGGACACGTGCTGGAATCCGTCTGGGGAGATGTCTGTGTTGATGGTGAGCTGTAGAGGTAGCTTGGGGTTCAGCTATGGTGCTGGACAGTTTTACCGGTTTTGTCTCTTCAGCTATAAAATGGAGGACTAGTGGGACAAGGGTCACCTTCAGTGCTGTCTGGGGCTTCCTCACCGTGCTTGCAGGCTTCTGTGTCTCAGGCCTTGGATCCCACCTGTCCCATCTTGTGAGGTTCTCCGAAGTGTTCTTTCCTTGATGAGTCTCCCTCCTGTATCCCTGCACCCTCTGTAGGTATAGAGCCTAGTCTCTCTGATTAGATGAACTGGGTGTAATAACTGAGGCTAGTGGGAGCTTGCTCACCCCAGGGGCAGCTGGGAGAGTAACCAGAGCTGTCAGTATATGGGGGTAACTTTAGCATCTTATTGTTCTTGGTAAGTGGCACTCAAGATGGGGTCCTTATCTGTGAGAGGAACCTCAGGACTTAACCAAGCTCCTCCCAACCCTGCAGGTCTTTAAGTATGGAACAGCTTCTTATCTGAGCCCTGCTGTGCCCCCTCTGTCTCTGGGCCACCCAGTCTGTGGTCTTAGGCCCCCGGAACTTGTCTTGGTTTATGTTCACTGAAACCTTCCCTTGTATTATTGTAATGACTGGGAGAGTGTTACAGATTGAGAGGCAGAAGTTGGAATTTCTGGCCTTTCTTTCTATAAAACTCAGGCTTCTTCCTCTGTTCAACAGAGTAGAAGGAATTAAGATTCAGAATCTTCGGTAGAAGTGTTAGGACAAAAATCGGGGAAAGCCGTGTTTAAAAGAGCACTTGAATCCAATGTGGCAATGCTTCCCTGTAACCCAGCATCTGGGAGGGTGAAACAGGAGAGTCCTGAGCTCCAGGCTGCCCGGGCTGCATTGCTCAAGGCCAGCCTTTGTCCTAAGCGTGAGATCCACTCTGAGCCTGATGAGTAAGTGACAGTGACAGCTGAGCATTGAGGTCTTGAAGAGAGCTGCACAGCCTTCTTGTTAACAAACTAGAGCATTTACACTTGTAACAGCCAGAGTGTGTGCTTGATTTGTGTGTGGTGTATGTACACAAGTGTGTGCAGGTCAGTGGAGGATGGGGAGTGTCCTGCTCTGCGCCATTTTATCCCCTTGAGGCAGGTCTCTTACTGAACCTGGAGATAGGCTAGTGGCCAGGGAGCCTAGGAGAGCCTCCTGTCTCTGCTGCCCACCTCCCACACCAGTACTACAGTTATGGCTGCTTGTGGCCATTTATGTCAGTACTGGGGATTCGAACTCAAGCCCTCATGCTGTGCAGCAGGGGCTCTTACCCACAGAGGCATCTCCCTAGCCCCTTGCTTTTTGTTAATCTTTACTTATTTATTTCTTTGGAGATAGTGCTTGAAATGTAGCCATGGAGGGCCTTGAATTCCCAAATACCCTGCCTTAGCCTCCTGGGCGCTGGGATTATAGACAAGTGCAACCACAGCCAGCTAAAAACAGTGTCTGTAATTCTTCCAGACCAAGAATGCCAACATACTAGGATTCTGCTGGACCAGTTCTACCGAAATCGTCTTCATAACGGATCAAGGCATTGAATTTTACCAGGTATTGTGTCAGTTCTAGGTTTGCTAGAGAAAGCAAAGGCAGTTCAGCAGCCTGTGTTGTACCAAAAAGGTCCTGAAATCAGCCTCTTAGTTGAAGAAACATTATACAAAAAGTAAATGTTCCTAAAAATGACTGTCAGCCACAGTTTGTACACAATTCCAGTTTTCCTCTGGACACATGCAGTTATTATTGTTAATTTTCCCAGCAGGGGACTCCTGCACATAAACTTGTGTAGTGTGCTTTTCCATGCATAGCAGTATGCTTTGCTGAGAGCAGTTCCGCTCTGTGGATGGTCTGCTGTTTGTCTTGCCACTTCCTGTTACAAGATGTCTAGCTTGATTTTTTTTATCATTACAGTTAGGAAGTTCAGGGAGCCGGCTTACATGTTTCTTCATATTCATGGGTGAGCAATACTTGGAATTGCATAGATATGAACAGACACCATTATGTCTTCACAGATGTTCATACTTTGAGTAGTAGTGTGGGACTCTCTTGTCCACATTGTTGCTGGGCCTGGATCTCACTGATCTGTAGACAGTTGCCTTCTCAGAGGGAGAATGATTCTCACTCTCCGGCCACAATCCCTTTTGGGGTGTTTGATGACCCTTTCACAAGAGTAACTAAGACCATCAGAAAAACAGATATTTGTAACTGGTGCTTTTCTGCCTGCATCCCAGTTCCTAAAATAATGACTCAGACTGAATTATTTATGAATAAATGCCTAGGTCCTAGGCTTGGGCTTGTTCCTCGACCAGCTCTTAACTTAATTAACCCATTTATTCTATCCAGTAAGTGCGACATGGCTGGTTATCTCTCCTCAGATTCATGTGTCTGTCTCCTCAGAGTTCAGGGTGAATCTCTTCCTGAGCCTGACTTTATCCCAGAGTCCTCTTTTCTTATCAGAACCTTCATCTCCTATTTCCCGCCTCAGCAACATGGAGGAATCTTGACAGCAGTGTAAAATCAAATAATGAACATGAAGAGCACTGTAAAGTTTAAATTCACACACAGAGAAGGGGAGCCCTGGGCACAGGTGAATAGCGGCGCTCCTGCAGTCATCTTAAAAAATCTGTGCCTGGTGCTTAAGAGCACTTGTTGATCTTTCAGGATCGTAGTGGGTCGCAGACATCTGAACGTCAGTGCCAAGGTATTCAAAACCCTCTTCTGACTTTCATAGGTATAAGACATGCACATAGTTCATATTATATATATATATATATATATATATGTGTGTGTGTGTGCAAAATATTTATACACATAAAACAAAATAACACTGGAAAGAAAATAGATTCTTTGTAGTGAGAAAGTACATCAGATCCCCAGGACACAGTTAGGTCTAGTGAGATGAGTCAGCACTGGCCACCCATCCCTCAGGAGAGAACTGTCGCTCAGAAGGTGTCTTCTGATTTCCATGTGCACACTATGACACACTCATGTCTCCATACATATAACAACAAAGAAATCGATTAAAAAGAAAGAGAACTCCAGCATGCTCTTTATGGCTCTCGGTGTGTGTGTCTATGCCACAGTGCACATGTGGAGGTCGGAGCTCTTATGGAGTCCTTCATTTCCCTCCACCTTTTCATGGGTTCTGGGATCAGGTTTGGGTCAGACAGCAGGCGCCTTTCCTTGCTGAGCCATCTTTCTGGCCGTGCACTCCCATTTTGTGAGGCTTGGATGAGGCTGTTCATACTCTACGGCCTTGATCCCCCTCTTGGTTCTTTGGCATGTTGCTGGGTGGGTGTTGATATCTTGAGTCTGTGCAGTGTTCTTAGTGTGTCAGAACATGGAGAGAATATTCAGATGGGCGTAGATTCTGAAGTGCTGCACTTGAAGCAGTCAGGAAAAGGGAGCCTGACCTGATCCAGTGCCAGGTGGAGTGTACACAGAGCTGGTGGCTAGGAAGGGTGACTGACAGAATGCCGGGGGCCCTGGGATTGCTTTACTTTCTCAGCTTAATGAAAACTGTGGTTCCTTGCTTTTAGGTGCATCATGCCAGAGCATATGGAGGCTCAGCCATGGTTATAATGGCCAGTCTACTGCTCTGAGCCTTTCTCAGCCTGAGTTTCTCATCTCCCATGTTGTGCTGTCTCTAGAGTGTAGGAAGGAGTAAATTACTGAGGTGTGGAAAGCAGTAGGCACACAGTTACCTGTGTGACCCTGGGCTGGACTTAACTTGTTTTGGTTTTTGGTGGTGTTGGGGACTGAACTGGAGCCTCATGTGTACTATGCAAGCTCTCTTCTACTGGGGCTTCTCCCAGACCTCAGGGCCTTGTGTGTTCTTTATTTACCTAATTTGTTGTAGCAGTCTTTTAATGTGAAGACTCCTTTTCTTGACCTTGGTCCTAGGTATTGCCTGAGAAGCGAAGTCTCAAACTCCTGAAGAGCCACAACATCAATGTGAACTGGTACATGTACTGTCCCGAGAGCACCGTCATCCTGTTGTCCACCACAGTCCTTGAGAATGTCCTGCAGCCTTTTTATTTCAGGGTAAGAGTGAGCCCCAGCCCCTTAAAATAACTCCTGCCCACTTCTCTACTCAGCTGGAAAGCAAGTCAGTCATATGAACCCCTCATTTCAGACCACTAGAGGGTACACTTCACCATCCCAGAAGTCCAAGGATGGTCTGTGGGGAAGCGTCGAAGACAGCCTTCGATACTTTAATGTCGGGCAGGCTATAACATGGAAGGAATGCCCTAAATGGTCCTAAATTTTCCCCTAAACAGGCTGGCACCATGTCGAAGCTTCCCAAGTTTGAGATTGAGTTACCAGCTGCACCGAAGTCAACTAAACTTAGCCTTTCAGAACGAGACATTGCAATGGCGACCATGTATGTCTGTCTTCAGAGGGCCCCTGTGTGTAATTGCCCTTCGTGACATAAGTGATAGATTGGGTGTGTTAGGGGCTCAGGGTAAAGGGTCCTTAGAAGAAATAACAAGGACTTCCCTTTTTTTGTTTTGAACATGACACTTTTTTAAAAGGTTTGTTTATTTTTCTGTGTATGCTTTATCTGTGCATATGTGTGTGCACATCAGAGGCCATAAGAGGGTGTCAGGTCCCCTGGAAATGGAGTCACAGCTGGCTGTTAGCTGCCATGTGGGTGCTGGGAACTGAACCTGGGAGCTGAGGTGTGACTTAGTGTAGTAGAATGTACTTTCCTTCTCTTCTCTGTTCTCCGGTTGGCCACCTAGTGTAGAGAGCCGAGAAGTGAGTGCAGTTATGGCTGGAAAATGGCAGGCTAGGGCGGATTCATTGCTGCAGTCGACTTCCACACTCCACAGCTGCTCACAGCAGCACCCAGTAGGTACATCTACTGTGAAGAGTGCCTGGCCCACCCTTTTATATGGGACATGTCCTCATTCTATGAAAGGAAACCCAAAGCTAGAAGTGGGATAACCAGTGGGTATGGTGACTGTTGACCTGTATTTCTACCCTGCTTTGGAACTCCGGAGTGCTCGGCTATGTGGTCAAACTGTATGGAGAAGGCTCTTACTATCCCTTTAAGGCTGGGTCCGAACTTGTTATGAAGTCCAGATGACTTGAACTTCTGATCCTCCTGAGTGTTGAAATTCTCAGTTTATGGCATGCAGGGGTCTCAAACCAGGGCTTTGTGCAGCTAGGCAAGCCTTACTCTACCAGCTCAGCTACATACCCAGTGGGGAGGAAGGACTCTGAAGTGGCCAAAAATGACTTGTCCCTCTCTCCGACTAGATACGGGCAGCTGTACGTCCTCTTCCTGCGCCACCACTCTCGGACCTCCAACAGCACGGGGGCGGAGGTGGTGCTGTACCATCTCCCACGGTACGTCTGTCCCATGCTTTCCTCTCTCTTTGCTTTTAAATTGAACTAAGGCTTGCTGACCTCTTTCTCTGACCTCTATGTTGTCTTACAGAGAGGGTGCATGTAAAAAGATGCACATACTGAAGTTAAATAGGACGGGAAAGTTTGCCCTAAATGTAGTGGACAACCTGGTAGTTGTCCACCATCAGGACACAGAGGTAAAGTCTCATGTGGGAAGCTGCCACCGTCTGTGCAGGGCCTTTTAATAGGCTTTGTGAGACCTGGCAAACCTGCACACCTTGGGAAAGAGCGTACGCTCAAGGGGTTAACAGTTGAACGGAGTCCCTAACAGCTTATTAAAGCCTGTTTCAGTTTGGGGGTGCAGCTAGGTAGAGTGCTTGGCCAGCTTGTCCCATCCCAGCATTGCCTAAAACCCAGCCGTGATAGTGCTCACCTGTCACCCCAGCATGTTGGGGGTAGAGGCAGGGGATCAGAAGTTCAAACAAAGTCTTCTTAGCTCTATAGTGGGTTTGAGGGCAGCTTGGGCTACATGAGCTGCTGTCTCAAAAAAAAAAAAAAAAAAAAAAAACCAAAGAAATTAAAAACTTAGAGAAAATATCATTTGATTTGATCTTTGGACTCTTACTTGACTGAACCAGCTGAGCTGGGACCTCCTGCAGATCCTGGTGTCACTTGAGTCTGTGTCCTTTGTTTCATGTGTGGGCATGGATAACAGTATCTGACTTTGTGTTTGGATGCTGTCGGACCCATTGGTCTGGGACAGGTCTTTTCCAAATGGTTAACTGAGCATCTGGTAGTAGGCAAGCCATACCTTTCCCTGAGTTTCTCGGAGGGTCCCTCTGCTATGTCTCTGACTAATGAAGATGTTTCAAGTGAGAAAGATCTGCCTGTATCTCTGAGATCTTACAAGGAAGCAGGAAGCATTTGTGAAAGCAACAACAGAGGGAAAGAGAGCAGTGGTGTGCACCACAGCCCTCGGAGGGAGAGCTGTGCTGGGGCGGCTGGCTGCAAGCACAGGCTTCCAAAGCAGCGATGGGTGCTGTTTGCCCCTACCACAGACATCGGTGATATTTGACATCAGGTTACGGGGAGAGTTCGATGGCACGGTCACCTTCCATCATCCTGTGCTTCCAGCCCGATCAATTCAGCCTTACCAGATTGCCTTGGCAGGTAAGAGAGAGTCTGTGAACTCTCTGCTGTGTTTCCCTACAGGGCCATGTTCTTGTTAGAATCTTCTGGGGTCATGATCAGAATGGGACAAGGAACACGGGGAATCCCTGATCTGCTTCATTTTGCAGAGGAACATTTGTTTTCTTGTTTTGGGATGCTGGGGATTGAACTCAGGACCTTAACATCTCCTGCTTCCCTGTTTCTGTAACCCTGGGATTCAGCTGACTGTGCTGAATAATTTTAATGGGGTTACATGCCTCTACATTTTCATACTCTGTGTTATGGTTATATATATATTTTTTAGATTTGCTTTTTATTTATGTGTTTGTATGTGTCTGCATGTATTGTGAGCATGTGTGTATGGGTGTTGTCAGAAGGCAGAAGAGGCGCTGGACTCTGGAGCTGGAGATACATGCAGCTGTGACTCTGAGGATGTGGATGCTCAGGACTGAATTCAGGTCCTGTGGTAGTGCAACAGGAACTTCTAACCACCAAGCCACTTCATCAAACCCTTTTGTTTGGTTATAGTAGATGTGGCCAATGGTTAGTCACAGTAACAGCTTATGGGTATGGTTCTTGAGTTTATTCTAGATCATTCTTCCTACTAAGGTGGGGGAGGAAGTCAGGAGAGTAGCAGGTCAGGAGTTCAGAAAAGAAATAGTCCCCATTCGTGACAAGCCTCTGATAATACTGTGTTACTGTACTTTTATAGGAGACTGCAGTCCCGTTAGCTGATTGAAGCCCCCAATCTGTTTTGTTAGGAGGCTTGTCAGTCAGCTGCCCTGTGGCAGTTCTCAGCCTGTGATTTCTTTGTGCTTTTTGTACAGACAGTTGAGAGCCAAGCTCTAGGTGGTAGATCGATCAGCAAGTATTCAGCCTTTGAGCAGCTGGCTCATCTTATGGGCTCAGCAAAAGGTCCAGTGGGAAGGAACAGCTGGCACTCACAGGTATCTGATGACCTTAACTGGCTTCTGTGTGCTTTCTGGCATCTGGCTTTTCCTGGATAATAACATTATCAGTAAGGAACGGATGATAGCAAATTACTGACATGGGTAAAACCATTGTAAACATGTAAAACCCTCAGCTCTGATCCAGTAATAAAGGAGCACTAAATAGGCTGGTTGCTTGACCAAGGTGCTAACTGAGGTGAGTCAGATTAGCCCAGGAAAGACTGATAGTCGGAGGGCAGGTCCATGGGTTCCTGGGGTTTTAGGCAGGCTGGGCAGCTGAGCATGCCTTTCCCTTTCCTTTTCCTGCTGGACCATGAGCCCCTGGGAAATCGGAGACTGTATTGCCCACCTGGCATTGTCATTGGGTGGGTATGTATTTACAAGCTGATTTTGAGAGATATATTGGTTTTGTCTTACTGGCCGCAGAACTGGTTGGAATGAGTTCCTGTCATGTGAGGGGGGTGCTTCTTAGGTGGGCCCTCTTATGCCTAGATTGTTCAGTGCAGTGCAGAGCAGAGCAGCAGGTAATGGAGCTCATTGTTAAGCAATTAACCACAAGCCATCTTCATTTGAACCATCAGCGAATCTGGGTATTCTTTTTGAGCCATCCAGGTCAATTTCTTAGGGCTTTAATATACACATTTAAATGGTGATGCATCTTTTCAAGTTAAAAAACTCAGGGCTGGAGACATGGCTATTGGTTAAGAGCACTTGCAGAACACTCGGGGCTGAAGACATGGCTATTGGTTAAGAGCACTTTCAGAACTTGCAGGGGACCTGGGTTTGGTCTCTGTACCCATGTGGTGGTGGACAACTGTCTGTAACTCCAGTTTCAGGGTATCCAGCATCCTCTCTGGCCTCTTCAGGCACCAGACATGGATGTGGCACACACACACATTTGGGCAAAACACTGAACCCATAAAACATTTAAAAAGTAAACCTTAAAACCAACCACCGTAAAGGGAAGCTTTGACACATTCCTCTTCCTGGAAACACATTTTCATGGACTGCAGCTGACGCCCTCTCTCTTCTTGCCCAAGTGTGTCATTAGTGAAACAGGAGTGTCCACTTCCTCCTCCTCCTCACCTAACTACAGTCAAGTCATGGCTGCTGGAAGCATTATAAATTCTTTTCATGGCTCAGTTCTTGTTCTGGCAGGTTTCCTGACTGCCTCACACTTGTGTTCTCTGTTTGCAGGTCCTGCTGCCGTGACCAGCCAGTCTCCTGTCCCCTGTAAACTCTGTATCCTCACAAAGGTGGTGGTACTGTGCACAAAGGGGATGTGTCTGCCCCACAGCTGGAGCTACTCCGGGGAGGCAGGCCTTCTGAGGCCTTGGGGGAGGGGGTCGGGCAAGTGCTGAGGGAAATGGGGTTTCCCTTTTAGTACCCAATGTTCCCAATGTGGAATTTCCTTTAACATACAGATTCCTCTTCATGGATCGTCTTTCAACCAGACATCATCATCAGTGCAAGCCAAGGTAGGTCTGAGGGCATTGCCAGGGTAGAAAAGCACATGCCCACTTTAGTCCTGCCAGAGTCATTTCAGGATGAATCTTTGAGGTGACCCCTCTCCTCGGTCTTGACAGTAGGATTGCATCTCACACTATAATCCTCTGCAGAGTCTTTTTTTTTTTTTTTTTTCCAAGAGCATGTATGATTCTTATAGCTAAAGTGACTAAGAATGGCTAATCCTGGTTTGATGCCCATGGCCATTTCAGGAAGGCTGCCCATGGTGACTGGTGTGCATTCTCACGCCTTTGCCCCACTCCCCATGTTCCTGCCTAAGATGCCCATCCCTTATCCAGTCTTGCTGGCAACAGCTCCTCAGCCTGTTGTCTCTTCCTGGATAATTGCTTTGATAACATTGCATTAGTCTCTATCATTTTCAGTGTTCAGTCTCATCCTCTAGGGTTCTTAGGTAGACACCCACTGCATACAGGGAGTTCACTTCTCTTCCACACACTGACAGTAGGACCAGCTCTTGGAAACTGAGAACGTGGTCACTTGATGTGACATGTCTTTCCCTCATGGCACTCTGGTGGCACCAGCTTGCCTGTTGCACTCGAATAGTCTGATGAGTGGGTGGGGTTAGGATTTGTGGGGTTACCTCTTGCACCCATGAGCCAGTATGGGAGAAACTCAAGTACCTGGTATACAGCTGATGAGGGGGCTAGGCACACTGGAAAGGAAGGAGGCCTCTGGGATTGAGCTGCTGTGTCTCCATGGAGACAACCATGGGTGCGACTCTCAGTGCAGTTCTTCACTCATTAGAAATCAACCAAGTTTTCTGAGATAGCATGGCCGTCAGGTCTTCCACAGTCAGCCACCTTCCCGGACATCCTGGCTCCATGTTGGTTCAGAAGAAGGGGCTGCCCTTGACCTGGAGAGGTCGGGCGTTCTTCATTGGCTTCGGTTCTGGCTCGAACACATTGATGGACATGTGGCCTCTTAACATCCAGGGTACCTCTGGAACCTGCAGGTGAAACTTCAGCCCATAGTGAATCTCTTGCCAGATAAAGGAAGATTGATGGACTTTCTCCTCCAGAGGAAGGAGTGCAAGGTGGTCATTCTGTCTGTCTGTTCACAGAGTAAGTGCACTGACCCTTCCCCATGGTCTGTGGAAAGCACCATCCCTTTATTTATTTAAATTACACCCATGCACGTACGTATATAGGCACGTCATGGTCCACATGCACATGCCATGGTATGTGTCTGGATCTCATGACTTACAGGAGTCTGCTCTCCTTCCATCATGGGGGCCTAAGATAAAACTCAGGCAATCAGGCCTTGCGGCCTGCGCTTATTACCTGCTGACTCTTGCCAGGGTGCCCCAACCCCACCTTACATCTGGAAATTGACCATGCCTTTTGCAGTCAGGCCTGAATACTTAAAGGATGGATTCTTAACCCATAGGAAGGATGGAAATCCACACAGAGCTTGTAGACTTTGACAGAAAGCAGCCAGTAGGCAGACACTCCAGTGAAAGCTGTTTATATCTTCTGGTGACACTGCCTTGCTTGTTTCCACTTGCAGGTATCCTAACTGACTTTAACATTTCCTTGAAGGTCCTTCCAGGCAGGGCTTGCATTGGTCACCCTTTGAGATTACCTTGTCATCAGCTCACTGGGATTCTGATTACAGTGGGTCTAACGCCTGCGTTGTCCTTTCCAGTGTTGAGTGAATCAGACAGAGCCACGCTGCCTGTGATAGCCACCGTGTTTGATAAACTCAACTATGAATATAAGAAGTACTTGGATGCTGAGCAGAGCTACACAACGGTAAGATAGACCATGTTGGAGTCCTGCTGTGTGACATGGTTACACTGAATAATGGCAGAGGGCAAGGTGACAGTGGCATGCCCACTGCAGCAGGCTCAAGGCTTCAACTCAATACCTTCACTGTTTCTGCTTTTTAAAATCTGCTTGTGCTTTTGTGTGGTTATGTTGTAGAAAGAAAGTCAGACTTGGCTTTTGAAAGAGCCTGCACTTAGCAAATTAGAGGTGTGATTTCTTTCCACTGTTGGCTGTCTTTCTCCTTTGCAAATATTTACAAACATCCGGTTATCTAGAGGTAAGTTTGGGCAAGGTGTGTCCAATATGCAACATGTACTTGTATGACAAGATCCTAAAAGATGCTGTTTATTCCAAAGAAGAATGGATGAATGTATACATTTGTTTGTTTTGTTGTTGTTGGTTTTTAGACAGGATTTCTGTATGCTGCTGTCCAGGCTGGTCTTGAACTCAGAGATCCACCTGCCTTCTGAGTGCTGGGATTAAAAGCATGTGCAACTACACCTAGCCAAAATAACTTTTTTATTGAAGAAATGTGTCCTTTGACAATTTCCTATGTCTGCAGTGTTGTTTCCTCTCACTCCCACTGTTACCTTCCTCATCCCTGGTCACCCTTTCTACCCGTGTACTCATCCCTGGTCACTCCCTTCCTTCTGTCTTTCCCCTCCTCCTTACAAATCTCTTTCCTGTTTTGATGGCTTTGTTTTATGATTCACTGATTTTAATGAGGACTGTCTACAAGCACAGATTTGCAAATGTCCCTTGGAGCCTGGTGGGATCACTGTTGGGTACTCAACCAAAGGTCATGACTGTCTCTTCCCAGATAGTTTGGCAGGGAGGTTTAGAGTCCTGTGAGCCCCTCCCAGATCCGTAATTGACTGCGGACAGGGCCAGTGTATTGCAGTTGTCGTGAGGTGTTTGTGATGTGTCAAGCTCTATGGATGGTGTTTTGCAGCCCTCTCTCCCTGTCTTCTTTCCACTACCTCGTCTATGTTCTCTGAGCCTCACAAAGGGCCGAGTATTCAACGGTCAATTGTCCTCAGCATCTGGAGTAGCCCTACATCTCTGTACTCATTTACTGACAGGGCAACAAGGTTTATCCTAAGATTAGAAACAAAGGATATCCTAGGCTACTGCCACCATAAGTATCCTGTGAGCTATTGGTTAAGTACCAGCACCATGCTTTTCAGTTAATAGACAGCATATGTTCAGTGAAAGGTACTGTGGCTTATTACTAGGTAAAAAACTTAGTACTTCCATTTTTCTAAAACAAGAAAGAAATTTGGGACAAGTGGGAGAGATTTACTTCAAGGACGTGCTTGGCAACAGTGGACATTGTTTTAAACAACAAACTGAGAACCCCATTTTGCTTTGCTATTTGAGGTTAGTGAGTGATGGGCTGCTGAAGGCCAGGTTGTCACCTCTGTCCTTGGTCTGTGTCTGGGTGTGCCTCCTTCCTACTCTCAGTCCTTCTGGTGGTGTCCTGGGCCTTGGAGTTGGTGGGTTTGAGCCTAGTGGCAGACCTCGGACTTTGCCAGACTGTGATCATTAGATGTCATGATCAAGCTGTCCCCACTGAAGCTTGGCCTGCTCACTAGAGATCACATAGCTAGTGCAGCTCACAGCTGTCATCTCTGGGAAGCTCTGGCTTACTGTTGAATTCAGTTCCCATTACACTGGCCTGAGGTTGTGACTTGGTGGTCAAAATGTGAGATTGGTGAGGCCCTAGATCCATTTTAAAGACTACAGAAGTGAATTTTAAAATGCCAACATAGACTCAGTACAATTAGCACTCCTTTACAGAGCTTCTTGAATGACGGTGCAGCTGGCCAAGAGTGAAAGAAAATCAGGTCAGTTATAAGTCTTCAGAGGTTGGAAAAAGTGTGACTAGCTTGTTACTTAATTGCAGTCTCCCACAAACCCTGGGGTGTTTGCCAGAGCACCAGGTCTACCGTAGGGAGAGTTTTGTCTCACTTGTCAGGTGTCTGGCTTGTGATAGGCTTGTGTCTAAAAATTTAAGTCTCGGGTTAACTGTAGTGAGTACCATTTCTGTGGAACATGACTAAGTTCACAAGTTGTCCCACTTTAGGCAGTAGAAGCAGGGCAAAGCCGGAGCAATCCACCTCTCAAAAGGCCGGTGCGGACCCAAGCAGTGGTGGACCAGTCTGATGTGTACACACACGTGCTGTCACCGTTCGTGGAAAACAAGGTATGTAATGGTTTCTGGCCTGCGGAGTGGGTTCCTGGGGCAGCAGCAGGATCCACACTATGGTTAAGTGAGCAGTATTGCCTTGGGAGAGAGCCTGGGGCTGTGAGGTTGGCGTCTAGTAGATGAAAGACATGGTCACTAGGGCGTATTGTTCCTAAGATTTGTCTAACACCAGCAGACGGAACACTGGACTTCCTGGGGATCAGTGGGCTGCCAGTAGCTCCTTTTGCAGCTGACATTACAAGACCCCCCTTTCTTCCATAGGAGATGCCACACAAGTTTGTGATAGCTGTGCTGATGGAATATATTCGCTCTCTGAACCAGTTTCAGATTCCAGTGCAGGTACCGTCTGAGGGGTATTTGCCATGCTAAGTTAGAGAGGAATGAGGTTAAAGAGTCTGCAGACCCCCAGGGTTTACATGCCGGGTCTCAGTGGGAATGTGGAATTTGGTTGAGAATGCTGTTATAGCTAAGTTATAGGGACATGGCGCAGCGATGTCATTTCCCCTCCTCCTGTGTCCCCAGCACTACTTACACGAACTCATCATCAAGACACTGGTCCAGCACAGCCTCTTTTATATGCTCCACCAGTTTCTGCAGTACCATGTGCTCAGCGACTCCAAGCCTTTGGTGTGTATCACTGGATGTCCGTTTGTAGTCCCTAAGCTTCTAGTGGGAACCTTCCACTGAAGCTAGCTGAAACCTTGTCTTCCAGGCTTGCTTGCTGCTGTCCCTAGAAAGCTTTTATCCTCCCGCCCACCAGCTATCTCTGGACATGTTGAAGGTAACTGCCCTGCCACAGCTTCAGGTGTCACCAGCAGTCCTTCCTGTGGTTGCCCTGACCGCTGTCTGTCTTACTTCCAGAGACTTTCAACAGCAAATGATGAGATAGTAGAAGTTCTTCTGTCTAAACACCAGGTGCTGGCTGCCCTACGGTTCATCCGGGGTATTGGTGGCCATGACAACATTTCTGCGCGCAAATTCTTAGATGCTGCTAAGCAGACTGATGATGTCATGCTCTTCTATACCATATTCCGCTTTTTTGAACAGCGAAACCAGCGTTTGCGAGGGAATCCGAGCTTCACCCCAGGTAAGGGAAGGCCCAGGGTGACTACAGACAACGGGTGCTCTTGTGGGAAGGGCAGGGCTGAAGAGCATATTCTATATCTGACCTTGGGATCTCTCTATAGAAGAATCAGGGACAGGAATACACATGGTGGCGAAGGGTTTTAAATGGCTTAAGCAATAAAGTGATAAAACAGGATGCAAGAGAATGAGCTTATGCACACACAGTGCAGATGGCATGAGTGACAGGTCAGGGAATCCTTTGGTCTCACAAAGATGTCAGCACTGCAGTAGAATGACCTCAAAATGGAGGAGGAGGAGGTATTTTATTAAAGAAAAATAAGTTAAAACCCAGCATATAACCCATGAGCATTGTCTGCATTCTGTCTTCCCTGCAGGAGAACACTGTGAAGAACACGTTGCCTTTTTCAAGCAGGTTTTTGGAGAACAAGCTCTAATGAGGCCTACAACATTCTGAAGTCCCTCAGTATTTTTTTTAATATAAAAATGTACAAAGTTAATTTATTGCATTAATAAAGCTCTTTAAGCTACAAAAATGTTGTAATAAAGTACCTACAGCATCCTCAAATGTTGCTAACTCCCCAAAAAAGGAGACAGCATGTGGACTGGCTTTTCAGAGTTGGAGATCAGGTCACAGTTGTACCCACCGAACTGTGAAGTGGAAACTTAAGGTTCTTTGGAAAGTCAGCTGTGTTGGGGCTAACATATGAAAGAACTTTCGCTGAAGCAGACACAGGTGAAAGGCTTGGGCAGACTTGTGAAGGACCAGCATGTATTGGTCTGCCTTACATTGTAGTTGGGACATCACAGAGAGAGCTAGCTGTGCAACGCTTGTTGGTCTCGAGTCTTCGCTGAGAGAGGCAGAGGCACAGCTGAGAACTTCTGGCGTTCCTGTTGGCCCTGTCCCTCCTGCTGACTTGTGCCAATTCAGCTGAGGCCTGGCTCTTCCCGTTTGTGCCACTGCTGTTGTTGCTACTCCAACACTGCTGGTGTCTGTGAAGTGTTTGCCTGAACTGCTGGTTTCCTGACCAAGCAGATGGATTTGCTCCAAAGAACCATTTCTAAACAGGTCCACTTCCCCTGTGTCCTTTCTTTCCACTCTCTCTTGTGAGTGGGGGGCTAGAAGGGAGGTTAAAGTGTTTAAGAACCATCATTAAAAGTAGACATTGAAAAAAATTAAAGTTACAGAGCTGTCCTTCCTCGTGCCCAAGATGAGGGTTCTTAGCCTGTAGGGGCTGGCGACTATCGCCTTCAGAGTCCTAACACTGCTTCACAAGTCAGGTGTGCAGTCCTGAGTTTAACACCTTGGGTGGAGCTGCATGTGACACAGCCTAACTTCCTGGGAACAACCAGCTCAGCCTTGACAGTGCAGCTGCCCTGCAGTGATCGTGACCTATCCATAGACACAAAGTCACCAAAGCCTACACAAGGCTAAAAGTTGAGGAGGCGTTCTCTCTCTGTCCCTTTGTATCGCTCTTGGGCAGTGTGTCTTTTAGCTTTATTTACCGACGGTCCTGTGTGAGACAAAAGAAAAGAAGTGTAAACAATCTCTTAGGCGTGGAAACCAGTCCATGGTTTTGTTGTATTTCTCCATTTAATTTTTTGTGTGTGGGTGTTTTGTCTGCCTGTATGCCTGTGTACAACATCTGTGCAGTGCTCCAGAGGCCAGAAGAGGGTGTCAAATTCCTTCAGACTACAGTTAGACAGTTGTGAGCTGCCATGAGGGTGCTGGGGACTGAACTTGGGTCCTCTGGAAGAGCAGCCAGTGTCTTTCTTAACCACTGAGCCATCTCTCCAGCCTCCAGTGACTTAGTAACAAAGTTGTAAGGCAAACTCATCCTGTTACCTTTTCAACTGGGCGTCCCTGTGTGAGTGGAGTCACCACAGCCACACAAACAAGGATCCTGCAAGGGTGAGTTTCATCTCACTGAAGCAGCAGTGAGCCCAGGCCTCCACAGGCCTAAGGAAATGACCTGGCTAACCGGGAAGCCCTGGGGAGGTTTTGCTTTTTCCTTCTATAGTTTTAGATGCAGTATGAGTTATCAGGTTGCTGTCACTACAAACTCAAATACTTTAGGAATGTCCAAGTTTAAACTTTGCCCTTTGCGCCAGGGTCTTTCAGCTTGGGTCGGCCTCACTCTCTGCCAGTGACCTTGAACTTTGGACCCTTCCTGCTTCCACTCCTTGTGACACCACACCCAACGTCCTTCCTGCCATACCTGTGAGAAGAACTAACTGCTCTTACCTATGTAACTGAGTAAGACGGGAAGAAATACTAGTCCATGAGTGGCTCCGAGTAAGACCATGGCTAAGTACATCCTGAAGTAAAATATCTCAAAAATTTGAGATTTGGCAAAGGCCAACACCACGATCCCTCCAAATTTTGTAAGTGTGATTCCACTGAATACCTGGAGAGGAAGAAGTGAGCCGTTAGCCTGTTACAAGTAAGCATCCATCGTCACACAAACCGTCCTCAGCAGTCAGTGTCCACGGGGCGGTGGGGCAGCTAGCTGCACAGCCGCCTCGTACCTAAAGGTGTCTGGCCTTCTGCTTTGTGAGGCTGGTTGAAAAGACACGTCCATCCAAGGACGTCTGAGTGCAAATGTGTGGAGGTCAGAGGTCGACTTTGGGTGTGTTCCTCAATGGCTCCCCGCTTTATGCTTTGAGCAGTCTCAATGAAATTGGAGCTCAGACGGCTGCCCATCTTGTTCACAGTGCTGGCGTCAGACAGAGGTACTTACCACAGCACCCACCTATGTGAGTGCTGGGGGCTCAAGCCGTCTCCCAGCCTAGGAGTAAACTTGAGAGCCATATATTTTCTCAGAAAACTGTCTTGGCCTTTTTGGTTAAAATCAAGCAGTCTGAACAAGGCAGACTCTTAGATGGAAACTTAGAAGATTATTGTGTGGGGGTCTACAGCGTGCATGTGAGGTCAGAGGACAACTCTGTACAGTCAATCTTCATCTTGCAGAGCAAGCTCACCTCGGACCTGCTGGCTGTCTTGCTGGCTGTCTTGCTGGCCTGGAAACTGTATTAAGTATCTGAAGCAAAGGCTTACATGTTCACTCGACTGATATTTCTATAGTGGCAAAGCGATTGATGGGGACAGCGGGATAAAGGGCTGGGTCAGCGACCACCAGGCATCCACTCCACACAACCCAGTGGGGTCTGGAACTCAGGAGACCCCTTGTGTCCCCACAGAGCCGGCCTCCAGCTCTCTCAAGTCTAATGTTTCCTAAATTTCCTGCTTAAGCATTTGATTGAGAGCGCACAAGCAAGGACAAGTGTGAGGGATTTCAGATCTGCTCCAGACATAGCTATTTAGTGTAAGAATTTGTCATTGCTGGGAGCTGCCATTTACAGAATGGATCCAAATTGTTCCATCCTCTGCATTTGCGTTTCTTCTGAAGTAGCCAGTCACGGAAGCAGCGTTCCCGCTGCAAGCCCCACCCGTCCTGGGGCCGACCACACTCACAGAACTGCCCATGTGGGCCAGGGCCTCTTCCGCGCGGCTCACTCGGCTTCCTTTGGTACTCATTGTGAATGCTCTTGTTATGTGGCTGCAGAACTCCACAGAAATGCCGCAGCTCTGGAATAAAGCGTCCCCATGAGAACAGGTCTTTTCCAGCTGAAAATCCCCCAAACCACAGGAGGAAACCCCAGGGCTCCACTTTTCTACACTTTTCTTGGTTTTGATTAAAGGGGAATTTCTGGAAACTTCCTAAGGTCACCTACCCTTCCCCACTGAGCCAGCACGCTGCCGATCATCACTCTGAAGGTGTTCTGAGTGTGTACCCTCCATTAATACGGCTTCAAGCTGCCTCCTTCGCCCCCCTCATTTCTCTGTGTAGCCCCGGCTGTCCTGGAACTCACTGTGTAGACCAGGCTGGCCTCAGACTGCAGAGACCACCTGCATCTGCCCCCTGAGCTTCCAGATTAGCGGTGTGCACCGCCCTGCCTGGCTACATCTTCAATATCTCCTAAGTACTTGCTGGGCAACTGTCCAGGGAGCCCTCAGAATAACCTGGTAAGACAGACTCGGGTGTCCTGATGTCATAGGCTACATGGCTTTTTGTTTTCATGTAGCTAAGTGGCCCCTATGTTTCAGGCTGATTTAGGACTTGCGTGAAATCCAAGGAACAATTCATGCAAGACTCACAGGAGCTAGGGACAAAGTAAGAGTAGACCAGGACTAACCATCACCAAGTTGACCAAGGAAACAGCGTTCAGACTGATGCCCCACAGCCACATAACACCAAACATGTTGACCAGGATCATGGCTATGGTGATACACATGATGACTGCAGACCACAGCTCACAGCCCAGAACCACCAAGGTCACCAGAAAGATGGAGCCCAGAGACACACTGAGGTTAAAGATGGTGTCATCAATAATGGTCAGGTACTGTTCATAGAAGACGTAGAACACACTGCGGAGGAGAGTATATGGTTAGAGCTTGTCCTTCCGGGGTCTTCCCTCTTCACCCCACCCTGACAGACCCCAGAAAACCACCCGAGATTGGCAGCATGCACCTAGAGCAAAGCCACTGACATGCAAAGGACGGCCACACAGTAACCCCGGATGCATGCTTACACAGACTTCCAAAAGAATTCCATAGGATATTTGGAAAAGAAACCAATCAGGTCTGTTCTGGGAACTACCCTGGCCTGTTTCCCACAGGGTTAACCCAGTTCTGCCTGAGAATTAGGACACCTACTCCAGAGGGCTGCACGAAAGAAAAGGCTGCCACTCTTTAACCACACTTGGAGTTTGAGAAAAGCAGTCATTTGCTTGCTCTGCCTTCCTTATTTTTCAGAGAGAAAGCAGCAGCAGCAGCAGCAGCAGCAACAACAACAAAACACTAACCCCAGCAAATGAAGTCAGTATCAGAGCAATGTCCCAAGTAATGAACAGGCAGGGATCCCTGCCAGCATGTCCCTTGTGCAAGGTCCACTCTCTTGTGTCTCTTTGGGCTGGGATAGCACACAAGTTCTGTGTTCAGTCCTCAGAGCACAGCAGAGGGTAAAAACTCTGCCCCGCTCACCTCAATGCCCCTCACTCACCACTCTTGGTTGAGGCTAAAGCAGATGTCAGAACGAGAGCTAAGGATCTGCAGCCCCACCCCCACCCCAGAGCCCTCCCTGCTCTACCTGTATGGGAACACACGGAAGTCACTCCCCTTAGAACGCATGGTTTCTGTGATGTTACTGGCTATAAGCCGAGCTTTCTTCATGGCATCAATGAAGTCAGCAGAGGTCTTAAGTATGGTGTGGTAGGTCATGAAGTAAGTGGCCCCAATGTACGTGTCATCTCCCACAATGTTAACGGCTGAACTGTAAGCAGCATGTCCCCTGAGGAAGAGGTAGCGGGTGTCAGAAAGGCTATGGGCGGAATATGAGCACTTTGGGTGAAGTCACATGGCTCAGAGGCCACAAGGATGAAGGAGGCCTCCTGTGAAGGGAATCCGGAAGGCACTGCCCTGTCTTACCGCTGCGGTTTGTCTGGTGCACAGTCGCTATTGTTCTCTATCTGGTTCCATTCCAGACCAAACATGATGCAGAGCTGATCTGTTACTGCTGTGTAAAAGGAGGTGAGAAAGGGCAAGACCCCGGCTGGACTCAAGTCCAGACCTCACCTCAGCCTCTGTGAAAGGGCATACCAGCACATACATACTCGCAGTCTGAGAGTGCTAACCAGTCAAGGACAGTGAGGGCGTTGACAGGACACTACACAGCGGATATTCCTTTGGCTATTGCTCCCTAACAACTGAGTTCCAAAGAACTCCCATGAAGGAAATTCCAGAATAACCTCAATATTAACAAGTAAAGAGAGTTCTAATATCTATCCTCAAGTTTTAGAGGCAGTCTTTGTTAGAACTAGCAGAAGGCTCCGGACAGACACGGCACACACAAGTCAAAGGACTGCTCCAACGGAGGCTCGCTGTCTGTTCTTCCAGACAGGGCTTCTCTGTGGAGCCCTGGCTTTTCTGGAGCTCACTCTGTAGACCAGGCTGGCCTCGAACTCAAGAGATCCGCCTGCCTCTGCCTCCCAGGTGCTCAGACTAAAGGCGTGCGCCACCATCTGGCTCAAATGTGGATTCTTACAAAAACCAAGTATATCCATCACACACACGGTATTCAGCTTTCACCTATAAAAGCTTCTAAATCAATCCTCTTATCTTTACTATTTCTGGGCCAGACATCCTGCTACTGTCCACGTGGGCAATGGGTGGCCTGGCTGGCTGAGGATTTAGATAGCTCATCCCCTCACAAGGCTGGGGTGGCAGGGATTCCAAAGCCATGATGCTGTCTCTAAGCCCGTTGGCACAATGGGACTGTGGGCCTCTCACTCTCCAGTGTTTACCTTTGCCTCTGCGCCATGATATGCAAGGGAATCTGCCTCCACTCACAGCCCAGGGTAAGGACAGGAGCCAAGCATGGAGAATGAGGGCCCGGTGAGGATGAAACCTCGTGAAGCCTGAGGAGTTTTCTTTAAGTGGTGTCTCTGCCTTCACAGGAGGAGGACGAGGCAGAGGAGCCCCTTTCCCACAAGCCTGCTCCATCCAGACTGCTTCTCGCTTCAGGTTGAAGCTGCAGTGAATGCTTAGCTCACAGAGCTCCCTGGTACTTACCCCTTGCCACACTTGGGGTTAGGGTTATCAGAAAGGAACATGGGCAGGAATTTCATGAATTCTTTCCCCTGCGGCCTCTGTTTGCCCTCTGGAGTCAGAGGTCTGCAGCGGACACAGGTTGGGTCAATCACTGGCAAAAGAGGACAGCCAATTATTAGCAAGACTTAGACAAAGCAGCAGCAACAACAAACACTTGAGACTTTAACACTCAAGGACTCAGTGTTTAAGACTAAACACAAGGTTGTCTTGCACCTTTCCCTCCTCCAAAGCCTCAGCTCCATGTGGTTTCAAGGCTCGATAGGTGACAGGCTCAAGCGGGCCACACAGCAAACCCCTCCTGGACCTAGGTGCTCTGTTTTGACGAACTCGTGTTCTCGAATGCAGCACTTACAAAGCAGCAGGAGAAAGCATGCATTTGAACAGACACCAGCTGGCACTCTTTTTTTTTTTTTTGGTTTTTCGAGACAGGGTTTCTCTGTGTAGCCCTGGCTGTCCTGGAACTCACTGTGTAGACCAGGCTGGCCTCGAACTCAGAAATCCACCTGCCTCTGCCTCCCAAGTGCTGGGATTAAAGGCGTGCGCCACCACTGCCCGCAGCTGGCACTCTTAAGAAAGCAGTAAGTGTGCTCTGCACAAATGAGACGTCTGACTGGGGGCCAAGCCCTTGATGTGACTGAGCACAGGACAATGACAGAACACTGACAAACATGCACAGAGGGAAAATGAAATGGCTACGCAATGCTACCACTTTTCTGAAATTAAAAAAGAAAGAAAAGAAAAAAAGAAAAGTCTAAAAAAGGAGATGAAGTACCAGAAGCGTTGCAGAACTGGTGAGTGACGTTGTAGAGTCTACAGCAGGAGGAGCGGGGTGAGACCCAGTCAAAGTAATCGTCGATCCAGGACGAGGGGGCGAAGCCTATTCGGGTGCTGGAGAGAGAAGACAGTGATGGGCTTGTCAGGACTCCTGCAAACTCCAGCTCCTTCCCTCCATGTGACATTGCCACATGACTGACCAAACCCTCCAGATAACCCATGGCCAATGAGCCCACTTTGATGGCCAATGAACCTACTTTGCTCACTTGGTCTAAAAGACTTTTTGAAATGACAACAAAAAGCAACCTTCCCAAAAGAAAATCTGATTTTAGTGAAAAATTTCAGGCCTGAGTTGACCCTGGCCACGAGTGCCTCCTTCTGCCTCTTTCTGTTCAAGATTGAAAAGGACCAAACAGGCAGGTGATGAGAACTGGTCTAATCCTAACACTCGGAAGGGAAGGTTGAGACAGGGCCCGCTCCAAGTTCAGGGTCAACCTGGAGACCATACAGGGTGAGCATATCTCAAACTAAACATTAATTAAAGAGAAAAAGAAGTACAAAGGACCAGACGGTCCCGATACTGACTAGGTGTCCAGCTCAGCTGCATTAAATATCTGCTGCACCAGGGAGTCATTGTCACAGCCCATGCCGCCGCACACCATGTTCTGTCCGCTGTGGGAGCTGTAGTTATAGCCTTCCTCCAGGACAAAGTACACGGGTGGGCCCGAGTGCAGGTACTGACCCAGTGATTTGAAATAGTCAATCACATACGAATCCTGAAAGGAAGACAAAGCGAGAAGTATGGCATGACAGGAGACTGCTAAGAACAGAGGGTGTAGGGCCCGAGCCACCATTAGATGACGGATGGTTCTTTCCTCCCAGGTCCCGGAGTGCACCTGTTGCTAAGCCCCAGACAGAAGGGACCTATCTCACAGGGATCTCAGGAGACTGGCTGCTCCACCCCTAAGGCTACGTCAGGAAGACTTATGAGTTCACAGGCCAGCAGCCCACTCCAGCAGAGCCCTGTGGCAGACCACTGCTGCCTCTTGCATGATTTGCATTCATTAGCAAGCATTAACACCTACACACATGCTCTGAAAACTGTTTTCAACAGCAGCTAAAAAAAGAAAAGAAAGCAGCTTACATTTGGCATCGAGAGAGACTGATCCAATCCGATTTCTACTTTGTTCACTACTGCAATACTGAATGACAGAACGCCAACAAACACGGCTATCTGGAAAGAAACAAACCTCGAGATGACTGCTAATGTGATCATAAACCAAAGAAGAGAGATAAAATCGTACACAGCACAGACATGACTCCATTGCTTTCCTTTGGAGTAGTATTAGAGGCTGACCCCATGCCTTTCGTAAGCTAGGCAAGGACCCTACCACTGAACTACACACCCAGGCCAAAGCCAGACTTAGTACCGCACCCAACTCACATAACAACTACAGGGCTTTACCACTGCCTTTTGCACACTCACATGCACGAGTGCAAACACACGCACACAAGCCTGACTCTAATACTGAACTATAATTCTGTGTACGGATTATTACAATTGTGTGGGTGAGACACAGTATATACTGGAAGATACCAGGTAAGAGAAACAGGGTTCCACTGGCTTTCTTTGCAACATTCTGCAAAACTATGACTGTTTTAAAACAGAAACTTAGGGTTTGGGCACAAAAACAAAACAAGAAACCCCCAAATCAAATCCAGTGTTACCAAAACTCTTGCCAATGTTGACTGTTTAACAATTGCACTAGAAGTGCAAGAGAGATGGCTCAGCAGCTGAGAGGACTGACTGTAGACACACATGCAGGCAAAACACCAAGGCACGTAAAAGAAAAGTAAAGAAACATAAACTAAAAATGTTTTTTAAAAATTGCCCTGAAAGGGGGCTGCTATTGTAGCATTTGTCTTTGTGGTTTTGCACTGAATTAACAGTGGTTGGAACTCCCTCCCAGGCGTCTCACAAGGCATGTGATCCATCCGTGTAGAGAGAGGACAGAAACCACAGAAAAGTTCATACCACAATTGGCCGCAGCCAGTCCGTCAGCAGAAGGGGAGCAAAGTAGTTCTTGAAGAAGCGGAACAGGTAGCTTTCGGAGGCATGGGTACCTTGTCCGTCATCAGCACCTCGGACACAGCACAGGATGTCCAGATGGTTTTTCTAAGAGTACACAGATGAGAGAGGGTATGGAGAACTCCCCAACTGTGCCTGGACCCCAGACTCAAAGGATCCTTGTCCTTACCTCTTGCCTCTTAATATCTATCCCCAAGAGGCTCACAAAGCAGGTGATCTGAAGGAGGAAGTCAATGAGGACGGCCATCCCCGCAAACAGAGAAAAGGTGTGGACAGCTGGCATCGTGGACAGCGCCCCTACAGGGAGAGAAAGACATTGCCCATGACACCCAGGGGACCACGCGTCTCAGGGTTATGTCACATATGCCATTTCCTCTTGACCCACATTATACCGATCCATTTTAGGATCAAAAATATTTTTAATAAGTTTTCAGTATTTAATAGTGGAATAAAGTTTAAACAAAAATCTAGATTCATCATATTATTGGGAGGAAAATCTTTGTAATGCTGCGTCAGCTGCATGATCCTGGAGACAAACAAGGAGGACACTTGCCTCTTCTCAGGTGGGGTCTGAGCGGTCCTCAGAGGCAGCAGCATCCTGCCTCCAAGCTTGGTCCATTCACCCTGACCCTGAGGCGCAGTACGAGCTGCTATTACCTTATCACTTGTGCTGGTTTTCTTAAAAGAGTAAAAAGGTTATCTCCCCCCTGCACCTGTGACTATCAAAGGCACAATAAAAACCACAGGCTTCATGTTGGCTCTATAGAAACAGGAAGTGACATGGTACTAGCAGGCCTCCACTGAAAGCCTGCCACCTAAACCCCTCCTACACCGGCCCGTGTAAGAGCTGGTGATCACATGGGCACTGCCGCTGTGACCTCAGACAATGAAGACTGTCTTTTCCGCACAGATTTCTGGCCCTGTTCAGTCTACAAGGATCAAGCCTCTTTTCTCTTTCTGCACTTTGGAGACAGACTGGGCAGGCGCATCATGAATCAATGACAGCTTTGCACTAAAGAATGCCGAGGATTTTGTTCTAGCTCATTATAGCTCCTTGGCCTGAGCACCACAAGAAGCTCTGCTCACTAACGAGCCTGTTTCCCCTGGGAGTTTGTTCTCAGGGGAGGAACCTGTGTGAAAACAATGGCAGACTGTCCCACAAGCCAACCTTCGTCACACTGCCCAGGGGAGAGCCAAGGATTCTGTGGCCATGTAGGGATGTCATTTTCAAATTCGAACATTACTATAGGCACAAGAAGGGGAGATGGCAGAAGAGTCTCTGTCATCCTCTATCCCAGCATCAGTACTGTGCTGGGACAGAGAAGACACGAAAGCTGACTCTGGAGACACTACCAGTTAGCCAGGACACTGTGGTACAGCAAGCGGCACTCCAAGTGTGAAGCAAGCTCTCAAAAGGGAGCGACACGGAGCATAATCAGATACCCAGCAAGCTACAAGCCTGCTACAATCTACAGTAAATTTACCGAAGAAAAATGCTGAGGTCTCAGAAAAGGACGAAAGGAACATGGTCGGGGCCACTTCCCCAAGGATCCTGCCCAGCTGCTGATCCAGTGTCTCCTCCTGAAGACGCTCATCTCTCTTAAAGAAAAAAAAAAGCACTATTAAAATTTCTCAGTGACAGAGCCATCTGATTCCTGTCTGTGTTAGCTGCAGCAGCTGATTAGTCCGTTAGTTGAGTTGGATCACTGACAGGGCACCAGATGAGAAACTCAGCAACACTGAGTCACGTTATCAGACAACTGGTATACACTGGTTGCCTGAAGATGGACCAGTACACAACACTTGTATGTCACTGAGCCTCTACTCAGACAAGGACTTCAGGCAACTGAGACCAAATCCTATAATGGCAGACTGTGCCTTGAGCAGTGTCTCAGAGCACGACAAATCTGTTATATGTCTACTGTGTGTTAGAAATCATTTTAGTGCCATTAACACCTGAAAGATTTCCCCTAAGTGTGTTAGTTTCTACTGCACATATGTGATAATGGAATCTGATACCAAGTTCTCATTTTGTACCTACTTCACCAAGTAAGAGAGGGCTGATATTCTTGGTTCCAAGTGTGTGGAACAAATCAGAGAGACCACAGAGCCATGTCTGTGCTCTCACAGTTAGTGCTGGGCAGCCATTTACAAACCCGAGAGCTTAGACAGACACCGAGCTCCCGAAAAGATAGAGTTACCTGGTAGGTCTGCACTAGAATGAAGATGTTGTCCACTCCGACAGCCAGCACCAAGAACGGGATGACCTCAATGACGATGAGGGTCAGTGGCGTCCCGAGGTAGCTGAAGATGCCCAGGGAGCAGGCCACCGAGCTCAGCACTATCAGGATCCCCGCAATGCCCAGCGAGATTTTAGAATCCACCTGATGTTGGACAAAATCATGTCATCAGAGAGCTTCTGTCTTCCCTGTTCACTCTAAAGAATTGTTAAATGTACAATTCACGGTGTGAAAGAACACAGAAAAAACTTGTAGGCTTCTCCCTAGTAACAAAGGTCATGCACTTACAGGGACCAGTATGGACGAAACAGGGGAGAGAGTGGTTTATGTGGATTATGTGAAGTAAACCTTAGGAAGTAAGAGAGTAGAGGTAGAACAGAAAGTCACATCGAGTTAGCATGACGCTCATGGGAAGGACAGCGCGTCTGAGGTAACGTGGTGAGGAACGTCTGACTGGGGAGAAGGCTTGTGCCGTCAAGTCTAACACCCTCCCCGTGAGCACCTCCCACTCACCAGAAGCCTGCTGCAGCTCCGGATGTGACCCAGGGCGAGGGAAATGTACAGAAACATCACAGCATAGCTGATGCTAACGGTGAACACGTCACTGCTGCTTTCCCGATTGAGTTCGTCTTCAATGCTCCGCTCGGCAGTGAAAGAAATGGTCAGATTCGGATTCTTGTAGTTTTTCACAAAATTAATAAACCTAAAGAGTAAGCAAATTTTTATATTTTTAATTAAAAAATGACAGGCCAGAGGAGTGTCTCAACATTGAGGACACAAAGGCCATCCATGCTTGACCTCAGCCCAGGAGCCCAGACGAGACTCGTGGAGCATAGGAAATGCAGCCAGGCTGACTGCCCCACCCTTGGTGGTGGTGCTGGGAATCAAACGCAGGACCCCGGGCACTCTAAGGCCAGCTCTCAACCTCTAAGTCGGAACCCCAGTCCCGAAATTTCTATAGTTTACAGCATGTTTAAAATTGGTTCACGGTCTGTTTTTTGTTTTCAGAGACATGTCACACTATGTGCCCAAGCTGGTCTAGAATTTCTGAGCTAAAGTAATCCTTATGCTTCAGCCTGAGTGCTAGGATCACTGGCATGTGCTGCCATATTAGGCTTAAATGGAACACATGTGAATGAATATATGTACATGGAACAAAATTTTAAAAGTGGACATATAAGTTGAACCCAATCTGTAAGACCCGGGCTGATTTCTTTATAGGAAATGAACAGCTGTTTCTCAAACTCACATACAATTAGGGCCCCAAGCACCCGTAACAGTCCTGAGACGAACAAAGTACAACTATATTTCCTAATCCCAAACTTATCACAGTAATCCACAAAGCATGACACTGGCACAAGGACAGACAGAAAAGCTCAGAAGTAAGTACTACAGACACATGTGTCTGAGGGACTGACTTCTGGTAAACACACTATGACTACTCAATAGAACAGGGCAAAATCTTTTCAGGAAACGGTTAAAGACAACAGATAGGGAGCTGTACGCAAGGAACGAAGCTGGAGCCTCCTTCCCACCACAGGCAAAGACGGGCACGCACGCCCGGGCTGTTAAAGGCTAGCGAGCCCTGGTCTCAGAAAACCGAGGGCTGCGGCGATAGCTCCACACAGAGCATTCGCCTAGCGTGCCAAAGCCTGGGTTTGAAAGGCTTAAATGGATCAAAGGCCAAAGTAGAGGACTTAAAATTATAATATTCTCAAAAGAAAACACAAGACTAAGCCTCCTGTCATCGTGTCAAGCCACAGACCCACCAAACGCACAGGCAACAGAAAACTAAACTTCAAAATGAGAAACTCAAAGGGGAAAGACCAGAGACAGAGAAAAAAATCTTGAAATCACGTATCTGATAAGAAACTTCTATTTAAAACATGTAACAAAATGTTATGACTCTAAATAGAAGCACAAATTATCCAATTAAAGCAGGCAAGGGATATGGAGAATAAGTTCAAAAAATGATGTTTAAAAATTTTAATCATCAAGAAAATGCAAATTACAAGGCTGAGGACGTCACCCCAAGGGTGGGACGCGCACTGAGCGTGCACTAAGCCCTAGGTTCTGTCCCTAGCACTACATGAAACAGGGCATGGTGGTGGTGCACACCTGTCTTCCTAGAGGATCAGAAGTTCAAGGCCAGCCTCTGCCCACACAGAACTGTCTAAAACACAAAAAAGAAATCAGAAAACATAACTCAGCGCAATCCATCGGAACAGCTGGGGTGTCACATAAGGCACTCGAGCAGACTGGCGTCACCACACGGTGGGAAATTGTCAACCAGGTCTTCACATGGTTAAAGACCCAGTGATTCTACTCCTACAGATATATATGTCTCCAAAGGAAATGAAAACACGTCTGGTAAACATGTGTATACAAATATGCACAGAGCCATTCTTTATAATAGCCAAGAGACAGATGCAACCCAACTATATGTGGATGACAAATAAACAGATAAAATGAGGTGAGTTATATGCAGTGGGGTATTTGGTCAAAATGAGAAACACAGCATTGCCACGCCACAGCCTGGACACATTATGGTAAGCAGAAGAAGCCAGACATGAAAGTCCACATACATAACTGTATTCATATAACACTCACAGCATAAAAATCTGAGGACAAAAAGATTTGTGGTTGCCTAATGCTGTGGGTGAGAGACTGAGAAGACAGGGTGTGCAGGGCGGCTAAAGGGGACAGCATTTATCCTAACATAATCAAAATGTTCTATTGGCTGAGGCCTTGAGTGGGATACTCAAAATGAGTGGACTGTACGCTTTACAAAGGTGTACGAATACTTCTGTATTCCTGGGTACAAGTACCTGTTTAAACCATCTGCTCTAAGCAATCTGTTCAAGGACTTCTTAGCATAGCTACTACCAAGTGAAAAGGATCCTGTAACCTAGAGCTGTTGCAACACGAGGAGTGTGTGCTGCCCAGGTCCAGCCCCAGGAGTGACTCACTCTTTCTCCCAGGCCCAGGCCCTCTGGAGCTTCTCTGTGTCATTATAGTAATTATTGACAGGGAAGGTAATCACAAGTGCGGTGGCATTATTGTAGTTCTGATCTAGAAAGCAAAAATATGACATCAAAAAGCCAAGTATTAGAATGCAAGGTCAGATAAACAAGGGTTGCCAGCCACACTCCACTGCTGACTCTGTGTTTCCTGACTCAGTGAGTGGCTGGCACAGAAATGGTCTGTGCTATTTCAGCTTGTAAATGCAAAGAACTCTGATATCTGTTATTCAGGAAGAGTAACCTTTCCACTTTAACGAGCGTTAAGCATCAATTCTTGTTTAGTTTCTTCTTATATACATTTTTATTAATTACATACAATGGACTAAACATATATTTTCATCCACGTATATAATGCATTCGATAACATCGCTATTGATCTCCCCTGCCCCCCACCTACCCCCATACTGATTCTCTTCTAGTCTCTCTTGTACCTCAGAGACAGGGTCTCTCTATAGCCCTGGCTGTCCTGGCTGGCTTCAAACTCACAAAGACCCCGCCTGCCTCTGCCTCCCAGTGCCGGGATCAAAGGTGTGCGCCACCATGCCTGGCCGATGAGCACTGTAAAATTTCCCGATTTTCAACCCCATTTCAAAGTTTCATTCTATGATCAGTTCTCTTCAAGCCGTAAGCAGCCAGCCGCGCATGCTTTGCCAGCACACCAGGCAAACACGCGTGTGTCTTCTCCCTTTGCCTGTCACAAGGGGCAACACCCGCTCTACAACGGTATAACATTGTGTACCCCGCAACCTACTGTGTCACACATCTCAGGACTTTGGAGACTAAGGAAGGTAAAGTTGTAGCTAGCCAGGGCCACCTGGCCAAGTTCTAGGCCACCCTGAGCTACAGAGCAAGGTCCTGTCTCCAACACAAAACAAACTCAAAATAGAAAACTGTCTTAAGAGACTGCTCCATTTCTATTAGAGACATAGAATGTGTGCTTATTCTTTTCTGCAGTACAATATATTCCAGGATAATTTAACCAGGTCCCCACTGCTGGAGATCTTTGCAAGTTTTAAAAATTACAAATAAAATTACTACAAAGGATCTACAAAATTTTAATAAATAGAGCTCTTATCTGTAGAATCTATTTTTACCTGTCATCTTTGAGTCAAAACTATGGACATATCTAATTTTTGATAAGTTCTGTCAAAATTTCCTCCAAAGTTTTGATCCTGTATTTAACAAAATAGTAACTGAATCCTACCTTGGGCCAGTTTTATTTCATGAGCTGTAGATACACCAAGCAGCCATTCCTGCCTTGTGCTTCCAGTGTAGTAACTAGCCAGCACTTGCCATGTTTTCACCAAAAACAGAGTTTTCTCAATATCTCGCCTATTCCAGTTTGTATGGCACAAAGATAGAAGTGAAATGCACTTCACAAAAAGGCGTGAGCATGAGTTATTTCCTTATATTATTAAAGGCATTTGTGGGGCTGCAGAGATGGCTTAGCAAGTGAGACACACTTGCTATGCAAACACGAGGACCTGAGTTTGGACACCAGAACCCCCTAAGAAGGTGGGAATAGGTCACTCATCCGGCCTATTACCCCAGCATTGTGTAGGAGATAGGAGGATCTCTGGGGTTTGCTGGCCACCAGTGTAGCTCCAGGTTCAGTGAGAGACCCTGTCTCAAAGGAATAAAGTAGGCAGTGACAGAGCAGGACACCTGAGGTCCTCCTCTGGCCTCTGTACACACAAACAGGTTCCCTGTCCCCACCCGCCACGTGAGCTTCACACACACACACACACACACACACACACACGCATGTGTGCGCACGAGCACACAGGGACAAGCGCATGCACAGGCAAGGGACCTATATTGCTTCTCTTAACTTTCAAGTATTTTAGACTTGATCTCCTTCCTCACCATACAGCTCTCTTTATTAATAATGTTGTCTGTTATGAGTAGTAATGTGTGTGTGTGTGTGTGTGTGCATGTGTATGCAGTTTCTTGGCATTTACTTTTTTTTTTAAAAAGATTTATTTGTTTCACGTATGTGAGCACACTGTAGCTGTCTTCAGACACACTGGAAAAGGGCATCGGATCCCATTAAAGATGGTTGTGAGCCACCATGTGGTTGCTGGGAATTGAACTCAGGACCTCTGGAAGAGCAGCCAGTGCTCTTACCCTTAGGCCCCTTGCCGTTTACTTTTAATTTTTTTGAAAGGCAAGCAAACAAATTTTATTGAGAAAAAATAGCTCCCTATAGCCAGGGAGGTACTAAAAATGAATTTTCCTCTTGCCTTCAGACAAACTATATAATCACTCTCAAACATGACTTAAAAATTCTTAGTCAAATTCAATCTTTCCATTTGTAGCTTTTGCGTTATCTTTGTTGCCTATGAATGCATATTCCATCTTAAAAATTATTTAAAAAAATCTCTATGTTTTCTTCCAATTCTTTAACAGCTTTGTTGTTCACATATCTATATTTATTTCCTGAACAGATCCATTTTCCCTGTGGGAAGGCCAGGTACCGACACCATCCTTTTTCCCTCATAAGAAAGGGCTCCCTGCACACAAACGGTCTCTCTCTGCAGCCCTGGCTAACTAAAACTCGCTCTGTGGACTAGGTTGGCCTAGAACTCAGAGATCCACCTGCCTCTGCCTCCCAAGGCGTGAGCCACCACTGCCCAACAAGAAAGAGCTTTTTATAAGGCAGAACACATCTCAAATACAGATCACAACTTCTCCCCTGCCAGGGAGTGAGGGAAAGAAACCTATCTGGCCTCTTTAGCAGTGGGAGAAAAACCTGTTTAGCTGGCAGCAATTGCAGATGCTGGAGGTGTCGTAACCTTTACCTAGCAAGATCTTTGCCCAAAGAAGTGCCACAGGAAGCAGCAAGTGATAAACAGCAGCCCTTCCTGTTATGACTGTCCTGGTTTGTTTTTTTTTTTTCCTTGCTTGTTTCCTTGCTTTGTTGAGACATGGTCTGGTCTCACTATGCAGCCTAAGCAAGTAGCAAGCTCCTGAGCCTCCTGCTTACACCTCCAGAACACTGGAAGTCTGTTACGTATGCACCTCCACACCCGGCTCACTTCTTCAAATCCAAAGCTAAAGAAGGTATTATTGTGGGGGCTCAATGGACGGGGAAATAAGACTACCCACGTTCTGAACTTAGTAAGCACCCTTGCTGGCTAAGCACAGAACCAGTGCAGCACTGTGGACCAGGAACTTCTTACCGTCATAGCCACCCAGCACAAGCCACGGGAACACCGGTCCTCCAAATGTACCCAGGCACGGGCCGTGGAGCAAACTCGTATCATTCAAGGAGGCGGGGGCCCTGCCAAAAGTTCAGAAAAACTCACCATTAGAACCTCCAAGTCATCACACCAACCTAAACACTCGGATGGCATACCTGCATTCTGAGTACACTCTGGTTCCTTAGTGAATAACACAGCTGTCATGCACCCCTAGGAAATCAAGTCACTGGGCATCAGCTAGGAGTAGCTACCACCCCAGTGAGGCCAGTGACACATGGTGCTTGCTGTATAGACAGGGAAAAAGGGTGGAGGGCAGCCGGCCACCATGACACCTGCCTGGCTCTCTAAGGAAGAATTAGATGAAGGAGATTGTGTATGACAGACTCTTAAACTGTGGGTTGTGAGTCCCACACAGTGGGGGTTACAAAAAAACAAATCACCAACTGTCAACAATTAAAGTTTATAAATTTTCAACTACCAAAGTTATTAAAAACCAAACGCATAAAGAATCCAAGGTGTTTGTGGTAGTGTTCCCTCACGTCTCACTGTGTGACTTCAATGCAGCCTGGGCTGTGGACACGTGTGTGCTTTGCACAGCAAATGCATGACGTCATATCACACACCAACGGACTCGGCCTGGTCCGAGACTGCTGTTGTTACGGTCTGCAGCGTTTACTGTGCACACAGCTCTTCTAAGGAAAACAAAACCTTTCAGTATTTCCATTCAGACCCTTCCCAGCAGGCACCAATTGTAACAGTCTATATTTGGACGACATTGTGTTAGAATGGTTGGTTTTCAAAACTTGAAAAGTTCCATAAATTTGCTAAAGGAACCATGGCTTGGGATTAAGTCAGAATTTCCAACAACTTCTAATTGCCCCAAACAAAATTCTGTATTTATGAGACTAATGCTCTATTGATGACTGTAAAATCAGAATACTGAGCAACTCTGAAAGGCTTTGAAGATGGTGTGTGTTTTGCTGTGGCCAATGTCTACCCAAGATTCCATTTGTGATGTGAAGATACGTAAGCGCGCCCACCGCACTGCCGGGCCTACTCGCTTTCACCTCTAATGACGCTTCTAAGTATACCAAAAAAGGGAGGCTCATGCAGTAAAACGAATTAATTAACCACAATGATAGAAGGCTCTACTTGAAGAAAAAGAAACACCACAATGGGGTGCTGACTCTTAGGAGGAAGGATGGACCTGAAAGCTGCTGACGTACCTGTTAAGGCCGAGAGGTACTTGGGACATACGAATGCACGGAGAAAGCCCCTCCCCCAGGGCCTCTGCCTTTGCTACTCATGCTGCCTGGACACGTCCCTCTCACACCCACGGGCTTCCTCCTTTCCTTCCCCTGTGCAGCTCTCCGTGCTAAAGCAGCACAAACCCAAGCCTTTCCTGCTCAGCCTTAGTGTCCTCTTTGCAGCCCCAGTCTCCACCCGACATGACAGCATGTCACAGAGCATGACATAAAGTCATAAACCACACAACCACTTCTCTCGATGGCAGATTAGATACAGGAGAAGGTCTCATGGAGTAACATTGCTTAATGCAGTCATAGGGTAAATACACATTATGGTGTTTGTACTAAATTAACATGATGCTTTCACAATGTGCTCCTACTGTGAAGAAACACATACGATTTATTGATCTATTGTTGGTCTCCCTCCATTGGGACGTGAGATTTTCGATGCCATCTGGCTCCAGCTACTGGGTCTCCAGTTATAGGAAGAGGGTAAGCGACAGAAGTGCTCTAACTGAGAGGGCACATGAATGGCTGCCACTTACCGTACACAGTAGAGAAAGTGCGTGTGGTAATCGGCATAGACAAAGAAGTCATCGCCTACTTGGCTGTCCAGCACCGCGTGGCTGTTCTGGAAGTAATTTAACACACTCAGAATGGTGCAGTTCCTGTTATATGGGGAGAGAGGGGCCACACAGATGTCCTGAAGTGTCACAGTCTCATTGTTGTAGGATGCAGTGATACTTTCAATGGCCATCTGTAAGTCCAGAACCTGAAAGATTTAGAAAGTAAGCAAACCCAGGAAAATGTCAGGTTTCCTCAGCTCTTCACTAACCCGCTCTGCCTCCAAGAAGAGAACTCAGGTCCTCACTAACCCGCACTGCCCCAGAGAACTCAGCTCCTCACTAACCCGCACTGCCTCCGAGAAGAGAACTCAGCTCCTCACTAACCCCCACTGCCCCGGAGAACTGAGCCGATAAAGACGTTCAGAGGATCTACTTCCTAGGATCGGGGAAGATTTCAACAGTATGGTGAGAGCCAAAGGCCCCTCTCTCCATGTCCCCCCAACCCCCACAGTCATGGCTGGCCTCTACTTCTCTACTCTCTCTTTCTCTTTGTCTTTCTCTGCCTCTACAACCCTCTTAACTCCCCTCCCCATGTCCTGAATAAACTTTATTCTATACTATACTGTGTGGCTGGTCCCTCAGGGGAAGAGAATGCCTCAGCATGGGTCCGCTGAGACACCCCCTTCCCCCACACCTGACTACCCCTTCATAGAACATAATCTCTCTCTTTATCTTTTTATAAACACATCAACGATGACCAGAAACGGCAGCTTACCTGGTGCAGAATCTCTTTGTTCAGTGGAGGCCCAAAGGGCACATTAGTTCCTGAGGGGTACGGCTCGTAGATATGGACACTGGTGTTGGGGGCCTGGATAATAAGCTGCTCTGTGCGAAAGAAAGGCCCAAAGTGCTTGTCAAAGTACTCCTTCTCCAAGCGGGCCTGACTGTAAGGGGCTGACCAGAGCTCCACAGGATTGGTGGTGACCTGGACAAACACCAGGCCAGAAGAGCACGCAACAATGAAGACCAACGAGAAGAAAATGATGCAGGTGGGGTTCCGGACACAGAAAGCCCCCCACTTAGTGAACATGCGCCTCAGACAGTCATCAAATGCTGCACCAAGTGGGTCACAGCATGAGGCCTCCCCTGGGGGAGAGGAAAGGAGAGGAGGTTATTAGCCATTCCCAAAGTCACGGACAGGGAAAGTATTGACTGCTACACCGGGTGCCAGGAATCTAGTCCTATGCCTGCCATGCTCGAAGGCCCCACAGCCTCTGCCCATCTCCTCTCCTTGGCGGCTCAGGACAGACCCTCTGGTGACTCATTTCACTCAACTCTGCCCTCAGGGCTTCTGTGGCTCCTCCCTCAGCCCATAATTACATCACTGCTATTAATTACTAGTCACTGGCAGAAGGCAAGCACTCCGTCTGCCTTCACTATGGCCGTGTCCTCAGCAGCAGTACTGTCTCACACAGGCTCTCAGGCCAACATAATCCGACCCCTGATCTACGCAAACATGCCTACCTTTGTCACTGCTATTCACAGAGAAGGCGATGTTACTGTCAATGGGGGTGTACTCTGACACGAAGTACCGCCTTCTGAAACAGAAGCACAGAGTGGCCTCAGCAGACATCTTACAGTGTTACAGTGTAGCTCACTTCCTCGCTGTGGTCAGCTGCCCCCGCCTGGGCTCACCAGCCTCAGGAAGATCGAGGAAGGCGTTACAATGACAAAGCACCGACAGGTAACTTCATTTTGGAATCTACATGAGTCTCTTTTAGATCCTTTGAAAACTTATTTTCAATAGCAGTGAGCACTCCAGTGCCCAGACCATGGCCCCTCGATGCCACTGTCTAACCAAAGGGACCAGAAACGGCTTGAGCAGAATGACACCAGGCCTAGGGCAGGAAAAGTATCCAGTGAGCCTGGGGTGGGAGCACATCCAAAGAACACAGGAACTCCAATGCCCCAATACTGGATTACAGTCCACAGAAGGCTACTGAGTAGAGGAAGGGTCCCATTAGTAAATGACAAGGGAGACAGAGACAGAGACAGACAGAGAGAGCGCACAAGCCCCCTGAACCATAATTAGCCTGGGGCAAACAGCACAGATTTAAAGGACCCACCAGTGGACAGCAGGGGTAGGCTTGAGAAGAAACTGTTAGCAGCCAAAGTGGAAGGCAACTGATCAAAACTGGCACTTGTGCACACACATGTACACATCTGAACAAATACAAATTTATAGTGCCTTAAAACAAGACGAGAATATAGGACTGCAGTACTGCATGTAACTAGATTTTGATCAGACGTGGTTTACACAGACTGCCTGGGTTACTGCAAGGTGCTTTAAATCACACACCATTTTGAATAAATCAGTATAATTTACTTCAAATGGTTAAATATATAAACAAAATCTGGTTTACTAGCTGCCGGGCATAAGCCATCCAAGGGATGGTGCCCATATAGATATTTACTTCCTGTCTGGATTAACTAAAGTCACTTGTGAGCAAAAGGTGCCATGTGGGCAATTTTACTCTTCTTGTTTTGAAGGAAACAAATCAACCAAGCAGCTTACCTGTGGCACCACACTGCCAGCAGTCCTCCCAAGAACACAAACAGAAACGCCATGTAGGTGATCCACATGATGGCATACATGGCATCCAAGCCCAAGACCCTCCAGGGCACAGGAGGCGGTGGGGGCTGGGGTTTGGGGCCACAGACGACGGAGCAGTCCTGGCAGCTACATGGCCCTGTGACCTCATCTACAGACTCGTTGCAGCCTTTGGTGGCATTTCTCATGGGCTCCATCCCAAGGACTGAAAGATCTACAAGAAGAAATTATGCTGAATTAGGACCTCATGGGAATACGTTCCAAGTTTTTTATCTGCTTACATTTAAACCCAATGGAAAGCACACAGGGGTACTGGGTGGTGTAGCTGAACACGGGGGGAGGGGGGCTGTGTAACCACTCATTATGCTTTGCTGCTCTGTCCTTAGGATTGGGGGGTGGAGTGGGTACTGACAACGTCTCATGCAGGCCAAGCTGGCCTAGAACACATGTCGCTGAGTGTAACTGAGCTTCTGACTCTTCCCCCATATCTCCTGAGTGAGTGCAGGTGTGTGGCCCTGGCTCTGCGCAGTGCAATCCTGAACGCTCGAGGGCAAGCACTCTCAGCTAAGTTCCCCATTTCACATCTGTTGTGATGTCAACGACTGTACAGTGTGTGCCCTGATCTTCCACCAACCTCCGTGTCTGGCTTCCACTCTGAACAGCTGGGCTAATACCACAGTAGACACGTCTCAGCTTTCAGAACACACAACACACACACACACACACCACACACACACACACAACACACACACACACACACACACACACACACACACACACACACACACACACACACTCTCACACAGAGTTCAGTATTTTAGTAACATTATTAATCCCTAAGAGCAATTCCTTTCTCACCTAGCCCTCCCAAGTTAAACCAGGTAGGACAAACCTCCTACTTCTCTCTTTGAATTTATGTTTCTATAGCTGATTATGATTCTTGAGTTTAAAGCAAAATAATAACCTCAGCAAATCTGAGAGCTGCCATCCCTACCTGAAAACACGGGAATGATGGTAAATGGCGCTTGTCCGTTGTCTTTATTGAACATGTACTCAATCCAGTTGGTGGCATTGCAGGCACGGGCGTCCCGGCCACACAAGAGTCCTAAGGCCTTCTCGTTACTGGAAGGCGCCTCCACATCACGGCAGGCATTGTACATCGCTAGAAGAGGAATCCCAAGGGAAAAGATGGAGGCGTTACGCTTGCTTGAATTCACCACTCAGATCTAACCGAACTCCTCTGTGCTGGCGCACAGGGGCCAGCAGGTTAGAACCTGGGGCACTGCAAGACAGGGAGGGAAGAAGACTCGGAACAGGAAGGGGACCAGCATCAACTGTTCTCCCAACAGCTTTGAGAAATCCCACCACATTATAGTCACTCAGTAAGAGGAGAAGAATCTCATTCTGGCAACTCTTCAGTGGGAGACCACGAAGGGGGGGGGAATGAGGACTGAAAAGGGATCACACATGAATCAACTTAGTTATAACTTGTGGGTCCCCACGTGGCACAGACTTCCTAGGGTCATCTTCCCCTAAACTCCCAGGAGATAGCTCTATAGCACTGCTTTACCCCCCCTAGACAGACAGGTTAGCCAGTGTGACAGGACTTGGGATAGATTCCACCTGGCCTCTATCCTGGCTGGAAAAGACATTTTCGACTGTGTGTAAACACTGATGTGTTCTGTTGGAAGCCCTCGATCCTCCTGCCTCAGTCCCTAGAGTATGGGGACTACATGAGCCACCATGCTATCCTTTGCTTCAAGATGTATGCCCGTGGAGCTTAATAGTTTTTTGAAGTAAGGACACAAATATGAACGAAGTATATTGCTATATCTGTAAGAACAAGAACACACCACAATGTGGCTCATTATTCTGTGTTTTAAAACAGCACAAGCAAACAAGCTATACAGAGGGTATATCTTTAAAAACACAAAATCACAGAACAACTCTGAGCCAGGGTTGTGAGTGCATGTCTTTGATTCTACCATGTGGAAAGTGGAGTTGGGAGGATCGGGAGTTTAAGGCCAACCTTTGTGATATACTGCTCAATTCTGAGACGGTCTCAAAAACAACAAAACCCACAACCCCCCCCAAAACTCCCAAATAAACAAAAACAAACTTTACTGAATGCCAGAAATGTAATTACATATCCCATAATATATCCACTTGAGGCACGCAGCTGGACCATGTGACAAGCATGTTTAGTCTCACAAGAAACCACCAAACTATTGTCAACCTGCTGCTGACTTGAGAGTCTCTCAGGGTGGAGCTCCCACCGTGCTTACCCTCCCAGCATCCCCTGCAGTTACTTAGATTTGAACTTCCCCAGTCATTCCATCCTTTTGTACATTTTCACACATTCTTTGGTGAAGTGTCTGTCCAGACTTCTTGGCCATTTTTGAACTCACACTGTTTACTTTTGTAAAGTTCTGGCAGTTCTCTGTGTGCTCAGGTTCATAACCAGACCGGCAGGTGTAAACACTCCCCTAGGCCTTGCCCTGGTCTTCTCTAGCTGTTGGCACTGTTTTACAATGACCTTAGCTGGGTCTCCTGCTCACAGGCATTTAGGGTTTCTTTGGGAGGGTCTCCCTGCTCACACACACTCATGGTTTCTGGGGGTGGGGGGTCATCTTTGCCCACACATGCACATGTACATGGTTTCTATAGGGTCTCCCTGTTCACATGTGTTCAGTTTGTGTGTCGGGGTTGTATAGACACACACATTCATGGCTCCTGTACGGGTTCCCTGCTCACGTGTTCATGGTTTCTGGGTCTCTCTGCCCACACATGTTCAGCGTCTGTGAGGAGACACTGAATCTCTGAGATAATGGCGTATTTATCTTCAGCTTCATCAGGTATTGCAAAATTGTTTTTCAAATGGTTTCAAACATTTACGGCGGCAGGCAGTCTATTGGCTGCCTATTGCTTCAAGTCCTTACAAAGAGCTGGAACTGACACACATGCTCTGTGCCAATCTGACATGGCACAAGGAAAGATACACTGGTGTGTCTGTACTTCATGGATTGTTCTGGACTTTAACCGCTTTTGGTTTCTGCCTTTATTTTCTTACCTTAAAGTCATTTCAAAAAAACCAAAAACCTATGTTTATCTGTACAAATTTCCAAGTATTTTTAATCTGTATAACTTTTGATGACTATATCAGTTTTATTGCCCCATTGATCAACCCTCTCCCCACTTCTCAAGGGTTTGTAATGATACAGCTGTGTGGAACAGCGATCCATACACGGCTCTCTCTGGCCAGGACACACTCTGTCAGGATCCATGCTCCACACAGGGTTGTTTCTGGCCAGGACACTCTCTCCTTAGGCTGCTACATCACACCTTCTGGAAGATTCTGTCATTCGTGTCACTTTGTGAATGGGACTTATTTCCAATGAAGTGATTAAAAAATTCTGTTTGTTTTTTGTTGTTTTGAGAATCAATGTATGTACTTTAGGTTGACCTCCACTTCATGATCCTCTTACCTCAGCCTCCAAACACTAAAAGTAAAGGCATTTGTGCCCACATCTGGCTGTGTTATTTTTTAAATTGGTCTATTGTTGGGGGTTGGTCTGGTGCTGCTGTGTGTTCTAATGCTAAATTCTGGCCCCCAAGATCTGGTTGTAGTCTAGAGGATGTTCTCATGCACACCAAATGATGTAAATGATGTAAACTATGCTCGCCTATGTTCTCTCATTGGTTGAATAAAAGTGACTGACAGACACTTACTGGGGAGAAGAGGGGTAGGCGGGGCTTCTGTTCCAGGCTGAGGATTGCAGGTAGGATCCACAGGGGAGAGGAGAAAACACGGGAAGAGCAAGAGGTCTCCATTAGAGGGGACATGGCCAAGGGAGAGAAGTGTATCCTGAGGACAGACTGACGGAGCAGAAATAACCCAGGGAGACTCAAACAGGAAGTATCTTGGGGAGTGCAGCTGGGAAAGAGCCAGTCAGTCTAGCATAGCAAAACAGTTTAGGGGCAATCGCCCAGTAATTGTGCTAAAGCTGATTAAATAAATCCACTGGACTCTGACTCCATTGTTGGGGGGCTGGATGGGTCATAATAAGAACTAATAGAGTTACTAAATATCCTTCAATAATAGTCGTTATAATTAACAACTTTACTGATCTTATTGACCCTAGCACATTTAAGCATTACTTATTAAATTTACAGAGCACTACATATCACTATGTCAATTTTCAAACGTGCATGCTCTCTTTGTATGCTCTCCTCTCGTCCCTCCCAGCCCTCCCTGCCTGTCCCTGTAACCTCCCACTGCCCCCCTGCTCTCCTCTCGTCTCTCCCAGCCCTC
>CM052715.1:2378123-2458800 GCA_028551405.1 Uromys caudimaculatus
CAGAATATGCAGTTTTTCACCCTTTTTAGCTCTGGGTTCTATTTTCCAATTTTCTTTATAGCTGAACAAAACCCCCTGTGTGTACATATCACGTTTCTTCTTCTTTTTCTTAACCCACTCATCTGTTGATGGGCATCAAGGCGGCTTCCAGTTCCTAGCTAGTGTGAACCAGGCAGCAATGAGCACAGACGTACGAGTGCCTCACGGGTATGGAGTCCTCTGAGAACACGCCCAGGAGCAGGGAGGTGCATCCCATTACTTTTTAGACTGCTCTTACACACGTCTTGTTCAGCCAGGTCTACTTTGCTATTTTTTTGAGCCCATTTCAGTGATTACTGTCTTAAGATACAATTGATTCCATCTGTAATTTGTTCCTTTTCTGTAGCATTTTATTCGTTTCTGAATTCTATCATTTCAATAACTTCCTAGCAAGTAGACGGAACTCTTTATTATAATTCTCATCTCCGGTGACTGATGGGTGGAGCTTCTCATCTGTATGGGGAAACTCATGCTGTACGGGGGTGCTCCTCATGCTGTACGGGGGTGCTCCTCATGCTGTATGGGTGCTCCTCATGCTGTACGGGGGTGTTCCTCATGCTGTATGGGTGTTCCTCATGCTGTATGGGTGTTCCTCATGCTATACGGGAGTGCCCCTCATGCTGTATGGGGGCGCCCCTCATCTTATAACTGTTTTTCTTTTGATGATTGATTTCCTCAAAATCAAAATACCTCTCTGCTGTCACTATTTGTATTTCTATTGTCTCTTAAGGTTGAAGCAAGTCTTGTCTGTCTGAATCAATGGTGGGATAGTTACTAAATTGAACACAAGTAAACTTGCATATACTGAAAAATTTCACATAACTTGAGAAAAAATTTAAAAATACTTGCTACTTTCTTGAGTTTTGGTTTTTCTTTTATATGTATGGCCATATTTGACTGTATGTATGCACGTGTATCACACGTGTCTACTGCCTGCTGAAGCCAGAAGTGGGCATCAGCCAAAAGAGGACACTGGATCTCCTGGGACTCGAGTTAGAGGTGGTTGTGAGCCACCATGTGAGTGCTGGGAATTGAACCCAGATCCTCTGGAAGAGTAGCCAGTGCTCTTAATGGCTAAGTCATCTCCCTAGCCCCTAAGCTTTTGTTATTTTTTAGTTTTGTTGAGTGTTTGGGTCTGTGTGTGTGTATGTATGGAAGTGCAGGTGTCTACAGAGGCCAGAGGTATCAGAGCCCCTCGGAGCCGAGCTAAGAAGGTCACAGCTGTGGTTGTACGCCCACTGACATGGGAGTCCCCTGACAGAGCAGTATATATACTTAACTGCCAAGTTATCACACAGTCCTCGCGTTGGAAGAGTTTTAAAACAATTACTTTAGAGAGACAGTTTTAAATGTTGTAGCTCAAGTCCCAGAATCCAGGAAAACAATGACCAGTGTCCTGAAGCTGTGACTCTCTACACAGCTGCTCGGACAACAGCCAAGGGTGCAGACCCAACCCCGTGTCCTGAGCCAGCTTTGTAAGAGGAGGAGTAATGGCGTGCTCACCGTTCGCGAAGCTCTGGCCGACATAGTACTCTAATTCCTTCACATTTGTCTTATTCTCCTTCG
Organism: Uromys caudimaculatus; assembly: GCA_028551405.1. Taxonomy (NCBI): domain Eukaryota; kingdom Metazoa; phylum Chordata; class Mammalia; order Rodentia; family Muridae; genus Uromys; species Uromys caudimaculatus. The sequence continues at coordinate 2,379,729 of CM052715.1, forward strand.
TCTCAGGGTCAACGTAATCTTCAGTTGCTGTCACATTCAGAAACTGACTCTGGTGCGGGCTACATGTTAGCTCACAAAACAGGGTCATCAGGTTATAAAAACATGATGGACATCTAAAGAAAAAGTAAATTATATTTTATGACTTCAGATATATCAGTAAAACTAAAAGGTAAAATAGCTACAGAATATTTAAAATTCATTGAAAAGAGACAACTTACCATGAAAACATAGACTCAGAAAATGTTTAATCCTATTTCTCCCCAGACCCGCAGATTTTTTATTTTTATTTTATGTGCACTGATGTTTTACTTGCATGTTTGAGAGTGTCAGATATATATAGCTATAGAACTGGAGTTACAGACAGTTGTGAGTCTAGAATTGAACCCAGGTCCTCTGGAAGAGCAGTGCTCCTAACCACTGAGCCATCTCTCCAGTCCTTAGACTCACACATTCTTAAAACCTTATGTAAGATAAAGAAATAGCTTTTAAAACTGTCCTAATATTATACTTAATTTTTAAAAGGAAAAAGGGAGGTTTTTCTGAATTCTGTGCTTTGTAATTAGAGATTTCTATCTTTATTCCAAAAAGTCATAGTTCTAATAAAGAGAATAAGGGGTAGACATGTGTGTGTGTTCATGCGTGTGACAAAGACCACGATAGGCTCTACACCTTCAGCTTTCATCTGAGAGCCAGATAACACCAGCCTCTGCTGAAACACGGGAGGACTCCCCTGTGAGTTCTGAAGGTTAAAAAGAGCCATCACCTTAGGAGGCCTCAAACCAGAGCCTGGCACAGCAAAAGGTAAAAAACAGAAGGGCCACAGCAGCACCCACTGTGTGCACTGCAGCAATACTCGGGCTTCCAGGAAGACCACAGCTGACTGCTGTCCTCTGGGTTCAAAGTTTAAGCTCCTAATGTTGACTTGTGCATGTGGCTAAAGGGTTCTTTCTCCCTTGGCCCACACTACCACACTAGTCCATGGAGTTCTAGAAACACGAGCAACTGAGATTACTGTCTAGTCTGATTCAGTCCCACTGATCAGACCGACAGAGAATGAGGGCGATGTGTCCAGTCCTCAAGAGTCTCTGCTCCAGAGAAGGTGACACAGAGGTCAGTGGCTCTTTTTCAGACCTTGGCTGTCACTAGGGTCTTTGTAAGACTAGTACATGCCCTTAACTGCTGAGCTATCTCTCCAGGCCAAAATTAGAAGAATTTTGAAACAGATACTTTAAAGAAATTGTGTTAATGGAGTAGCTCAGGTCCTACAATACAGCAAACAGTGACAAAATCAGAAAGCACAACTGCACCACTGTCAGGAGTCATTCCTGGGACACTCTGCTTTCCGGAGTCACAGATATCCCAAGGTACTTCATTTAACCTCCATGAGCACTGATCTCAGCAGCTGTATAAAACTCCATGTTAGTTTGCTTTTCTTGTTATCATAACTGGATCTTTACCCCCTGACAACATGGGAAGGGGGCTAGCTATGGGAAATGGTTATATCCATAATCCATCATTAAGAGTGGGTAGTAAATAAATGTGATCTAAGTGAGGCCTCTGATCTGGTTCTGCCAGTGCCAGGAGCCTAGTGGCCTGAGTGGATTCTTAGTTCTTGTCCCATTATTATATTCTGTGCTATCTGGAAGAACAATGGCTTTCCACTCGGTACTGCCCGCCTCTCCTAAGACACAATGCCCTGAGCAGAAGCAGGGTCCTGCCGCCTATAGTGGTATCTAGAGAGGGCATCTTCCTTCTTTACCTCCCTCCTCATCCACCTTTACTAGTGTGCTAAAGTCTGGATAATTTACAGACACCAAAATCTGCTGCTCTAAAGACAACCACCAACTCGTTCTTTGCACATTTGAAAACTGCTAGATGGGCTTAAAGCACATCTATTATACAATCCTTCTGCACTGCCAACTGCACTAGAATGAGTGTACCGTATAGGAGCTAATGCTAGCTCAGCACTTCAGCAAAGAGAGATGCAAGGACGTCAGGCAAGAGCCAGTGGAATGCTGCCAAGCTGATGATCTGATTGGATTCTTGGACCCACATGGTGGCAGGAGAGAACCAACTCTCACTTGTCCTCCGATTTCCATTTGCATATGCACACAATGGGTACATGTGTTGCATACACGCACACAGTATGTACACGTGGTGCATAATGCATGCGATAAGTAATAAGTAATAAAAACTTAAAAAAGGCAGCAAGGAGTAAGAAAGAACCACACGGATGGCAGACCCAGGTCGGGCAGCAGGGACCACTCCTCAGCACAGTGCACAGAGTCTCTGCTCTGAGAAACCCTAGGCCCCTGTGCAGTTCCCTTTGCAGGACAGGACACCTCCAAGGAAACTAAGCCTTCACTCTGAAAGCAACTAGGAAGAAAACTAGTGGTTCTTGTGACTTCCTTTTTCCCTCTAACACACTATGAGCCCCTGCTCCGGAGTACAACTGGTCGGTAAAGGCACACCAGAGTGGCACCACCGTTTGCCGGTGGTCAGCCTACCTGGACAGAAACTGCAGGGGCAGCTGCAGGTTGCTCTTCAGCGTCTGAAGCTGTTGAGTGTCACAGCAGAGACTGACATTGTCAAAGAAGAGTCCTGGACAGAGCTCCTGTGAGGAGAGAGCAGGTTCAGATAAGCACAGTCACCGCAGGTGATGCACTTGCTCTTGTTATTCTCAGGCACGAGACGGTATGTCTGAGTCGCTATCAAGTCGCCATTCATAGAGTGGGGACTCAGCCCGGTGGTGGTGGCACACGCCTTTAATCCCAGCACTCTGGAGGCTGAGGCAGGCAGATCTCCGAGTTTAAGACCACTGTGGTCTACAGAGACTTCCAGGACAGCCAGGGCTACACAGAGAAACCCTGTCTCAGAACACACCCCTCCCGCCCCCCAACAAAGTGAGGGTTCATAAGAAGTAGCAGAGACAACTCCTGATTTTTCCTTTACTGCTTGGCTTTGTACGTTCAGCCACAATGCTATATCCACTTCTCACTCCAAGGACAGTCAAAACTTGTACTAACTCTGAAGAAAGGAGCAAGGGTGTTTAAGGGACCTAGTCATGCTGGATTACTGAAGCCCCAAAGCCAGTCTTTTCAGCCTGATTTTTCCCAGTATTTTTTTTTTTTTTAAACAGCCCTAAGAATCACGCTAACAAAAAGCAGCACCATGGGAGGCGAGTAGAATTCACAGGCTTGCAGGAACAGAGAAATCATGGAAAAAGGGGACGAGAATGCCAGCCTCTTGGTGGCGAAGTCTAAGGAAAGCATGCCCTGAAATGGAGGAGCAACAGCAAAGCTAGCTTCCAGTGCATGCGAGTACCATCAGGTACCAAGGTAACAGTAACTCCTTACTGGGACACTCCAGGACACAGGGTCAGCGCCTGTAAGATCAAGTCTTTCATCAGCTCTGTGTTGTGGGGTACAGGCTGGAGTCTAGTTAAGATTTGAGCCCCAGGGGACTGGAGCAACAGGTCAGCAGTGATGACTGATCTTGTGGAGAAATCCTGTTCAGTTCCCGGCACCACATGGTGGTTCACAACCCAAGAGATCCAACTGGCCTCCTGTATATAGAGGCTCGCACACATACGTACACATACAAAACATCTTTAAAGATTAAAGCCTTTAGTCTCACCTCCAGCGTCCCTGGAACGGTTATATAAGCTATCGCATATGCTCAGGTGCTCTCAAAACAATAGCTGCTTACCTGCACTAAGTCATAGCCTTCCTCTGGAAGGGGTTTTGGTGGACCAGAATATTTACAGTTGTACCTCTTATCTTCAGTCGCAATGCCACACTCTCCATACCAAATACAGGAATCTGAAAACACCTATAGAAACATGAAGAACAGATTTTAGCAAGAAAAGGTGCTCAGCCAACGAACCTTTCACGCTACCTACCAAATGAAGTAACAAAGGGTCTTGCTAAACACGTCAGCAATCCCAGCACTTGTGAGGCTGAGTTCAAGGCCAGTCTGGGCTGCACAGTTAAGACTGGTTTGAGCCGGGCGGTGGTGGCGCACACCTTTAATCCCAGCACTTGGGAGGCAGAAGCAGGCGGATTTCTGAGTTGAGGCCAGCCTGGTCTACAGAGTGAGTTTCAGGACAGCCAGAGCTACACAGAGAAACCCTGTCTGGAAAAAAAACCAAAAAAAAAAAAAAAAAAAAAAAAAGACTGGTTTGAACTACCCAGTAAAACCCAGTCTCAAAACAAACAAAATGAAGCACCCAGGCCACGGCGGGGCGGAGCGGCAGCTCAGGATTAAGAGTGCTTCCTTCCTTCACTCGCTCACAGAGGACTCCAGTTCCCAGCACCCACCTGTAGGCCAGCTCCATGGTATCTGACGCCCCCCCTCCCAATCTCTCTCTCAATATCTTTTAAAAAGCAACCAGGCCTAAAACCACAAATGGATTTGTCAGGTCAGTGGTGCAGGGATGGGAACTATTTACAAGAGTCAGATTTCCCACTTAAGAGAGGGTCTAGTTCCAGCAAGGATAGGTAGAAGCAATGTTGTACTTAGCAAGTTAGTGATTAGTAAGACACTGTTTCTTGGGGAATTACACACACACAAAAATTAAACAACCAAAAGGCTATTTCCCTATATATTTAGATTAACTACTATTGGTAATTCACCTGAGGAACAAAACCCAGACATATCACTAACCTTACCTAAAAGGCTGTGCAAGAATAGATACTGTCCCTGAGGGCTCAGAAGACCGCCAAGGAAGGCTAAATTTAAGGACCATCGGAAGGCCACATTAGCCTACTATTTCTTATGGAAAGATGTCTCAAGAGCTGCTCAAATTCCCCATGTGACAGTCACAAGGCTGCCTGGAACTTAAAGGTTCCCGTGAGTCACCACCCTGCCGAGGGTGCTGCTCAGAGGAAGCCATACTGTGCCTCACAACTGACTCAGCAGAGATGACCCGGCAGGCCAGGGACACTGGCTTAGAACTGTCCCACAAGAGCAAGCTGGATCCCAAGATACCTGGTGCCTTAAACACGCTAACCAGGAGCAACAGAGCCACACACAGGCAGGCAGCTAAGTGTGCTCTTTAGTTTCCAGCCAAGATGCAGAACCAGAACATAGGACATGGTGGGGGAAGAAGGTGGAACAATTGCATAAACTGGACCAGGGCACACAACTGTCATGGGATCCAGGGTCGATACAACTTGCTTCCGAATTCATCCTTTGGATAGTAAAATAAACATCACAGGTTGCTGGATGTCGTGGTGCAGGCCTGGAACCTCATCAACCACAGAGGAGGGATGAAACAGGAAGTAGGAGTGAAAAGCAGAGTGTGGTGACTTGGAACTCTCCCCCACCCCCCACCCCTGACAGACAGGGGTGTAGCTGGTGGGAGAGCCGTTATTTAACATGCGGAGAGCCCTGGGTTCAAAACAGCAAAACCAAACCAGACACCCCCAAAGCGCATGAGATACAGGTGTCTGCCTGCGGAACCACGCAGCCCAAGAGAACAAGCTGCTTCGGGGCTGGCTATAGGCCTATGGCCTCACCCCCCTTCTAGACTCACCGAAAGGCCTGTTTAGGAGAGAAATCATCCAAATAGGCAATTGTCAATATTTTAAACTAAACCCAGCAACTCTAGCAGAGAGCTGCAGTCTGGCCTTCCAGCAGGCAGGCGGACACTGAAGTAACTCAAGTTTCAAAAGGCTAAAGCTGACTAGAGGTGCTGGTAGAGCTGACGGCAATTTAAACAGGGAGGCTTCTCTCATTGTCAGAACTCTACAGCTGCCAAGCCAGGCTCACAGCAGAATTCAAAGGAAAAGTTCAGAGGCCAGTTAGAGTTTATCTGAGCAAGGCCATACAAAAACTGATTAGGGATTCAGTAGGGCCATCACAGGTTCTGAGCTGCACAGTCCAATAGTGTAACCAGATGGCATTTACCACAACAAAGGGTGAGAGAAAGAAAACAAGGTGACTGGTCCTCTAATGGTGCCAGTTAGGTAGTCCCAGATTAACATCGGTTCTTTGACTTTGATTAAATCTATACTGGCCCAGAGCAAGCATCAGCTCCAAACCCAAGGCCCCACAAACCTTAACAACAGAAACCTAGTCAAAAGGCCAGACAAATGACCTAACCTGGTTTCACAAAGACCTGCTGTTATGCTGTCATGGACTTCAAAGTCAAGTGTTTTTCTGCCCCTTTGAAAGGAGGGGAAAGGAGAGGAGTCAGGAGCTCTTTGGATCCCAAGAAGTCAATACTCTAAGTCAGGAAGTTGAGCACACTACACTTAGAGAAGTTACTTAACCTTTTTAAGTAGAACACAAAATATTTGGGGTTTCCTGTACATTCAAAGGCAATTGTCTCCCAAAATCATCTTGCCCACAGTAGTGGCCCTAGCCAAAGGGGCCCAAGTGCTCCTAAGAGCACTCAATGGTTCACAGGCCCTATGTGTCAACTCAGCATGACAGGTGGTACAGGATTGCTCAGGCACAAAGCAAAGCACTGGGAGACTACGAACACAATGTGTCCAAGGTCAGAGTCTTGGCTAAGCCAGGATTGAAATGGAAGCTTTAGGCTCCAGGCCCAGACTCTCCATAAAAGACAATTAGACCACAATTAAAGCCTTCTCAGGAGTTACATCTGCCCACTCCCACCTCGGCAAGCCCATGCATCTCACCCAGGAGCACTGAAGGGTGAGGCTACAGCAAGGCGAGCAGGGAACCTCACCATCTGGTCTCTTTCTTTTCAGCAGGCTAACTTCCCTGTTCTTGGTGTCTGCACCTGCCTATGGGCACTATTCTGATTTCACAGATGTCCCTGCTTCAGATAATCTCTGCACACGTTTGCCTCTCTGCCTGCCAGCCTCTGGTGCTCAAGGGGAGACTAATCTTTCTCAGTGCCTCCACAACTGCCATTGGTAGGGCTCCCTTGCTCAGTCATCTCCACAGTCTGTAGTTTCCAGGTGCTTAGAACCCATCCTCAGCTGCTGCCTGTGACAAAGCCTTACACACCGTGCCCTGGCTCTTCTCTTCTGTCCCCTCCTCAGGGACCCATCTACCTCCACAGTGGTTCTTGTCTTCTTTACTACCTATGGCTAAAGCCATTCTCCGGTCTCCACCTCCCTTGTGGTGCCTGCACCTAAGCTCGTCCCTCCAGAGTACCTGCCAGATGTTCTAGTCCCATAAGGATAATGTGCACCACCCACTCTTAGTTGACGGGCTCTTGCTAAGTGTGTCCCTATTGTCACAATCCCCACCCAGAACAGATCTGTGACTCATCTGGATTACAGATGAGCAGGTAAAGGTGCCTCATCTGAAGGATTGAGTCACAGCAGAGCTAGACTGCACCTACAGTGGCCTAGGTGTGTGGGAGGCCAGGGCCTTCCTTCCACTAAAAGAAGGGACTCCAGACCTAGAGAGACAGGGCTGGGCCATGCTCATCTCTGCAACCTATGGAGGGTCTAACTGGCACCTCAGAGGCAGGATCCACAACCTCAAAAATCACCAGACAGTAGGCAGTCAGGGCTTCCCTGGCAAAGTGGACGGATGTGTCATGAAGTCTCCCAGGACTGTCACACTGACACAACCATGCTCTGGGCAAGTAGACCTCATGTGGGCCATATACTTCCCTTTTAGACAAAGAACCCAACTTCCAAACTTAAAGCTGTGATACAAGAACCCTGATGAGCCGGGCAGTGGTGGCGCACGCCTTTAATCCCAGCACTTGGGAGGCAGAGGCAGGTGGATTCCTGAGTTCGAGGCCAGCCTGGTCTACAGAGTGAGTTCCAGGACAGCCAGGGCTTCACAGAGAAACCCTGTCTCGAAAAACCAAAAAAAAAAAAAAAAAAGAACCCTGATGAGTGTGGTGACACACGCCCCTCACCCCATCACCTGGATTGCTATCCGAGGCTGTCTTAGTTAAGGTTTCATTGCTGTGAAGAGACACCATGACTAAGGCAACTCTCGTACAGGAAATCATTTTTCTGGGGTGGCTTATAGTTTAGATGTTCAGTGCATTACCATCCAGCAGGAAGCGTGGCAGTGCGAAGGCAGACATGGTGCTGGAGGAGCTGAGAGCCCTTCATCTTGATCCACAGGCTGCCAGGACACTCTTCTGCAGCCAGCCAGGAGGAGGGCCTCTTGTGCACTGGGAAGAACCTGAGCATAGACACCCCAAAGCCCTCCACTTCCTCCAACAAGGCCACGCCTCCTAACAGTGCCACTTCTCAAGGGTCAAGCACACTCAAACTACCACAGAGGCCAAACCAGGCTACACAGCAAGACTCTGTCACCAACACAACCCAAAGGAAACCAAATAACAAACATACCCTGGTTTTGAACTCGGAAACATTCTCTTAGGGAAGGAAGCATTATGTGCAGTATTAAAATGAAATTCACCAGTGTTTGGGGGTCTACAACCACCACAAAGAGAGCCTAATCACACACAAGCTGTGTTCTAGAAAGGGACAGGAGTGAGGGTTGCACACATGTGATACACTGAGGCCACTGAACGCCGCTAAAAGTCAAAGCCACACATGTATTTTACCACCAAAATAACACAAAACAAAAACTTGGTCCAGATGTCCTTCACCAGATAAAATGAAAACCTGTCAAGAGCTTCAGTTCCCTATCACCATTGTGGGGTCAAACAGGATCAAGGGTCACGAATCCAAGTGTCACACCAAACAGCCAAATCTCTCATAGCACATCCCACTGACTTACGTCGGGGGACACTTCACAGTCTGTGAGCTGTTACTATGTCAGGATACCTGAGGCTAGGTGATTAATAAGCAGAAAGTTCTGTGGCTCACAGATGTGGGGCTGGAGGGGCTTCATCTGATGTTCTTGCCACTGCCTCTATGGTGGGAAGCAGAGGGCAGACCTCCAGCCAGGAAAGGACAGACTCACCCATTCTTAGGATCTCCTCTGAGCACAATTCACTTCACAAGGCGCACGGATCGATCCGTCCGACAGAACACGAGTGGCTTAATTATCAACACTGTTGCGGGGGTTGTTGGAGGGGAGCTCCAGCACATGAACCCTGCTGGCACAGGCAAGCCGACCGCAGACGCACTACTGTTCACACGTACCACTCTTACAGTGATATTCTTAATGAAAAGACAACATTATTTGAGTATTACATTTCTGTCCATTTCTAAATATTTTTAGAGACTGCAGAGTTTTCTCTAATTGCACCGCCCACCTACCACAGATATCCAGATTTTGCAGATATACTGAATTCAAACTAAAAGGCGTCTCTTAGATCTCTACCCCACCCATTTCTCAAACTGAACTGGTATAATTTATCACACCCAGGTCTTTCTAGCTTTCTAACTTCCCCCACAGGTAAACATCCAATTGTCACTTATGCAGACTTATGTCACTTATGTCAGCTCCCTTCCACAGATCATTCTTTGGCTCTTAACTACCCTCTACTATCTTTATCTAAGACCTTAAGGCCAAACTCCAATCATAGAAAACCAAGCCTCATTGTTTCTTCCAGACATGGTGTCACCCATCGGGTCTACACTCTCTAACGATCTTTGCTTAGCTGCTCCTCCCAAGACTCATTTCCTCTTTGGGCTGAACCCTGACTCCTTCCACCCTGGTCTAGTGCAGTGTTCCCAAAGTAGGTCAGCTGCCTTAACCGATCGCAGCGGAGCAGAGCCGGCGCTTTGGGGCACCCAACCCCTTCCTCACAGTCATGGAGGCAACCCATGTCTCTTGCCATGGTGACATGTTTTGGTCACATCCTGAGAGCTCCCCTGTGGATCCACTAGGGCTAGGCACTGATAACTTCTGTCTCTGAGGGCCAAACGTTAAATAATGAAAGCTTTTGAGATTCAGGTCTCTGTGGCAAATACTCAACCCTACCTGTAAAAGTTCAAATGCAGCCACAAGAAGCAAACAAGTGGGCATGTCCCAAACATGTGGGCTAGGCTGCTGTTTGCTGGTTGTCGCTCTAGGCTCAAGTAAAATTTATGAGACCTGAAAGAGTATTTTCTTGTGTTTGTCTTGATACCCTCATAAGACCATGGAATCCTCAACAGCTGGGCCTAGGTGTAAGTCTTCCTTTGAAACACCCTGCACAAGCATCCAGTCTACATCAGTCCAGAAACCAGCAAGACTCACAGTTCGTTGAGGGAATCTCACTGATTTCATGAGTTCAGAGAACTCAGTGACCTGGCTTCAACCCAGGCTTAGTAGTTACAAGGCTAGAGAGTCTCTACTTTTGAAAGGTTGGTCAGATGGGATTTAATTACAGACATCTCACTGAGTCAGAAAGCTGCTTTCAACTGTTAGAGGAGCAGTACTGGAAGAGGTAAAAAAAAAATTAACCCTTTGGCCATCTATCAGCACCTGCAATCTCTGAGCCCCACTCTACTGTCCATGAGCACAGATGGAGAGCGGCTTACCACACTACACAGAAGAAATTCTGAACAGCAAGAGAAATGTGTGCCTGGTGGCCTAGTGAAGCCTACCAAGGTCCAAACCCACAAATCGGGAAGGAACACCAATGATGTGCCAGGCACACACTGTGGCATTTCTCACTCGTTCATTTCTAACGTCCCATCATCACACAGAATATGAGAATTTACAGGGAAGGGAAGTAAGGCTCAGATATGATAGTCCATGGTATGGCTCATAAGTGACATAATTCGGAAAAACAAGACAAATGGCTGCCAGCCCTTCTCTGTCTCTTCCCACAAGCCTTCAGTGCCTGCACTGTTCCAACTCCAGCCCAGTTGGGCACTGGCAGCCTCAGAAGAGGAAGTTGCAGCAGACAGGCTACCCCCACTGACTGTTCCACAAACTACAGATGTAAAAGCAACAGCTGTCACTCACATCTCTAAGTGGCTGTCAGATGTGACCAAAAGTCCAGTAGCTCTGTGACAGAGCCCAGACATACTACAGTTGGCATTGCCACTTCTGCTACGAGTGTGGATAAAGGCAATAGAGGGACCTGGGGACACAGCTGGCTCCAGCTCCAGCAGGAGAGGCCGGTGGCTGCTGGTTAACCCCCTACCACTGCCTCTCTAGAGAGCGTGGACACAGGCCTGCCCAGTCAGAACAGGGCAGGATGAGCTGGAGGGAATCCTGCCCAGAGAATACACTGCCTGCTGTTCCTTTGGAATTCGGAAGACAGATTAAACAAACATGGAGGTAGAGGCTTAGTTTGATCTGACTTCTAGGGTAGAAGCCTCTAGTTCTATTTCAAAGCCAGTCTGACAAGCAAGCGCATGTGCACACACACAAGCAAACGACAGATTCGTGTGCACACCACACTTGCCTATATATAGGTGTTTAAGTCACATATTTCTGAGTGAGATGGGCTCAACCACTCCAGCTATTCACTTCGAGGACAACCCTTTCCTTGCAGTGTAAGCGCCTCTCCCAAGGCCACACTACTAGTTACTATTACTCATTTATGAGCTTCCGCACGCACAGGGTCAGAAGAACCAGCCCAAAGTCACAGCTCTAAAATAAAACCATGAGGTGAATGCTGCTGTGTGCCTGCAGAGGGCCATGGTCAGCAGACTAATCACTCCCCGGGCCACACTGGAGACAGGAACAGGTGTCAAATGAGAAGCCTTACTAGCCAAACGGGATAATTGCTGAACACCCATTTTAGGAAGCAGGTAGCAACATTTGGACTTGAATAGAGGGCAGAAACCAGAAGACAGCAGTTCAGGCTTCTGGTCTGCCATTTGCTAGCCATGTGACCTGGAGACAAACATCAACTTTAATGCTCCTATTGATAAGGAAAATATGGGGCTGGAGAAATGGCTCAGTGACTAAGAGCAATGGTTGCCCTTTCAGGAGTCCTGAGTTTAATTCTCAGAACCCACATTGAGGCTCACAACTGTCTATAACGATAGCCCCATGGGATCCAATGCTCTCTTCTAGTGTGCAGATAAAAGATCCATTAAATTTTAAAAGCAGGATAGATACAGTTTTATTGAAGGGGTTCTGGGGAGACAAAATAAGGTTAGTTGTGATAACAATGACATGCTGTGCAAAAGCGAGTTAGCTACTTTTTGTCTTTAATTGTTTGTAATCCAGATTGTCCCCACTGCCTGCTAGTAGGCATGGCTACGTAATACCTATAAAGCCAGCTCTCATGTGGAAGTCGGGACAACTTCTAAGAGTTGCATCTCTTCTTTCACAGGGGTTTCAGGGACTGAACTCAGGTTGTCGGAGCTTGTACTGAACACACACTTGCTGCCCTGCTACAAAATTTTAATTCTTATTGGTAAATATTTCTATGTATTTATAGGATACAGTATAATTCAATATAAGTATGTGGCATGAAATAATTAAGTTGGGGGAAGAGTGTTTTCATCTCAACTATTAAGCATTTCTGTGGCTGGTCTCCATCTTCCCAGACTCCTCCTGGTCACCTGGCACATAACGCACCCTCAGAGCTCAGCTCAGAGATGGTACACTCTGCCCTTATGCTCAGGATTTTCTCACCACGTTGTCATTCTCGCCCATTCTCCCGCCATTATGTGTGCACACGACAGAGACGGTAGCTAACACTACACAGCCCTTTACAGCAGACACTCTGCTCTCCCAAGGCCTTGGGGCTTCCGGTCTCTGCATCCTACACTGTGCCCAGAACCTCCACTTTGTATCTAAGGAGAGTAAAAAGCATCAAGGAGAAACTCTTCAATCGTCTCTCGGATCCTTCAGGAAGCTCATTCACTGCATCAGAGTTCTTAAAAACAAGTACTTGGTTTTTTTTTCTCAACATAACATTTTTATTGACTCTTTGGGAATTTCACATCATGTACCCTGGTCACTCTTACTTCCCAGTCCTTCCAAGTCCACTCCCATCCTTACGACTCCACTTCCCCACCCCCACCCCCCAAAAAGAAAAAGAAAACATGTTCAATGTGTGTTGCTCATCTCCTCACTAGAGCACGGCCAAACGCCCAGTGGCCGGCCCTCAAAGAAAATCGAATCGTTCCTTACCAGAAGCCATCGACTGTGAAGAGTTACACTTCAGCATCCCTACCACAGATTTTAAGAGTTCTCTTCAATGGCTTCCTGTCAAGCTGTTACTTTTTTTTTTGGGGGGGGGGAGCGGTGGAGTGGAGTAGGGGTTGTCACGGGAGCCTTCTATGTCCCTCTTTCTCAACTGTGTTTACAGTCACTGATATCACTGCAGAAGGAGCTTCCTTGCCCTTTACAGTCAGCAGGAGCATGGACCGTGGTCTACATGGCCTTTGACATCAGTAGTCTCCAGTGGCAGAACTTGCCACATCAACGTGGCCTCTGGGACACCGGCCACAGCAGTCTGGCCCATGGACACGAATGTAGCTTCAGGCAGCAGCACAGACCACAGAAGGTACTTATTTTTTTAAAACCATATTGCTTTTAAAGATTAAGATAAAAAGACACAGGGTGGGATCTGCAGGAGGTGGCTCAGTTGGTGAATTAATGCTTGCCACACAAGCATGAAGACCAGAGTTTGGATCTCCAGCACCAACACCAAAAATCAGGCACTGTGGTAATAGGCACTTATAATCCCAGAGCTGAGGAGCTGAGGAGGCAGAGACAGGAAGATGGATCTTTAGGGCTTGCTGACTAGCTAGTGTGCTGACTAGATGAGAGACCTTGACTCAAAAGACAGGAAGAATGACTGAGGCAGACACTTGGCCTCTGTCCTCCACATGCACACCTCCCCCACTACACACAGGCACAAGCCAGGCAAAGAAAGCCTGGCTGATCAGCAATCACTGTCATTGCCAGAACCAACTGCAAATACAGAATCACAACTAACCTTTAAGTCCCTCTTCAAGATCCACCGTGGGGCTGGAAGACTTAGTGTTTAAACAGAGCCACACATCAAGAGTCCTGGCCCCATTTGGAGATCATAATATATAGTTCTTGCCCTCAACTCAGTTACAAAGCAAGCAAACAAGTTTACAAACAGCCTGGAAAGCAGGCGCAGTCAATGTGACTTTCTACAAGGGAAACTGGAGTTGCCGTGCAGAGATGGAGTTATGTGCCCCACCCCACCCCCACACACCCAGCCACACACCCGGCCTATGAGTTCAAAGATTTTTAACAGAAAATGCCACTGCAGGAGTTTAGGCAAAACCCAAGAGCTTGAGTGGGAAGGTATCCTGGCTGGGGACCAGCGCAGGGGCACCAATAAAGCTCCAGCTGACGGGACCTTGACGATCTGGCCAAGACCTTGTGTGGTTTTGATATCAAATGGTCTGATGTGTCTGCAGAGCAGAGCCACAGGTGACAGGGTGAAAGGGTCCCTACTGAACTAGGCCAGACTTCTCAGTAGGTGATGAACCACGCTTCAAACAGAGGAGTGAGGAAGGCTGCCCAGGACAGCGTGTCTGTGCCTCTCTCAACAGAGGGACTCTTTGTTCTGGGGAATATAATAAATTCGGAGAAATACAAAGTTCTATTCAGCAAGTCCTTTACTCTTTACCCACTTGCAAAAAAAGAAAAAAAAATCCTTCCTTTTCAGCAGATAATCTGTTATCAATTCTTACAGGATCATTCAGACCAGTGGACTAGGAAAGATTACATATACCCACTCCATTCCTCTAGGCCAAAAGATTAACCCATTCCAGATTATCTCTGAAAAAGCCATTTAAGTGTTTAATGAGTTCTGACCTCAACAAATTCCAAGTTCCTCAAGGCGGGGGAACAAAGACAACCAGGAAAGACAGAACTGTGTCCCCAAACTGCCCTGCAGTACTTGGACAACACAGGTGGGCTGTTTAGGCTGGGTCTATTTACCTGACTGGCTTAGAACTTGCTAGACAGAACAAGCTGGCCTCAAACTTAAGAGATCAACTGACTCTACCTCCCCAGGGCTCTGATTAAAGGCACGCACACCACAATGACTAGCAAACATGGGTATTAAAACCAAGCTGTCTAAGCCGGTGCAGTGGCTCTCACCTGTAATTCCAGCACTTAAGGGGCAGAAGCAGAACTGCAGTGAATTCAAGGCACACCTGTTCCCTACAGCAAGACCAGACACACAAACAAGCCAAAACAAAACAGAAAAACAAAACATTCGACTTGGCAATGCTAGCCCTTCATCTGTAAGTAGAAAAACTTAAGAAAACCAAAAATCTCTCCTAATGCATTCTTGGTCCTCCAAAGGACAACTGCCTCTAATCTCCAAACAATTTACCGGTGCTCAAAGTCAGTCAGTCAGCAGCAGCCACTGACTGGAGTGAGTTCCAAAACCCAGATACCCCACCCCCATCTGTCCAGCTGCCCTGGGAGCCTCTAGACAGCACTGTAAAACAAGAGGAGTGTTTTAATTAAGATGAGGGTGGGAAGACTTTCGGGCATTTTGCAAGAGGATCAGCTCGAGTCTACTTCAAACGCTCACAGCAGAGCTACTCCGAAGGTTACCTTGAGGTGAAAGAGAAGCAGAGATAAGTTTAAGCCACTTTATAATGTGAAATCGGCTGACTAGGCCATGACCTAAACCTCTAGGGAAAAGAAAGTGCAGACTTTAGGTACTGTTAGGCAGGGAAATGAAGTAACTTCATCTCAGTAATAGAAAGGTATTTATCATTACAAAAAAAAAAATCAAGTCTGAGGCAAACACCTAAATCAGAGATGGCAAGAGTTGGCCTGCCCCAAACAACCAGCTCCTGCACCACCAACTGTCTTCTCTGCTTTCTCTCACTTTGGGTTCAGCCTGGTATCGAAAGTGTACTCTTCGGCTCCTTGGTCAGCATCCCTAAGCCCTTTTGAGCACTTCACAGAGATTTAAAGAACAAAGGGTAAGTGTCCTGGACCAGGGAACCCCTTCATCTGCTCTCACTTCTAATTCACCACACCGTCATAAGCCATGAGGCCATTAGAAGGGAGGTAGTGGCCACAGGGGCAGAGAGTTCCCATTGACTTAGTCAGTCTGATGACTAAGGGGGTTTAATTAGTACCCCTCCGTAGGCATGCATCCCCAAACACACACCCACTTTCCAATGAAAAAACTGTAGACACACAAACAGTAGTGACACACCCATACCCAAGTTGGCCACAGCAAGGAAAAGCCAGAGGACGCTGTGCCAGGTGTCATCCTGTCCCTGGATAATTGTGGGAAGGGGCAATTAAACCACTGTATTTGTGAGCCTCGATTTCCTGAAACGTTAAAATGAACGTGAGAAGAGGCAACCTACATTCTTTAAAGTACTGAAGACTGCTTCAATTTGGTACCCGAGTTTGGTTCTCCACCTCCATCGTCTGGAGACAAGGAGCAATAATGCAGTCGGAGCTAAGTAAACTTAGGAGATCCTGTGCATGTAGAATCTCTTTTGTTAAAATGGCTAACAACAAGCAAAGTCCTCCTCTGCCCCCATTGTCCCTCCAATTCCACATCCTAAATCAGGTGACCACCGCTGGAACAGCTCCACGCTAGCCAAATAGAGGCCACAGCTGTCACCCTCTCCCGGAGTACGGGACAGCGTGAGGGTAGACAGACATAGGAGAAGGCGACCTCCACGGCTGCACCGGAAGACCAACTTCCCCACGCCCGCAGCTCCCCCTCCGGGGGTCTCTGGAGCCGCCGCACGACCGCGCCGCAGCCCGCCCAGCCCGCCCGGGTTCCTGGAAGCCGCTCACCTGCGCAGGGCACAGCAGCAGCAGGAGGAGGCCGAGGGCCGGCTGGTGCTCACCCATGCTGTCGCCGCGCGGGGCTACAGCTATCGGTTCGGCTCGCAGTGCACCGCGACCCGAGCGCCGCGACAGTGGCGGGCAGCTTCGGGACCGGCGCCTGACCGAGGAGGGGGCAGGAGCAGGCAGCGAACTGCGCGCGCAAGGCAGGAAGGACGGAGGCGGGGTCAGGGCTGCTGCCTCTCGGACCCTCCCCGGAGGCGGGGCTAAACGCTCAGCCTCGGGGCTTAGAGCGCATTGCTGGGCCGAGCCCTTAGCCGAGCCACGTCTGCGAGCGCCCTCTACCGACCCGCTAACCTGCCTCTTCTCGGGGATCTGCGTAGCCCCGCCCATTGTGGGCGCGTCTTAAATGCAGAATTTAGGACAGGCCCCTCACCCCCAGCCAAAGTCACGCAGGCTGGCGACCTCCCCGGGAAGTAGTCCAGCTTTGTGCCGTGCGGTTTCTGCGCGCCCCTTGGTGCGGGGTTGGCATCTTTTACACCTGGGAAGCTGCACTTTAATATTCATCCTGGGATGGTATTCTGGACTCATTCCAACAACGTCTGACTTTCATGTTTTAACCTACTGTTTCCCTCCTTTTTTTCCTGCTGGGTTGGAGAGGTTAGGCGAGAAGGTTTAAACACGTACTATTTTGAGGCAATTTTCCTAATTAAGAACCCGTTCCTCGAATCATTCGGACATTTCAATCTCTGTTTCTTTAGGCCCCGATAAGTAGTGCTCTAGTCAACTGCTCCCAAGCTCAGTTTCCTAAAAGAGATCGGTGTTGGGGCGTCTTCTAGCCAAGCCCCCAGGCAGTGACGAGCGATGGCCTGACCCTGTTGTGATCTGACAGCGCTGTGTGGTGATATGGGATCTGTTTACTGCTAAAAGACCTGGTTTGAGAAAACGCAAAACCGCACCACCTACCGGCCGAGGCGCGTCTAGTAGTGAACCTATGCTTATGGTAGAAATAGAAAATACACAAAAATTTAGCAAGAATTTTTTTTAAAAAATCACTTAAAACTTTAAAAATTGCTTATAATTCTACCATGATGGAAATCTATGTTATACTATTCTGTATTTTCTCTTCTTATGAGTTTTTTTTCTCTTAGTGGAAAATTATTTTAACACGGTTGAGTCCTAAACAGAAGCTTTTTGCTCTCACAGTACCACCACCACTTTCCTTCCCTAGATGCCCTTATATTCCCGAACTTGCCTAGATTCTACAAATCCTTGACTCTTCTGGTACTCTCTGTTTCCTCTTGGTACTGCATTACAAAGGTCTAAAAGCTACTGATCATTTTCCTAAGAAGAAAGAGAGAGGCGGGAACAGAAGTTCTCAGAAAGAAGCTTCACCCATTTAAAACATTCTGCAAGGCTGATTGGCCAATAAAAACTTGTTTTCTGGAGAGCTGGTCCAGAGGGCGGGAGGGCAGGAGAGCTATCCCTGCCCCCTCGATGGCTGTTAGTACTTGGGAGAGCCATCCCTCTACCTTGCCTGCACAACACGATGGGGCTGGTCCTGATGGCATAGGCACTGGGTGAGCCAGCCCTGCCAGTGTGAAAACAGGAGAGCTGACCCAGCCTCTCAAAGGCTGCGTCATCTGGGAGAGTGGGCCCCCTGACTGGGCAGTACAGTGGAGCTGGCTCTGTAGGTGTGTGTGAGCCGGGCCCAAGGGCATGAGAGCTGACCCTGCCTCCGATTGATGGCAGCATTTGGGTGGTCCACCTGGGGCAGTACAGGAGAGATCATCCTGGTGGTGCCGGTAAGACAGAGCCAGTGCACTGACCAGCTCAGTACCACCCAGGCCCAGAGCCAGCGCTCTGAGCTGGCCCTCCCAAAGTCTATATTTCTTCGAATGGTTGGGACATGTGAAAGGGCCAGTCCTGCAGATCCAAAGTTCTAGGATCTCCATGGCAGGGCAGCAACAGGAACACAGGGAGGAATCCAGATGAGGATGCAATATTGATGGTGTCACAGAAGCCAGAGACCTAGAACTAGAACAATCACTCGTTGCAAGGAACATCTGCAAGTGAAGCTGTGTGGACAGAGGGACACACTGTGGGACACACTGACACACTACAGCTTCCACGATGAGATGTTTTCTATGCTGTGTGTGTGTGTGTGTGTGTGTGTGTGTGTGTGTGTGTGTGTGTGTGTGTGTTATTTTAGGGGAGGGGGAGGTTGCAAGGGCAAAGGGCAGATTTGAGGGGACCGGAAGATGAGCAGAACTGGAGTACATGATGTGAAACTCACAAAGAATCAATAAATAGTTTAAAAAACAAACTTCTATGGAGAGCTAGAAAGTTGCAGGTCCAGAGTCAAATTATTTCAGGCTCCCTAACTGTGTGTCACCCACCTCTGTGTGTTGACCTAATATCCTTGTGACTATTGGGTAAGTGCTTTTGAGATGTACAATGGAGCCCCTTGTCTTCTCTACCCAAAGGCTAGAAGTCTGAAGAGATGACACCTGAGGCAGACAACAGGGCTCCCTGGCTCTGCTGTAATTTCTCTATCAAACTCTTCCACCAACCTCTTCTCAATGCGACTTTATTTAATTTTATCCTGTTACTATACTTATTCGTGTGTGTGTGTGTGT
The DNA here is from genome assembly GCA_028551405.1 of Uromys caudimaculatus. Taxonomy (NCBI): domain Eukaryota; kingdom Metazoa; phylum Chordata; class Mammalia; order Rodentia; family Muridae; genus Uromys; species Uromys caudimaculatus. The sequence goes on from CM052715.1 coordinate 2,398,940, forward strand.
GTGTGTGTGTGTGTGTGTGTGTGTGTGTGTTTCTGTGTATGGGTGTTTTGCCTACATGTCTGTCTATGCCCCTTATGACTGTCTGGTGTCCATGGAGGCCAGAAAAAGACATTGGGTCCCCTAGAACTGGAGTTAAAGTCACCTGTAAGTCACCATGTGGGTTCTGGGAACCAAACGTAGGCCCTTTGGAAGAGTAGCAAGAACTCTTAATCCTCAAGGCATCTCTCCAGCCATCCCCTATACTTTTAAAGATTATTTTTAAAATGTTTATGAGTCTGTGTAAGGGTATGTGCATATGCAGAAGGAAGTGTCAGATCCCCAGTAGCAGGAGAGCCACACCTACTCCAACAAGGCCACACTTCCTAATAGTGCCACTCCCTGGGCCAAGCATATTCAAACCACCAGGGAGTGGCACTATTAGAAGGTATGGTCTTGTTGAAATAAGTGTGGCTTTGTTAAAGGAAGGGTATTACTGTGGGGGTGGGCTTTGAGACCCTCCTCATAGCTGCCTGGAAGCCAGTCTTCTCCTGTTTGCCTTTGGAACTATAGAACTCTAAGTTCCTCCTATGCCATGCCTGCCTGGGCACTGCCATGGCTCCCACCTTGATGATGAACTTGTAAGCCAGCCCCAATTAAATGCTGTCCTTATAAGACTAGCGTTGGTCATGGTGTCTGTTCACAGCAGAAAAACCCTAACTAAGACAAAATCTTTTGTTGTTCTTGTTTTCAAGACAGTGTCTCACCATCTAGCTCTGCCTATCCTGGAATCACTGTATAGACCAGGCTGGCCTCAAACTCACAGATTCATCTGTCTCTGCCTCCCAAGTGCTGGGATTAAAGATATGTGCCAGTATGCTCTGCCTAACAATAATAAAATCTTTTTTTTTTTTTTTTTGGTTTTTCGAGACAGGGTTTCTCTGTGTAGCCCTGGCTGTCCTGGAACTCACAAATCCGCCTGCCTCTGCCTCCTGAGTGCTGGGATTAAAGGTGTGCGCCACCACCGCCCGGCAATAATAAAATCTTATTACAGTCAAATAACTATGGGTTTTTCCCCCTAAAATAAATTTAATCCCTTCTCTAGCCCAGCCTAAGGCCCCCAGCTGATTTGGAGACTCCTAAGTATAAATGAATTCAAGTAGATTAAGAAAATAAAGTATGCCTGGCTTCTGCACAGATGAAAAGCTTGCCAGGTTCCTACCTTGAAATCTAAAGTTCAGACATTAGAAGTAAGGAGAGTTGGGCCTTCGTGGTAGTAAGATGTAACATCTTGTCTGCCATAACAAAACAGCAGGGACTAGGTGAGTTCAACAGCATGAATCTATTTCTCACAATTGTGGAGGCTGGAGAGTCAAATGCCAGATAGGCTTGGCCCTCAGCAAGGACTCTCTCCCTTGGTTGTCAGTGTGTGCTATTGAAAGACCGGACCCCCTTATGAGGAAAGTTAGACCCCTAGCACACTTGGAACCAGAAACAGAAATAGGACTGAAATTGCATGCTTGGCCAAACCCCACCTGGCTGCATTCTTTCCCCTAAGAAACGGTTGACCTTGGCCTGGCCCCAGGGCCAGAGGCACAATGTTCCAGGAACTAGCTAACCACAAAAATGTTTGTGCAACTGCCTTGTGACTAACTTAGAACATTCTGTACTTTCCCATAACGCAAATTCTTTCCGTTCCCCACCCCTTGCTTTGTGTTTTTTTCCTTTAAATACCCCTGACTTCAGCTGCTCAGGGTCGGACTCCTCTGCCCCTGCATGGGTTATGAGCTCGACCCCAGTGCACTGGTTCCCTGAATAAACCTTGTGCGTTTGCAGCAAGAACGGTCTTTCGTGAGTTCTTGGGGGATCGCGCCGTCCCAAGACTTGAGTGAGGGTCTCCCCACGTCGGGGGTCTTTCACTATCTCTCTCTGTCAGGACTGTCTCCCTCTAACCTGACTTTAGATGCAGTCACTGGCCAACTGTGTGGTGATCCCAATAAAATAAAGTATTACATTTGGCTCAAAAATTGTGGTAGTGATCTAATTCTTGCCTGGTGGAATTATCATCTTTTGGAGAGCCCAGTGAAATCAGACCATCCACTCAAATACTAAAGCTGGGCCCTCACTCCAGGACTCTGTGGCTGAATGTCTCAAGAGGCACAGACCTTGAGGCATTCCCGGGCTCTGAGGCATGCTTTGGGTTTTGTGGACTATTAGAGTGAGCTGCTGTGCTGAGAAAAACAGCAAGTATCTTCAGAGGCCTCCCCTGGCAACTCAGTAATTTTCTGTGTTATCTGGCCCTGTTGGGATCCCAATCTGGGACAAAGGTCTGAGGAGACTTAATACTCTCCTGGCCAGGGCAAAAAGCCAGATGTTGCACTGCTCACCTCAGGTTCTTGGTCTGATTTTGTGTCTTCTCTGTTTTGTCTTTGGTTTCATTTTTACTGTCTCCATATCTTGTACTTTCTATGTTCTGTGTTAAGTGGTTTGTATTGATCTTGGAGTGACTAAATGCACGGACAATATGGGTAATAAGAATAGAAAGCCTAACAACCCTCTAGCCAGTTCTAAAGACTTTTAACAAACTTTATTTCCCTGTAGTCAAGGAGGATTACGATTTCCTATCACCAAGAATCACCTCTGAACATTCTGTGAACTAAATGACCCTCATTTGGGGTTGAGTGATCCTTCGAGGATACTTTTGGTTCTCAGCTAACCTGGACAATGGTGAATGTCACCCTCTGTAAGCCTGCCCACCCAGATCAGATTGGATGCATCTTGCCTTAAGCTGAAGCAACTTCCAATCCATGGCCTCTGGATGAAGGTTTGTATAGTCTGTAATGGGCAAGGTAGCCAAGCCCTGACAGTTGACATCTGGGCCCTCAGGGCCTGTAGCAGAGTCCTAGAAAGCCCCTCTGAAAACCACTCTGCAGGACTCACAGGAGAAAGAATCTCTTCTCCCTCCATGTAACCATCTTTACCCTCCTTCCTCCTCACCTCAACCTCCACCTTCGCCACACCAGTGCCCGCCACCACAACCTTACTCTGCCTCTCCCTCCACTTCAGCCCCACCCTACCATCTAGTTCTTCCCTACCTCCCCCTCCCTTCCTCCTTCCCCACACTCACCAGGGGGTCCCATATGGACCTTCTGACTCCTACCCTCACTCTGGGACCCCACCACCTTCTGTCTTTGCTCTCCTGCAGCAGTTGGCTGACATCCACTATCTGCATGCCCGTTTCTCCACTACAGATCTTTACAACAGGAAGAACCAGAACCCTGCTTTCAGCATTAACCCTGACTCAATTTCTCTAATATATTCTATCTTTTTTTCAGTTACCTCCCTACAGGAGACAATCTTCAGTGGGTTCTCCATACTACTGAAGAGAGGGAATAGATTCTCATGAAAGCAGTTGACACACTCCTAAAATACCTCAATGACTGATGACCAAAAGAACAGCTCTGCCAATGTGGAGACCCCAGTGGGACAACACTAAGGGAGGAGGAGGTCACTTGATGAGTACCACCAGGTTCTGCTGGAAGGGATGAAATGGGCAGTCTGAAAGCCCACTAACCTGTCTAAGGTAGCAGATGTGAAACAGGTGATTCCAGAAGAATCACCTTCAGCTTTCCTGGAGTGCCTTCTGGACATTTATCACTCCTATAAACCCAGAGGACCTGGCAAATATTAAGGCTGGTAACCTTACCTTTGTTGCTCAGTTGACATAGATAGAAAGATACAAAAGATGGATGGGTTAACAGGAAAGAACAGGTCAGAGCCATTAGAAATTGCCCAGAAGGAGTTGGACAGCAGAGACAATAAAGAAGATCTTTGGTCAAAGAAGATGGAGCAGGCCACCACAGCTGCACTACAAGCCCCATCCACTTTCAACTCTGCCCATGCACTCCGTGATAAAAAGAGAAAATCTTTGCAAAAAGATCAATGTGCCTACTACAAAGAAATGGGTCACTGGAAGAATGAATGCCCACGATAAGAACATGTAGGACCCCAAACCCAAGCCAATCCTAGCTATGGAGGATTAGAAAGGTCAAGGCCCCTTTGAACTAGGCCTCCAGTGGCCTATGGTAACCTTCACCATTGGAGGCAAGCGTGTAAATTTTCTGGTGGACAAGGGGGAATTACGAGAATTCCTAGGACTCTTTACCAATCAAACAACGGAAGTATGGGGGTAGAAGGAAATATTAAAGAATAGAAGTGGGCCATTGACTGGACAGTTAACTTAGGACAAGGAACTATGGCTTTTATTGTTAATTATCCCTACCCTTTAATAGAATAGGATCTCCAGGCAACACGATTGTTTTCAGGAAACATTCTTAGGCTGCAATTGGGAGGCCTGCTAAGGCTTTAACTATAACATGCCCAATAAGTAAGGAGTATTTCTCCTCCAAAATCCATCCCATTCCCTTGAAGGGGAATGGAAGAAGTTGTAGATCCTACAGTTTGGGCAGAGGACAATCCTCTTGGCTTAGCTAAACATGTACCACCTATCATAGTGCGACTGACATCTGGGGCTTTGTCCATGGAGTCAAGCAATGCCCATCTTCCCAGAAGCCAGAAAGAGGGCAAGGTTCACATAAGGCACTAGCTTGAAGCAAGCATGCTCACTCCTTGCCAGTTGGTCCGGAATACCTAGTTGCCTGTCTAAAACTCTGGAACTCAAGATGATTGACCAGTACGAGGGAAGTGAACAAATGGGTAGAAATGATTCACTCAGCTGTTACAAATCCCTACACGTTGCTCAGTCTATTAGTTCCAGAACATAAAATTTATACTATATTGCCCTTAAAAGATGCATTCTTCTCCATTCCCCTGCCCAAATCAAGTCAGCTTGTCTTTGCATTTGAATTGGCCAACCCTGAAATGGGGATATCAGGACCTGAACCTGGACCAGACTGTTACAAAGGTTCAAAGCCTCTCCCATCATCTTTGATGATGCACTCAGTCAGGATTTAGGTCTCTTCTTCAGTAAGTACTGTGAGATAAGCCTGCTTCAATATGTGGATGATTTACTACTGGCCGCTAAAAGAGGAGAACTGATTGTGAGCCACCAGAGGCCTTTTGGAAACCCTAGCCCCATTAGGCTACAGAGTTTCAAAAAGAAAGCCCAAGTTTGCTCTCTCCAAGTTACCTGCTTTGGGATATGAACTGAGAATAGGTGAAAGACTGTTGTTGCAGGCCTGCGTAATGGCCATAATGCAAATCCCAGCTCCAATCACTAAGAGACAAGTGGGGAAGTTTCTGGGAGCTGTTGGGTATCGTCATGTTTGGATACCTGGGTTTGCAGAAATTGCCAAACCCTGTACTCTGCTCTGGCTGGGGTAACACTCTTAGGGAATGGACTGAGGAACATGAACATGCCTTTAAGAACTTAAAAGAGATCCTTGTACAGGCCTCAGCTTTAGCTCTCCCTGATGTCTCCAAGCCCTTTCATTTTTATGTCCAAGAAAGAAAGGGCATTGCCAAAGGAGTCCTGACTCAGACTCTGTGTCCCTGGAAAAGGCTAATATCTTACATCTCAAAGAGACCAGATCCTGTAGCCTTGACATGCCCCCACCCCCATTTAAGAGCCATCGCAGCTACCAAAATTCTTGTAAAAGAAGCTGACAAACTCACAGTGGAACCAACTCTAACAGATTCACACTCACTCTGTGGAAACCCTGCTGAGAGATGCCACCAACTGATGAATGTCAAATGACTCTCTGAATCAGTGTTCAGCCCTTCTGTTAGATAAGAAAAAACTGACCTTTGGTAAATCCTTTACCATTGATCTTGCTGTCCTGCTGCTGGACAATGACCCTGAGTAACCCTTCCATGACTGCACTTTGTTGTATCATTCTCAGCTCAGGGACAGTAGAGAGGATGAATAGAACTTTAAAGGAGATTTTAGCTAAATGCATTCTTGAGACAGGCTGTAACTGGGTTGACCTCTTGCATTAAACTCTTCTCAGGGTTTACTGTACCCCTTACCAAGAAAAGTTCACCCTATATGAAATACTCTATGGGCAACCACCTCCCATGATCAAAAGAAGGGGACCAAACAGTCTTGGGATGGACTAATCTAACTGACCAATCCCAGCATAATACAGACTTCAACATAATAAAATATTCTTTAAAAGGTTCTGAGAACAGAAATTACAGGTGTGTTAAAATAAGGGAAAGGGATTGAACTTAACATACCTAGAGGAACCCTGTCTGTAATGCATAACATGGGGTATAACCTCTGGTCCCATCTAGCACTAAAAACCCAAAAAGAAAACTCCTTCTGTGTCAGAAGAGATATTTCTATTCCCAGGTTCTTAAAAAGGAATTTGTATGAAATAGAGGTTTCACATGCAAATTATACAAGGATAACAGGGGACAAAATGGATCATGCCCCCACTGATGTTTTCAAACCTTGGCTAATTTTCTCATTAATAATGTCTTTTTCCTCCACCGTCTATGTTTTGATTGCACTAATGTTTCTTCTTAGTGTAAATCCACTTCTCACCACACCCTCCCCGTTAGTAAACCATTGTCCTTAGGATAGACTTTTCTCTGTGAACATGATACTTACTCTATACTCTCTGCTGTGTATAAGGGTTTATGTGGGCTAAGGCACATTGCACCCTTTTTCTTCAGCAAATCTTTACAATCGGTGAGTAGAGTTACAAGAGCTCTTCCTGAGAATTGCCATGATTCCTTACATCTATCAGACACCACAGCAGCTGCCACCATGGCCTTTCTGTTACCTATTGCAGGAGTTGTTATTGGACTACAAACAGACGTTTCTAAAATAGCCTGTATAATTTAAAAACTACCAACATCACAGCAAAAATATTAGCAGAAATTAATCAAGAAGTGGGAGAACTGAGAACAATGCTTCTACAAAGTAGAGCTACTATAGACTACCCGTTATGTAAACATAATCTTAGAAGCTGTCAGCAATTTACCAAAATGTGCTGTTTTAATATTTCTGTTTTCTCTCATACTATTGACAACTATATTGATGATGTACATAGAGAAATAGATAAACTTTCTCAAACAAACTTTGACTGGCATCTCTGGCTAAGATAGCTCTCCCCCTTCATTGGCTCTCCAATATTATTTCTATTGGTTATCATAATTAGGCCTCTGTATCCTCTAACATATCACTAACTTGATCATCCATCAGATAAACGATTCTAGAATCATGTGTTTTTATTAAGAGATGTGTGTGTGTGCGCACACACACACATGCTCATAACACAAACTAAGTACAGTTCCAGGTGACTAAACCTTTCCTTGTGCTTGCTTGCTTGCTTCTACTCTAGGCAAAGGAAAATTGTGTTATGTGAGTGGTGGAACTCTATAGAGTCAGCAGCGCCAATTTGCAAATCCAACTCCTAAATTGTAAGCTTCCTCAACACCAGGAGTGTCCTATTTGAGTGGAAGTACACCACAGCCTACAACTGGATTAACCAACTTCAGTATCCACAATAGAGTAAGTAAAAACTGAGCAGCAATGCCCTATGTCTAAGTCAGTCATATCTTCTGATACTGAAGCCACATGTTGTAGCTATAAGCTGTTTTAAGTGAAATTTCTATAAAATTCAGTTTGCTTAAGAAAGAAGCTTTAAAAGTCTTATTGAAGAAGCAGTGGCTAGAGAGATGGCTTGGCAGTTAAGAGCATTTGTCCTTGCTTAGTACCTCAGTGTTGTGGATAGCCCTGGGGTTGCTTGTATTTTGATGCTAATTCCACTCTCCTGGGCGGTGCTACAAATGAGGAATGAGTCATGTACTCAGGTGAACCATCCCCTAATGAACAAAGGAGCCAATCACTGAGCGAGTAGGCGGGACTTCAGGGTTGGACGGAGGAAGAGAGGAAGCAGGAGAGAGTTAGGGGCTTTTTGGACGGGGATAGCGAAAGGACAAGATGTAGTTGCTAGTGTCTACCAGTTTCAATGGCAGATCTATCAGGATTCGACACTGGAGGATTTAGATTTACATGGCTTATGAGATTAGGATTCTAGTTGTTGCATCCAGAGATTGACCAGAGATTTACCATTGTTTCTGAACTAAGTTTGTGTAGTGTTTTCCTTCACAAGGTGGTCCAACTAGGTTCCAGAGAGAAAGGTATGGTGGCAGAGCATGGGTTTGCCAGTTGTGCACAAAAGGTCATGGAGGTTTTAAAGTATGGGGCTGGTGTGGTAGTGATCCGCTAGTGGGAACTTAAGGAGCTGGTTGGAAAGATTTTGGAGCTCTGAGTCAGAGAGTTTCCGAGAGATAAGAACAGGCTGGCCATTGCCTGCTGGTACATAGCCAGCTAGCCTGCTGGGGCTGAGAATAGCTGGGTTAGTGCAGGAGCATGCCGATCCTTTTTAATATGTCCTGCAACACTCTGGTTCAGCTCCCAGCACCAACACGTGTAATTCCCATTCCAGGGGGTCCAACAACCTCTTCTGGTCTCTGCATATACCAGGCATGAATGTGGTACACATACCTGCCTGTGGGCAAAACACTGAAACATACACAACAGTTTTTTAAATCTAAAAATAGAAGTTTTATTATACAACCTCAAAGAATCAAGAGTGTATGTTGAACCTAGACATGTTCAAGCATGATCATGGTATGTGGGCATCATGGTATATGTTTGTAATACTAGTACTAAGAAGATCTCAAGGTCATCCAAGTTTGAGGCCATCCTATACCAGGTTTTATAAAGAAAGGAGGCCACTGTTTGGAGGCTCAAAATCCAAGATTGGCAGTCTTGGCTATTTAAATCATGGTTATATCAAAACGTGGGAGGTGGTATCACATAGAGGGAATGTATGTAAGTGTATCTCAATATGTGCTGAAGAGGTTGCAAGAGAGGAAGCTTCTTCCTGGGAAGAAGGCAGCATCTCTCCAACAACTTTTTCTCTTGAAAATTAATCTACTCCTTGGAGATCCAACCCATACATGAGACCAACACTAAACCTTTCATGAGGGTTGTCATGGACCAGTCACCTCAGAGTAGGCTCTATCTGATAAAGGTTCCTAGCAATTCAATACTGTTCTGTTGAGGAATTAAGTCCCAACATGAGTTGTGGCGCAGCAGACCACATTCTAAACATAGAACCATGTACTTCTTTGCTTTTGCTGTGTTTTACAATATGTTGAGGTGCAAGTAGACACAAGGGCATGAACTGGTGTGTGACACCGACATAAAAATTCTCCCATTATGTCAGTTCTCTCAATTGTAAGACACTGCTGAATCATAACTATCCTGATGAAGGCCAGCCTCCACACTACAGGTAAATGGAGGAGGCAGAGTGTGGAGTCAGTGAATGATCTTCTTCTGACTTCTTCTGAGGGAGTAAAACTTAATTCTCTGGGGCCAGCAAAAAAAGGGGAAAAATCACACACACACACACACACACACACACACACACACACACACACACACACACACACACACTTGGGGGATGAAGCAAGTTCCAACAAGCTCCAATGACTTTTCAATACACACATACACACACATACACACACACATACACATGTGTATGCACTCGTGCACACATTCATACACTGGGTGGGTGGAGCAAAGCTCCAACCAACTTTACACACACACACACATACACATGCATTTTATGGATGGATGGAACAAATCACCAATGAGCAGGCTCCAACAAACTTCACATATACTCATATACATATGCATATGTATATACATATACATGTTTGGTGGATGGAGCAAACTCCAATAAGTTGGCTCCAGAAACTTTATTTTTTCTCTTAGCCTTTTTATACCATCTAAGACAGAGTTCTCTATGTAAGGAAAAAATTACCTCTTAGCCATGAGTTACATATTCTTTAAAACATATTCTTCAAAAACAGATTAAAATCATTACACAAAGGAAATTACAACAGGATTATTCATGATGTATTCTTCTTTGGAAACTAAACGTTTCCCATCTCTCTTTCGCTCCACAAGTTCAATGTATCCCCAAGCAATAATTCTTTTGTTATTGATTAACAAAGTTTAAGCAAGCCAGTGTATAGTAGCAAGTTTTTTCTGATGCTAAGCTGACAATGATTTATACTTACGAAGAAACAGTTCATCATCTCTCTTACATCTTATTTGAAGTCTTGCTCAGCTAAACTGGCTAATCATCCATTCTCCATTCTTATACTTGTAATAGAGTTATTTACTCTTTATTCATAGTCCTGTCTTCTCACGGCACACACCGAAACCTGTGGCCACATCCCTAGATCACAAGATCCAGGAACTCAGACCCAACCTAGAATGAATGCTTTCTTTGCTCATTAACTTGTCCCAAGTCTATTTTTCTTGCTAGTACAACTACGTGTTTGTAATGCATGAAAGCTTACTGTGCCTCTTTTCTTACCTGTGCAGCCTTTGTTTCCTGTTCTACAAGGAGGGGGCTTATTCTAGTCTTGATTCTAACTTTGTTGTATCTTTCTGGCAAAACAACTTAAACCATCCCCTTAAACTTTCTATCAACTACCTAACTTCCTAAAACTATTTAAATCAAATCAGGAGTTTCATAAAATTATTAATTCATCTAAATAATATTATTTTGTGAACATTAATCTTCATATTGATCTGCAGGAAACTTGGGCTATCACCCAGGAGGTAATCACACAAGGCTACAGGCAGTGAGAGTGTCCCCATGCCCAGTCACACCATGCCAGATATATGAGGAACACAGCAATGACAAACATGGGAAAGCACATCAGTAGCAAGAAGCAACTCTGGGTGGAAGCCCCTGGGGCTGGGCCTCTCCAGGGCACATTCATTGCAGCCAAGCCAAAAAAACAAAAACAAAACAAAACCAAAAACCAAAAACCAAACCAAACCAAACCAAAAGAAAACAAAAAAACTGGTGGGCCATCTCCAGGAAGCTTACTTGCCACTGCATGGAAGATGTTCCAAAGAGAGACTCTTGTGTCCCCCACTTTGGTGAACAAATTATTAAAACAATGGTCCCAGACGAACTGGAATTTCCCCAGAACCTCGTGCTGGGAGAAGGGAAAGGATACAGCTCCGATGCCCGGCAAAGGAAAACCTTGTGTTCAGGAAGTGATTCACACAACTCTAATTGCCAAAGCATTTATCAGGATAGACTAGAGCCTAGGCAGTGGTGGGTCAGTGATGGGCAGGAGCTGACCTTAGCCAGGACTGTCTAGTTATACATGTCTCATGAGTTTAAACCTAAACTCATGTCAGTACTTCCCAAATGTACTGGGGGAGGGGAGGGGCATCACAGGGACTATTCCCCACATGGCCACATCAAATAAATGTCCCTTCCTAGTCTTCACTATCTCTTGCTTCTTTAGTTGCCTTATTGAAGATGGATGGCTGAGTTTGGTATGTTTTGGCTGACAGAGCCCAGGCTCTGTCCGCAGAACTCTAAACAGTTTCAACAGCACCTATTGCACATGGTCAGTAGGGGCAAATGAGATTGTCTATACCAAGTCCTTACCACCCACGTATCTTGTAACAAGAAGCATTAGCTTTTTATTAACCTGTGACCCATTCCCCACCTCCGGTAGCTACTTGGGGCATTCAGCCAATTCCAGCACCATGACCACCTTGCTAAGCAGTTAGGAACTCAGCGTCTTATGTCACATGCAGGCCCATCTCAAGTCTGCAGCATCTCCATCCCTCCAAGCAGCCTTGTACTCAGGTTAACCTTTCCTTCCTCCTTGCCATTCCTCCCACAGCAGCTTAAGAATGACATGTAGCTTCTTGTTGCAGAGGATGGGACAGAGGAAAGCCAGAGCCACCACGGGGGTCTTCTCTAGATTCCTAATGTCCCTGCTATGAGTGTGTTCTGTTCTCCAAATTCTGAAAACTGGTTAGCTATTTCACAAGAGAAAGTTTGCAAAGGGCTGATGGATCAGGAGCAGCCCCAACAATGACGATGGAAGCTAGGGACTTCTACTTTCTATGTCTTTAGTGACTACCCCAGGAAGTTTTGTTTGAATGGAAAACTTTAGGAATTGCTCACACATTTGTAGCAGTAGAAACAATAGTTGATCAGGCCTTTAGTGAAATGAAGCTCAAAGTTTGGGATCCTAGACTCTAATCTATTTACCAATGGGGTTGAATTACTCACTCTGAAATTTTATTCTATTCCGAAGCACATGGGGGCCAGTGAAATGGTTCAGTGGTAAAGACACTTTGGCCAAGCTTGACGACCTGAGCTCCATTCCCAGAACTACAGTGGAAGAAAGAGCCCCCTGTATTGTTTTCTGACTTTCAAGAGTACTGCAGTGCCCAAAACAATAAATGTAAAAAGAGGCTTTAAAAACCACAGAAATAACACCTGACATTTTTTTTTCCAAGGAAAATAAAAGCAACAAAGGCAAACTGGGAAGTGTATTAACTTTATTTTAAGTATAACATGGAATGTGTTGTCAGACAGATGGATGTAGTGGCAAACTTTTGTAGTTCAGCTAAATGGATTATTTGCAGAATTGCTCGTGTTAAGTCTTCGGATGAAGACTGGATTGTCAATGAACCTAATATAAAGAGTCCTTTACATGTATGCAAATGGAAACACGGGTTCTGAAATGCCAGACACCTTGTTCAGTCTTTGGTAGGTTCTTAACCAACTTCCCTGCCATGGATGACATCATAGTTGCATCTAGATCAAATGCTAATCCAGACATCTGTTTCATACAGTGCAAAGGTCTTTATTAAGTATTGCTAAAGATACTGAATTAATTTCATGGCCCTAAAATAGTTCATATGAGGGACAGGTCAATGTCAAGAGGTTTTAGTGAAAAACATGAAGTTTCAGATACTGTCTTTTGGCTTTGTTGTTGTTGTTATTGTTATTTGCAGTACTGTTTTCTTTTGGACCCGTGGTAAACAACTGGTTCTGGTATAGGGCTAAATAAAGGGGAATTGCAAAGCATTTAAGTCCACATTAATTTCTTCTTCAAGGCGAATATAACATTTCAAAATTCCCCTGTAGGAAATATGTATTTACATAACTTCCCTGTGTAAAAGTCTGCCAATGGGGAAATTGGCACTGATTTTGAGCTACCAAAATGTTTGTGTCTGGTGTGGTGGCAACACACAGCTTTCTAATCTTTTATCTTGAAATTGGACTGTGTATGTCTGCAGAGCCCGTCAGACTTTATCCTTGTCTGAGGCCTGTGTGCTGTTTGTCACTGGCTTTGTTAGCAGTGCTTATCAAAATCTTATCATTCTGAAAGAATTTATCATAAACAATTTTAAGAGACCATTTTCTGATCTCAAAGGTTCCATTCTGGCAGACATTGCGTGTTAGTTAAGCAAAACCCACCTTAGGGGTACTTTTCCCTCCATCTTAATTTGACTTTACATGGAGACGACTGGTTGGAACTGGAACACAGCATGAGCTAGAACAGTGGATGCGTGTTTACACGCGAGAAGTACTGTTAGTGCTCCATGTGGTGCACAGGAGAAAGCGTGATTTCTGCACACGTGGTTGGGCAGCGACAGAGTCAGTTAGACACCACTGAAAGTACATTGAGCATCAACTTTAGACCCTCCTCAAACAGTTCAGTGAACTTGTGGGTCTTCGCTGGAACCAATTCACCCATGAGCATGCATAAATAAGCACCTGGTAAATACTAACAATTCACCCATGAGCATGCATAAATAAGCACCTGGTAAATACTAACAACTGCCTTTACTATGGAGAGTCCCCAGTAGTAAGAGTAACAACAGCGCTGCTCGTGTATATCATGTTTCATCCAGTGAGCTCATAGTCAGTGTGTCAGAGGCTGTGCTTCAGGAAGCTCCAGATTCCCCAGTGGATTGTGTCTTCACTTGTGCAGTGGGAATTGGACTCCAGACCACACAACCAGAGTCAAAGCTCAAAGAAACTGTGGCTTGCAGCTGTTAGGGTTTTCAATTTCCCATTGGTACCCTCATACACTGACAATGTGGACTAGGAGACAGTGGCTTTACTTGTCAGGAGAAAGATGAGGTTTTACCATCAAATAGCTTATCTTTTCTATGTGGCCATCTTTGAGTTGGAATGTCAGAAGTGGATCTTAAATAACGGATGCTTATGGTATACGCTGGTTCACAATAATCACAACTCTTATCTTTGGGTGGTAGAAAATATTTTACAGTGAAAGGACAAATAAAACTATGATGGAGTCATTGTATTTTAGCATAGTGACATTAAACACATTGTATTTTAGCATAGCTACATTAAACACAAAAGTAAACGTGTACTGTTTCATTGAAGGGCAGCCTCTGACTCCTAAAGATGAAGCTTCTGTTTCCTTTTTCAGCACTAAATCCGCATCCAACATGGAGTTGAGCTTAGGGCCTCACATTAGCATAGTTGTAGGTAAGTTTCTGTGGAATCCGTGACTGTCCATGTCCCCGAGGGCCTTGTTACAGGGCAGTGTGAGAAGCCCACTGTGAACGAAGGGAAGTGGACCCCGAGCCCTTCCCGGGTTAGCGCATACTGTGCAAACCCATAGAGCAGTCATTCTTTCTTCATTTCCAACATTGTTAAGAACCATTTCTTTCTGGACACTGTGGCCTAAGTTCCTATCTATCTAAGATGGATCCGAATTCATTCTTCCCAGGTCCTTCTTTCTGTTTCAGGAGGTGCAGTATGCGTTCATTTTTGGTTAGTTCTGCTGGAAGCTCATTGGCCTGAAAGGAGATGAGACGACCATTAGTGCAGTCCCCCACTGGTGTGATTCTAGGGACTCAAAGGGGGCGGCAATCCCGGGCTTTGTCCTTCAGTGATAAGCGGCCTCCCCTGGACTCACTGATTTGTAGTAGGCACCGGAGGTCTCCCTCTAATGAGAAGTAGCGCCTGCTGTTCTCTCAACACTAGTTTTATATCTAGCCAGGTCTTTACTGTGCTGCAGGCTCCTGGAGGGCGGGGCCTTTGTCTTATAAGTCACTGTGTCTGCATTTTCAGCACAAGGTGCACGTTACATCTAATAGTTGTTCAATGAATACAGGCATTGGATTAAAAAATATTTAGTTTATTATATTAGGTGGTTTGTACAATAGGGAGGACTCAAGATGGGGTTTTTTCTGCCCACATTCCAACTTATTTTTGTAACACATTTTCTAATTTACACGAAGGAGTCAGTTCTCTTCTACCACATGGGGTCCAGACCTTAGGTCATCAGACTCGTTGGCAAAGCACCTTTACCTGCTGAGCCATCTCGATGGCCCCTCATTTATTATTTTCATTTGTTCATATTATGGGGCACAGTGTGGTAATTGATTCAGAGATATAAAGTGTAATGAATGAATCGGATGATTGACATCTCCATGTCCTGAAGTATTCACTGTTACTCTGCTGGGGAGCTTGGAACATCTTTTAGCTCTTTGTACAACACAGAGCACATTGTCATAAACCACATCAGTGACTAGAGTTTATTCCTTCCACCTCTCTGTACTTTGGTCACCCTCCTCCCTGTTCTGAGCTTTGCTCTTTATGGTCTGCCTCAATAAAAGCAACCGTTCTAGCTTCCAAATGTAAGGAGAAGCAAGTTGCAGTAAGACAGGTGTGGTCTGATGAGAAAGCAGAGTCAGGGAGCCTGCAGAGTGTAACACACACCCAGGAAGGCATAGTGTCTGTGGCTGCAGCTTCCTGCAGGACCCCGGAGTCACCACCGAACTGATCACCGCGCTGCCTACTGCGGCACAGCCCGAAGCACTCAGGGAGCTAGTTCCTCCCGCAGGTTTCATGTGTCATAAGAGAAATTAACCTTCCGTGATTTCAGCACTGTTGTACACTCTTAAATATCATAGAGCACTCTAATATGTTTTAACTTAGAAGTGAAATCTGAAAAAATGTATTTCCTAGTTAATGAAAAATAATAAATCCGCTACAGTTTGGCATACAAAATATATTTCTGAAGAAAAAAAAAGCCTCCGCAAAAGCAAATATCTTAGCAATGTAGAATTACTTAATGGTCTTCCGTATTTCTTTCGGGTGGAGCTGAACAGAGGACATTTGGATTATATTCCGAGGCTCTGCACACAGGCTGTGGCGATGTCTTTGGTGGCCAGCTGATTGGCAGCTGGGAAGGGAGGAGGAGCCTAGTTTCCACACAGGTCCCTGCAGGCAGCCTTCTTTAATAAGGCACCGAGACTTGCAAGAGCTGCTTCCTTTTCTTCTCCTACCCTTCCCCCTCAGCTCTCCATTTCTCCCTTTCCGCCCTTCCCTTTCTCCCCATTTCCCCGGTTGTGTAGCCATCCTAGAAGAAAGTCACTAAGATTCATGAACTTCTAAAAGGAAGCTCCTTAAACTCGGGAAGTAAACGACAAAGTCTCAGCAAGTCCCTGAAACTTACAAGACAAGCACCCTGCTCCCACCAAGGCTATATAAACACCAGGACCCTGACAGAAGGGACTCTCCTATCTGCAGAGCTGCCTGCAAGTCAAGCAGAGAGCTCCAGGACGCTGGCTTTCGTGAGTCTTCACCCCATGCCAGTGTGGGTTGGTGGTGATACAGCTGCCTTGGAGCCTTCTCTGCTCCTGTAAGCAATAGTTCACCCGTGCTCCCGACCTAAACTCAACACTCTTTGCTTCACAGGCTGGACTTTGTCGTCACCATTACTCTGATCTGTTGTTAGTCTGGGGGTGAGTACACATTTTTCAGGTCTCTCCAAGAAAAGTGTCGAACTCTCCTCTCTCCCCTCCCCCCCTCCCCTCTCCTTTCTTGCCCTCTTCTTCTAAAGAGGTCAGTTCAGGAACTTTGGAAAATTCCACCAGACCCCTGAGCACGTAGGCACCCCTTCCCTCCTGGAAGAAACAGGCTAGAGAGCTCACAGGCTGGAAGGGAGGGGCTGATTAAGCCCCTACTACCTCATCCCCTAAAGACCTATCAGTTCAAAAGTCACACTGTTCTGCCAATCACATTGTGCCTAATGGCGGCTGCTCTAAAAGCTATAAAAGCTTGCTGAACGGGCTGCATGTGTTGTTCCCTCCCTCCTTTGTGTGCAGGGCGACCCCAGCATGCTGGAACAATAAATTCCTCTTGCTTTTTGCATTGGTCCATGGTGTTCACTCGGGGATCTCCGGTAAGCTAAGGCTCGCCAGAGTCTTCCGCTTCTGCCCTCCTCTCCTCTGCTCTGCTCCCTTCCCCTCCCCCTCCTCACCTTCCTTCCCCTCCCCTTTTCTCCCCTCCTCTCCTTTTCCCTCCCCTTCAATCCTCTCCTCTCTCTCTTCCTGTATGTGTGTTTTTCTATTTTGGTGAAAAGGTCTTGCTACGTAGCCCAGGATGGCACAGAGTTCCTTAGTTTCCTGAGTACTGGGATTGCAGGCCTGTGCCACTATGCCAGATTAAGGTGTAGTTTCCTATTAACAGTCACTTGGGATCTGGAAGTCGATCATGAACCACTTTGTACCTTGTTGCATGGAAATCTACAAGTTTTAGCATTAGTTATAACATTTGGAACATATTAGCTTATTGAGCCATGCATGTTGTGCAAATATTGGCATGCTTCTTTTTGCCACATCAAAAGCCACATTCACAGAAAGTCACATTCAGTAAAATTACTATTAATTCATCAGAAAAGACTCTGGACTGGTAAGTTATTAAGCCCAAGTGTTGTTCATCCAAATAAAAGTGGGGCCAGTGAGTGGCTCAGCCAGGAGAACTTAGGTTCAGGCCTTACCCACTGAATTCAGTCCCCTGACCAATTGCTGGGTCCCACAAAGTAGCCAGAGATTTGATCTCTGACTTCTACACACACACTGTGGCACATGGGTGTCTGCCCTCTTTCTCACACATATGCACAAAATAAATAACTCAACTAAAAATGGTGATTGATTTAAAAAGTGGTCGTTTCTCCCTGCAGTTTCAACATCTGCACAAGAATTTTTCTTGAGGCAACTGTACTCTAGTACATAGTGTCTGGAATTATTTTTCACTGTTTCATGGACAATATAAAAAATATGTAGTAAGAGTCAAAATTTAATAAATTTACTATTTCCACTGTTCCATCTAGTAAAAAAAAATTAGCAAAGCTTATAAAGCAATTAGCTTAGCCACCACTCCTTTTGGGAAGCGTCAACAGTATCTCCTGTGTCCCTGCGCATAGCTCATACTGTTCTGTACTGTGATTCCTTACCTAGTCCTCCTCTGAATTCTCAGCACAATGAAAACAGAAACTGTAAATTGTGTCCCCAGAGTAGAGCACAGTAAACAGTATCCAGTAGGTATTCAAGAGAGATTTGTTAAATGAATGATTGAGAGCCCAAAGTCCTTTTCCAAAGCCAGTATGGGGATGTGTCTGTAATCCTAGGACTTAGGGGGTGAAGACAGGAGGATCAGGTATTCAAGGCATCCCTGGATGCAGGAAACCACCACTACCATCACCACCACCACCACCACCACCACCACCACCACCACCACCACCACCACCACCACCATCAACAACAAAAATAAAAGACAAAACAAAAACAACAAAAAACCTCTCTTTCAAGAGTCCTATGTTGCTGCTCTAATTGTCTTGCTCCTGGGGCTGTGATTAAAGAGACTGGCTTCTCTTGGGTGTCTGGTGGGCAGATGAGGTTCCTGGCAGTGATTCCCAGGACTGGAAGGCTTTCTGCAGTATGAGCCTCCATACATAAGTTCAATTCCTCTAGGGAGGCTGCAAGCTCAGCATTCTGTCCCCTGGAAATTACCGGTGACCTTACTGCAGAGCACAGTCCATTAAAGGGACGAAGTGGGACGTGCAATTTTTCTTCTTTTTTTGTTTCCGTACCAAGTTATTAACGGTGTTCCTAGTCTTAACTCATTCCTGGATAGCTCACCAGCAAGGTTTGATTTCTCTAAGAGTTCCCTGTACAAGTCTAGATAAGATTCAAAAGAAAGGCAATCGCAACTTCAGCTGGCTTATCACCCAGCCAGGCCAGCTCACGGAAAATAAACGTAGCTATCAGGGGAAAGGTAGGCAGAAATGACAACAGGAAAGATTTCTGCAGGCAGTTCCTTTCCCCAGGAATGTGTGTGCTAGGTACGATGAAGATGGGGCCTTGGCCTTGAAGACTTTGGCCCTTCTTAGTGGGTTTCATGTGTGTGAGTACACGTGTGTGTGTGTGTGTGTGTGTGTGCTGTTGCATGTACTGGCCATGGAGGTCAGAGGAGGGAGCCCTCTTTTATCCCTTTTTGCCTTACTCCTTTAAGGCAGAGCTTCTCCCTGGGACTGGAGCTTATGATTTTCAACTAAGCTGGCAGCCAGCAAACTCCAGCAATCCTTCTGCCCCATAACTCCCTCAGTGTAGGGGTTACAGGCAAATGCAGCACATGACAAGCTTGTTACATGGGTTTTGAGACATGAACTCAGGTTCTGACTGTTGTGCAGCAAGTACTCTTAACAGCTAAGTCACCTTTCAGCCTCCATGGTTAGTTCCAATTGTCAACCTTACAACCCTAGAATCACCTATGAAGAGAATTCAATGAGAGACTGCTAAATCCGGCTGGACTATGGGCATGCCTGTCACAGACACCTCTTTAATTGGATTAACTGTGGTGGGAAGACCCATGCCACTGTGGGCAGTTGCATTCCCTGGGCTTGGGGCCCAGACTGAGTAAGAGTGGAGAACGGCATCTGAACATGACATATGGATGCACTTACTGCTCTATGTTCTTGACTGTGGGCATGATGTCACTAAATGCTTTAGAGTCCCGCTGTCTTGACTTCTGAGCTATGATGGACTGTAACCGGAATTGTGAGCGTAAATAAACCCTTCCTTCCCTATATTGCCCTTTGTCAGGCTAATTTTTATCACAGTGACAGCAGTCAGAATATAATTAATGGGCTTCTCCTTAACTTTCAGTCTGCACATAAGACAGCTTCAGCAGGCATCGAGTAAGAGGACGTACAACGACAAATATTTCTACTGTGATTGGAAACTCTCTGACTTCCGAATTTGGTTCAACTCTAAGGATTTAATAATAAAAACATGGACTGGTGTTTTAGCAGTGACATGCAATCCTACAGATAACACATTTTCCTGACCAAGTCGCTAAGCATACATTAGTAATTCTCAAGATATAAACATTCAACTCATAGGGAAGGTGACAGGCTTCCAGGACACTGACATTTCTAGAGCACATACTTACTGCCTTTAATGACTGCCTCCTTCTCCCTGCCAGGAAGCCACACCATTGTAAGCTTCTGATCTCTTGCCCCCAGCTCCTGAGTGCTGGCCTTAAAGCTATGAACTACCACTACTGGTTATGTCCTACAGGGGGCTCCTGCATGCTACACTTATGCACTCTGCCAACATCCCCACCCCCAATGTTTGCACATTTTATATGAGTAAATGGTTAGAGACAGCCATGTATGGTATAGGGTTTTTAGCACAATTCCCCGAGTCTAAATGCGTGGGTTAGGAATAACTGGTAACTGCAACTCAGCATGCCCTTCCTGTGTGTAACTATGAAGATGGAGGCAGGAGCCTGCGAGATGCTTGTCTTGCCTTATGAGAGGATGACTCTTTACACAGAGGCCCCATAGTTAAAGGACAGATTGAGTGAGTACCTTGTTTCTCAAGGCTGGATCTGCCCCTGCTTCCAGGAGCAGGGCAACTGTTTTAACATTCCCGCTGAGCACCGCTGCGTGGAGAGCCGTGGTCCCATTCTAAGAGAAAATGAGAGTGCATGTCAAGAGTTGAGCTCACAGCCCTTAGCAGCTTTCCCTGGCTTTCATCATATACCATGTGAGTGCAAAGAGCAACACAGTCTTACCCCCTGGTGCCTTCCCTGTGCTTCCTAAAGTCACATCAGTACCACTACAGTGTCTTCACACAGCCGAAGGTAGCGCACTAGGGACGGGGACCGATACTGAGCCCAGCAATTTTTCATTAGATGTCAGCAAGAATAGGGTCTAAAAATGTGAAGGACAGACAGAATGTTTCCAGCGTGGACACAGTCCATTTGTGGAGTCATTCCAGGGAAAGGGTTTGTATGTCCTGGTGAATGCCAAGGGCACAGCTATGCCTCAGTCTATTTAACAAAGCAGATCGTAAATGCTTCAAGTCAACAGTCGGCTGCCTGTGGGTTAAGCCTAGCCCACTACCTCTTTTCTCTTTTGTCCTGAAAGTGAAGAATATTTTGCACATTTTGTATTGCACACACCCAAATTAAAATGTCATCAATATTCACCCATAAATTATAACTATGGACAGCAGCCACATTTGTTTGTTGTCAGTTTCTCTGGATACCCTGAGATGGTCGAACGGAGCCACTGCAGCAGGAACTGCGGCTCGCAAAGCCCAATGTGCCTGGTGACTCACAGGGGCAGTTTGTTGACTCTGTGCCATATACACGGCAACATAGAAATACTTCCATCCAAAATGACTCAAACTTAACAAAGCATTTCCAGTCTCCAGATACACATTTTCTGAGGCTTCCAGATGTTTGTGACTAATTTTATACTTAAATTAACCAAGGGGAGTGGGTCTTTCCTGAGGATGATGAAAACAAAGGTGTCTTCTTTTGACTTCACAAAGCTTCCAAGCGATATCAATAGTGTACTTTTCTGTCTTTAGTGGCAATTATACTGTCTTTTCCTTGAAGACTAGGTGTGAGGAGACAGTTCTATTTACCACCTCCCCATTCCACCTTGACCCATGGACCCCCATCTAACAAAAACCCAGCTCTCTCTCAGTCACCAGTATTTCTTGTCTAGCCTGCCCCCTCCCTTCTCTCTTTCTTACAGAATGGCATAACTTCTTTTAAGGTCTTACCTTCAAAATACCGAGAGTAGGTGAGAATTTGAGCAGCTCCTCTATGACATCATTATACCCTTTGTTGGCTGCTTTCAGCAATGCTGTCGTACCGTCCTGAAGCAGAGGGGACACAGGGACTACTGTTAACATGCATTTGTGCTGGCTGAGAACTGTCAATCTAGGGCAGGTTAGAGCACAGAAGGCAGTGACTCTGCAGGAGGATACCATCCACCATGGGTGTCTGCTTATGCTACCTTAGGAGTCTGCTGTTTGCTAAGTCAGACATACTTCCAGGCCCTGAGAATACTGTGTCAGGAACAGGGTGATTTCAGGACCATATTTAAGGCTACTGATTGACTCAAGAGGCCTTCTCTGCTGTTCAGGACTCAGTGGAGATTGCTTAACTGTTGTTAATGAGTTGTGTTATTGTTATGGCCATAGAACTGTTTGAAGTCTTGACTTCACCTACCCTGTGTGTTTATGTTCCTGTGTATGGTGGTGGTAATCCAGGAAGAATAGGCTAAAATTTGATTACTGTCTTTAAAAAATGCATAGATACATTTAAAAAAAATCCATCTTTAGTGATCATTTTTGGCTCAAAAAGAGACTTTCCAAATCACCAGAGTTTGCTGCTTGCTTTAACATATCAATAGTGGTGCTGGGAGGCCTGCTTCCGAGCTGTCTTTAGTTGGCCAGGAGAGGGCCTCTGGAATGGGAAGGAGGAGAAGGGTCTGATGGGGAGTTTTCTTTTGTGATTTCAGAGGTGGCAGAAAGACAACAGAAGGGGTGGGGGGAGAGCAGGAACAGCCCCTTCAGATTTCCCTTTTCTGAGCTTAGGCTTGATAGGTGTCTTAGTCAGGGTTTCTATTCCTGCACAAACATCATGACCAAGATGCAAGTTGGGGAGGAAAGGGTTTATTGAACTTACACTTCCACACTGCTGTTCATCACGAAAGGAAGTCAGGACTGGAATTCAAGCAGGTCAAGGAGCAGGAGCTGATGCAGAGGCCATGGAGGGATGCTGCTTACTGGCTTGCTTGCCTCTCCTGGCTTGCTCGGCTGGCTTTCTTATAGAATCCAAGACTACCAGCCTACATATGGTACCACTCACAAGGGTCCCTCCGCCCTTGATCACTAATTGAGAAAATGCCTTACTGCTGGATCTCATGGAGGCATTTTCTCAACTGAAACTCCTTTCTCTGTGATAACTCCAGCTTGTGTCAAGTTGACACACAAAACCAGCCAGTACAATTGACCCCTTGTCAACTTGACACACAAACACATCACCATTAAGTCTTGACCCTTACTTTCTTATTCATCCCCAAGATTTAAATAACTTTAAAAGTCCCACAGTCTTTGCAAATTCTTACATATTAACATTTCAGTCCCTCTTAAATATCCAATCTCTTAAAATTCAAAGTCTTTTAAAAATTCAAAGTTTCTTAACTGTGGGCTCCATTAAAATACCTTCTTTCTTCAGGAGGGAATATATATCAGGGCAAAGTCACAATCAAAAGCAAAATCAAACTCCAACTGTCCAATGTCTGGAATCCACTCATGATCTTCTGGGTTCCTCCAAGGGCTTGAGTCACTTCTCCAGCTCTGCCCTTTGTAGCACACACCTTGTCTTCTAGGCTCTAGATGCCTGTACTCCACTGCTGCTGCTGTTCTTGGTGGTCATCTCACGGTACTGGCATCTCCAAAACACTGCTGTTTTCCGCTGCAACTAGGTTTACCAACAGCCTCTCATAGGTTCTTTTCATGTTGCCAAGCCTCACCTCCTTTGCATGACCCCTTCAATCCTGGGCTGTCAATTGCAACTGAGGCTGCACCTTCACCAATGGCCTTCTACGACCTCTCACAGTGCCCAGGCCTCAGCTGCTCTTCATGACTCCTTCATGCCTTCAAAACCAGTACCACCTGGGTGATTCTTACACATTACCAAGTCCTGCCACAGCACAAGGTACAACCCTGGCTATCTCTGGAACACAGCCTCTGTGCTCTCAGAAAACAGTTCTCAGATGATTTCACCCCAATGATGCTAGTCTCTTCTTAATCACCACTAATATCTTAGCTCCAGCTAATCAGCATCAATCGTCCCAGTAATGCAATGGTTTTGCTTTAGTAGTTCTGGTATCTTGTTAATCACTGCTGATCCTTCAGCCCCAGCTAACCGAAACCACAGAATCTTCACAGTCAAAATAGCAATGGCCCTGATAAGAGCCTTTAATCTTCCCTCTGAAATCTCACAAGCCAGGCCTCTGTCTTCTGCACTGTTCTCAACATTATCTTCCAAGCTCCTATACAACATCCCACAAAGCTCTTAACACCGAATGGATCTTCTAGCCCAAAGTTCCAAAGTCCTTCTGCAGTCCTCCCCAAGACATGATCAGGTTGTCACAGGAATACCCCACTACACTGGTACCAATTTGTCTTAGAGTTTCTATTCTTGCACAAACCAAGATGCAAGTTGGGGAGGAAAGGGTTTATTCAGCTTACACTTCCATGCTGCTGTTCATCACGAAAGGAAGTCAGGACTGGAACTCAGGCAGGTCAAGGAGCAGGAGCTGATGCAGAGGCCATGAAGGGATGCTGCTTACTGGCTTGCTTGCCTCTCCTGGCTTGCTCGGCCTGCTTTCTTATAGACCCCAAGACTACCAGCCTACAGATGGTACCACTCACAAGGGTCCCTCCGCCCTTGATCACTAATTTAGAAAATGCCTTACCACTGAATCTCATGGAGGCATTTCCTCAACTGAAGCTCCTTTCTCTGTGATAACTCCAGCTTGTGTCAAGTTGACACAAAACCAGCCAGTACAATAGGCAACGATGTAAAGGTGCAAGGACAGACGTCAGACATAGTGAGCCACCAGGCTCATAACCTAGTGACCGTCGAATCTCCCCACGTTGATCATCCCTCCTCTGGGCCTGCAGCCTGGCACAAGCTGGCAGGATTAAGGGCAAGTGCTTCAAGAATTATGCACAGGGATTTGCAGCAGAGAGAGCAGTGGGGTGCAGCAGTGGGCTCTGCCTGAACACACTTCATAGATCCTGCATGTTCCTTTCATGTTCCAGGTCAAGTAAACGGTACCCCTCCTCAGCTCCTCCAGAAATCGTGTCAGATGGAAGAGGGAGAAGCTGACCACACCTGCAAACTTTCGGCTCAGTTGGTCTTTGTTTTCCTGCAGGGCTGGAAGACCAGTCTGCTGGTGGGGGTGGGGGTGGGGCCGTCTACTCACGTTTCGAGCAGCATCTCGGTCAGCTCCCCGCAGCAGCATCACACGCACAACCTCACTGTGACCCATCTGGGATGCGATCCACAGCGGCGCAGTTCCATCCTATGGGAAAAGGAGGTGGGCAGTGTAACAGGGGTCCCAGTCACTCATCCACTCACACAGGACCCCCAGAGTCCAAAGGATCCACTCTCCGGCTATGATCTGCATACTCAATAGGGGTGGAGAAGGGGAGGGGGTGGGTGCAGTGAACACAGGACACAGGATGGCTTTGCAGTGCCTGAGCGACTTCAACCCCTTCATGCCAAACGTGTCTTGTACAAACGGTCTTTTTCTGCTTCTCTTTAGGGACAGAATATCAAGGATTTTAGGTTGAATGAAAACTCAGTATATAGCGGAGGCTGACCAGGATCCTCTCATCCCCTGCTTCCGCCCAGGGAGTGCTGGGGTTACACTCTTGCCACCAAACCACGTCATGCGGCCTATATTGAACCCAAGGCCTCGTCCATGTAAGTAAGCACTCAGCTAACTGAGACAGATCCCCATACGGTGGGTCCATAGGGAATCTCCAGGAACCGGAGTACTTGAGGACCAGGGAGGCCACGCAGATTCAAGAAGGCGTCCCCCTCCCCCATACCCGACTGGCAGCCTGATCTCTGAGAATTCGTTCTCTTTGGAAAGAAGAGCAGGAAGAGGGTGCAGGATCCAGAACTGGAAAACCTGAAGTCATCATGGTAATACATCCCAAGAGTCTGGATTACCTATCTATCCAGGGGATGAGGGCTAAAGATGATACAACAACAGACTGAGTCACATCTTCTGCTGTAGTGTGGAATTTCAATCCAAGCATACCAGCTGATGTAGGAGCACAATTGCTGTAGACTGCTGTCTTAGTCAGGGTTTCTATTCCTGCACAAACATCATGACCAAGATGCAAGCTGGGGAGGAAAGGGTTTATTCAGCTTACACTTCCACACTGCTGTTCATCACGAAAGGAAGTCAGGACTGGAACTCAAGCAGGTCAGGAAGCAGGAGCTGATGCAGAGGCCATGGAGGGGTGTTCCTTACTGGCTTGCTTTCCCTGGCTTGCTCAGCTTGCTCTCTTATAGAACCCATAACTACCAGCCCAGGGATGGCACCACCCACAATGGGCCCTCTGCCCTTGATCACTAATTGAGAAAATGCTTACAGCTGGATCTCATAGAGGCATTTCCTCAACTGAAACTCCTTTCTCTGTGATAACTCCAGCTTGTGTCAAGCTGACACACAAAACCAGCCAGTACAACTGTCATTCTGGCAAAGCATTAGAGGGTGGGCTATTGAGCTGTGTAGTTGAAAATGACAAGTTGAAAGGCCAGGGTGTGTGTGTCTGAGGTAAAGAGAATGTTGGTGTCTATGTCTTGGTAGAGGTGGGGAAGGAGAAACTCAAACAGAGAACAGAGTAAAGACTCAAGCCTGCTTCATGCTTCCCTCACACCTCTCTCGGTCTCCTGGATCCACTCCTAAGGGTGGATGTTACCAGTAACAAGTTACAATTTGTATTAAAAGCACAAATTAAATGTACAAACTAAAAAATTGCTTATTATTTATAAAAGAATTTCCAGTTTTCATTTGATTTTCCCAATTGAGGATTTAAGTATTCATCCATTTAACCAATCAACGATGAATTACCAAGCTTCTGTGTCTCAGCAGAATACTGAAAGCAGTTTCTGTTTTCAAAGGGAAGTCTAGAGGAAGAGAGAAGGTTGAGGTTTCTGTACGATTGCACACGATAGTGAGCGAGAAGTGCGCACATGGTCTAGGAGAAGGACCCTCATACTGCCTCGGGGTTGCAGTCAAGCTCATAGATGGGGTCATAGCTCAGTTGGGTCTTGAAGGAAGACCAGGATTTTGTCAGATAGCAGGACAAACATGCATTTGCAGGGTTGTGGGCCAGCGTGGTGTGGCACGCAGAGTGAGTGTGCCTTGCCACACGGGTGTAGGCAGGACCCTGAGAGACAACAGAAGAGGTCTGGCCTGAAGAGATCGATATGTTTGTCCTTTGTGGATATCTCCACCAGAGGGCAGCCAGGGAAGGGAGATGGACTGCCTTGCGAGGGTGCTTGTCAAAGGTTGTTTTTAGCCCGTGGAAAAGGGCTGAGACATTCACACTGAGGACAACTGTTAGCACTCTCAGTTTATAGCAGTCACGGCAATCCAGGTCTATCGCCTTAATTGGAAAGAACAACAACAAAGACTCAGTCAGCACTTCTTGCTTGTGAGACTATGCTTCTCAGCCTCAGCATCTTCTGCAAACATGTGACCTTGCAGAGACACTACTGATGAACAAGCATATGCAAAGGCAGTGAACACGAAGATCACAGATGCTTAGAAAACGCTACTGAAGCTGAGTGCTGTTTACCATGAACAACACAGACCCTTGACACGGACTTCCGGTTCCCCAAG
The DNA here is from genome assembly GCA_028551405.1 of Uromys caudimaculatus. NCBI lineage: Eukaryota > Metazoa > Chordata > Mammalia > Rodentia > Muridae > Uromys > Uromys caudimaculatus. Next base: position 2,426,300 of record CM052715.1, read on the forward strand.
CTCTTCCACTGGATTTCATTTACCAAGTCTCCTGGAGACCCTGTCCTGCAACTGGATAGTAAGCAGCCATGCCCTACTGACTGGCTAAGGACATGTGGGGTCTCCCGTGTAGCTCATGACTAATGATCATCTCTCCAGATTTGACATTGGAACCTAGAGAGTATGTGTCAGATCATACTGTCAAGTCCAGCTAGTTACTATCTAGGTGACTAAGAGAGTCCTCTCTTTGGCTGTCCTGGAACTTGCTATGTAAATCAAGCTGCCCTCAACTCACAGAGGGCCACTTGCTTCTACCTCTTGAGTGCTGGGGTTAAAGGTATATATCACCACACCCAGTGCCTTCCTTTTCATAATAACAATGATAAAATACAAATCAATTTGTTTCTCTTTTCTGGGACTTCGGAGTGAATTGGAATGGGCAAAAAAGATATTTAAATACTTGTGACTACTTCTAGACAAAAAAAAATGTTTAAAAATGTTTTAAGTGGAACAAATAACTGTGAAGTGAAAGTTATGCCCTCCACAGAATCGCCCCCCCCCCCGTGTGTGTGTGCGTGTGTGCGTGTGTGTACATGCGCATATGAAGGTTGATGTCAGGCGCCTTCCTTGATGACGCTTTGTAGTTTTTGAGCCAGCATCTCTGGTTGCATTCATCTGTTTGTCTAGGCCGGCTGGTCAGTGAGTTCCAGAAACCTGCCTCTCTGCCCTCAGCATTGAGTTCTGAAGAGTTCAGCTGCATCTTGATTTGTGTATGTGTTTGGGGGGTCGTGGTCGTGTGGCAGTACTTACTGACTGAACCATTTCTCCTGCACTCCAAACCACGTAAAGAAGAAAAACGAAAGAAGAGCCAGAGGCAGCAGGTGACATCTAGCATTGTGTCCACACCCAGTGAGAGAAGATTCAGACTTAGGCCATAGATCAGGCGGAAGAGGACAAACAGACAATGGGCACATGAGAACCGGAGGCCAAGGAAAGAGCAGGCAGTCCGAGGGCCGAGGAAGACCATCAACCCAATCAATAGCGCCATGTGGTGCCTGTGCCTGACGGTGTTTAGCACTGGCTGATAATTACAGAACAAACTCAAGTGCCAAACAGATAGGTAACTTTTGCATCACCTACCAAATCTGTTGCTATTTTGGAGCTACATCTAATACATTTTATAGGTAGAGAGGTATATATACCATTCATGTTAGAGACTAATCTATAATCTTATCTAGGCTTCTAAAACCTGCTTTGAAAAAGACAGCAGCCCACTCAATTCCCGAGGATTTGAACACATACACAAAATGCTCTACACTTCCTGCTTCTATGGCATTCCAGTCCCCAGGCATGACTGTCTTCATCTGTAGGTTTTAGGCCTCCTAGTGTCTGGGAGCAATTCTGTCATTGGAGGGGTGGCTGGTTCAAGACACAAGTAACTACAGTAACAAGACTACTTTGCTACCAGTGTTAGTCCAACCCACAGCCACTGCAATAAAAATTTCACTGGGAATACTTTATATCATTTTCATAGCAATTCTCTTGGGATGTCACCATCTTGAGTTTACAGCTGAGGTCCAGGGACAGGAAACCACGGTCATGTAAATCTAGACTGTCTCACTCCCTAGCCACACATAGCCTTCTGACTTCAGCTCCTGTCTGAAGACCTGAGCTGGCTCCATAGCCACTCACCATCTCCCTTCTTATTTCCAATCAAGGGCCATTCAGGGCCAAGGCTTCCAGACCTCCCTGGTGCTTTGCCCAAGTCACAGTGACCAAGATGGCCAGTGCCCTCCACCAGTGTTCTTATGGGCTCTGCTCAGTATCTACATGCTAGGAATCCTATATCAGTCTGGAAACTCTTGTCTCTCCCACTTCACATATGCCCCCAAACTTGGGACCCAAGAGAATATTTACTTTCTGGATTCTAGCAATTCTGTGTCCAGGCGAAGACTTCTGTTGGGCCAGTGGCTCTCAACCTTTCTAATGCTAGGACCCCTTAATACAGTTTCTCATGTTCTGGTAACTCCCTCCTCCCCAACCAGAAACTATTTTCATTGCTACTTCGTGACTGTGATTTTGCTACTGTTATGAATTGTAATATAAACATCCGTGTTTTCCAACGGTCTTAAGCGTCCCCTGTGAAAGGGTCATTTGATCTCTCCCCAGAGGTGCTGTGACACACAGGTTGAGAACCACTGCATTAGGAAATACACTCATTAGCTGGTCTTTCTGTCAAATGCTGTAGAAATACTGCCAGGCAAAGGAGGAGGCCTAGGTAGAGACAAGCGAAACCGTGCCAGCCCAGTGCTGGGAAAACCAGGCCAGGCTTGGCCGCTCTGGAGATACTGCCTTAGTGATGTGGGTGAGCTGAGCTGGGGAGAAGTATGTCAAGTCTGTGGCTAAGGGAACAATGGGCTAAGAGACATCTTCACCACTGATTAGAACGTCCTCCTTGAGAAGGACGTGTGGAGGAAGAAACACAAACGAGTTTCCCCAGTGACCATGGGCTTCCGTGATCCCTGCAACTCTTGACCTATCGAGTAGTGAGGCACATCTCAGGCTGCGCACTGTCCTGACTGCGGTCACACTCCCTCAGCACAAAGCACTAAAAAGGTCTGCGTAGTTCTCAGGGGGGGTTACAAGGAGAAGCCATGCCTTCCACAGTGCTGACTCCCTGACATCACATCAAGTGTTCTAGGAGGGGGTTCTCAGCTACTTCATTAGCATCTTGTCACAGATGTTAATGAAAAGACTCCACAGAATCGTGTGCGTGTGTGTGTGTGTGTGTGTGTGTGTTGTGTATATGTGTGTAGTGTGTGGTATGTGTTGTGTATTATGTATGTGTGTAGTGTGTGTTTTGTGTGGTGTGTGTGCATGTGCAAAGATGGGTGTCCATAACGGTCAGAATGTGTGCACATGTGCACGTATGTGGACAAGTATGATAACCTGAGTTTGGTCTTCAGCATCACATAAAAGCTGGGTGTGGTGGCATGTACTGGGGAGGGAAAGGAGGGAATCCCTGTGACTCACTGACCAGATAGTCTAATTGAAAGTTCCAGGTTCCAGGGAGAGGCTCTGTCTCAAAACAGAAGGGGGGTGGCTCCTAAGGAAGGACATCTGAGATTGACCTCTGGCTTCTGCAGTCGTTACACCTACCTGTACACACACACACACACACACACACACACACACACACACATCAAATTTATGTAAAAATATTAAGAATTGGAAAAATCAGGCATACATCTTGTCCTTACTTCATAAATTCAAGAATTTTCTGCTAAAGACTTAATGAGCTAGTGGGGATTTCGAACAAGACACCGGCTCCAGACACCCTGCCTGTAATGTTCTACCCTGTGTAAGCCATTTTAATGAGAATTTTAAATCACACTTTTCCTAAACCTCTGAATAACTGGAACCAGGTCAGCCATGCTTGCGTGCCTTTTGCCATGTTTGTGATATTTGTTTTCTTAGACTGAAGTAGCAGAGGCTCTACCATCAGAGAGGGCAGAACATGGAGTGACTGACCTAGGTAAGTGAGTCTCTAACTAGAGAGCCATAGGCTCCTGGCAGCTACTGATGAGAGCACCCAGTGAGTGCTCGCAACAAAGAGGAAACTTTCCACTGCTCCCTGACCTCAAGTAATTCCTGTTTTTATAAAACATTTTCCCTGAATAACAATCTCTTCAGACCTGGACTCTCATAGTTCGAAAGCACTTTGTTAGAAACAGTCTTTGGAAGGGTGTGTCCCTTGTTTTTTAATCACAGGGTGGGTCCTTGTCCTCACAGCCAGGTTAACCACTGGCCAGCCAGGTGAACCTCACTCTTGAGGAATGCAAACAGCTGGTCTGTTGTGGTTACTGCCGCCTTGCTGACTTACTTAATAACTTCCTGGTTTCAGTGACAACAGGTGACTCAGTTCATGCCCAAGTGCACACGCACCCATGCGGTCTTTGAAATATCAATCCTTATCAACTTGGGGATTGTTTTTAAGCAAACATGACCGCAGGAATGGGAATAACAAAATATATTTTACAAACAGACTGGTTAGAGTGATAAATTATTTTACAAAAGTATAATGAAAGAAACCTGGCAATCACAATAGTCTCTGGTTTCCAAGCTCACAGGGAGCCTGTGGTCATAATGACCTCCAAATTAAATCCCTCAAATGTCACTCAAAGCCCACCAACTCTTTTCATTCATTATGACAGAATGAAGCTTCTGAATCAAAATAAGAAGGGTTAACAGAATACTAAACTCCGACTTCCAACGCCAGCCTTGGCGGGCCCGATGTGCAATTGTTTTTCTTTTTCTTTGTGTGTGTGTGTGTGTGTGTGTGTGTGTGTGTGTCCACGGGTGTGAATCCTTGATGCAGGTCCTGTTTGTCTTACTGACAGCCATCTCTTCATCCTTGATGTGCAACCTTTTCTAACCTGTTTTTCCAGAGCCGCCTAAAGCTAAGGGAATCTTTAAAAGCCTAGAACATGTAAGTTTACACTTGTAGCTATACCTGGTGCAGGACAACTGCTCCAGAGATGCCGATGCTCTTCGAGTTTGAAGGAAGGCACACCCTTCCCAGCCTCCTGATGTACAGGTGAAGGCCCCGACAGTGGTTTGCTTGTCAGATTACACAGCTGGGCCCATACGGTGGCTGCATGGGCAAAGGCTTTTGAGTCACAAGTGTGGTGACATGAAGTCACCCCTAGAGTCCACGGAAGAGCAAATGGCCAAAGGTTGTCCTCTGGTTCCCATACGTGTTCTGTAGCACACACGCTCACAAATAACACGTTTGATTCAATTCATAACTTCACGGAGCTAAGCAGGTATGGTCGGGCGTGCTTGCAATTCCAGCACATGAATGTGAGGCGAGCCTGGGCAACCGAGTGAGAGAGACTCTGTCTCAAAGACAAACCCAATCCCCAACAACCAAACCACAGCCACCGGCAGCACTGGTATAGAAGTCTAGATTGGTGACGGCAAGCCTACTATACCCAGACTACAGTCTCATTCCTTATGCACTTTGGTTAATGAAGACCCACAAAGCCCGTGGCCAGGAACACAGACCACCCTGAGGGTTCACACAGCTGTATATTATTTAAATACCCAGGCTCCTAATGCCAGATCAGTTAAAATAAAACCTGCCTTGGGGGTATTGCTGCTTAGGAAACCAGTTTGACTTTTCTAGAAGACAACAACAACCTTCATAGCAATGTTTTCTTAACCTCAAATGCAATGAATTAATCAGAGCACAGGGGGCTCCTACAGAACAGTGAGCTATGCTACCTTACATTTATCATACATAAAAGGCCCCCAGTGTTGCATTCCTGAGCCTGAAGTATCAGTTAATTGAATTGCCAGACATTAGCAGATGCCAGATATCAGACACTGGTAAATGAAGTCTCAATGGCAGTGTGAGCGATGACAGCACAGAACCCACTCAGGGTTTCTGATTTCAAGGGCTCCTCTTGGGCTGCTGGAAAAAGTGTGAGACGGGAGCTATGGTTGCGTATCAGGAGAGAGACCAGGTAGGACTTGCCTCTGTTTACCTATGTCCCAGGTCAGCCAGCACTCTTTATTTCAGTGCAGTCATAACTTATTTGAAGAAGGGGTGGCAGAGTGTTACTTGACCTCAGACATCAAACACTTAAGCATTTCAAAGTGCTGACTCGTGATGTCAGCTTGAGTTCAGAGATGCTCAGCTGACCTCAAAGCACAGACTAGGAGACATCTTAATCAAAGTTAACTTCTCATCACAGAGACAGGATTGAAGACTGTCCATGGTGACGGCTGTGCCAGGCCTGTGCTGCTTTAGATCCTTGCCACTTCTGGCCTCCTGCTCCAAAAGACATTACCTGCCTTGGCTGGTTGACTTTTGCTCCTGAAGACAGCAGTAGTCGGATGACATCCAAGTAACCACCTTGGGCAGCCAGGAAGAGGGCAGTGGCTCCGTCCTGAGATAACAGGGGTTTAGATTCAGCTTTCATGTTTATTTTAGAAGAAAAGTAAAGGTTTATGACTTACATTCCTCATTTGCACTGTCTTTTCTGTTTCTATTCTTTTACCCAGTAATAGCTATTAGGTAAACAAATTATACAGAAGAAATTATACAGAAGTGTGTGTGTGTGTGTGTGTGTGTGTGTGTGTGTATGAGAGAGATAGATGTGTGCTCACCTGCACACGCGCGCACACACACACACACACACACACACACACACACACACACACCAGAGAAGAACCTCCAGTGTTATTCCTCAGAAAGGCTCATCGAGTGGATTAGCCTGCCTGGTCATGGATCCTGGGTGATCTCCCTGCTCCCCGTCTCTGTATCCCAGGGGCTGGGATTGCATGCATAAGCGATCACACCCAGATCTTTAGAACATTTTAAAGATGTATTTATTGTATGTGTATGAATGTTTTCTCTGTACACATACGTGTGCATACCATGCATGCCTGGTACCCTCAGAGACCAGAAGCGGGCATGGGATCCCCTAGAACTCGAGTTATAGGTAGTTCTGAGCCACCATGTGGGTGTTTGGAACAGAACTTGGGTCCTTTGCTTGAAAGGTTTAAAAAGTTAAAAGCCACACACAATTTTAACTGCTGAGCTATTTCTTCATCTCTCTGGCAGGGCCCAGGTTTTTTTTTTTTTTTTTTTTTAAATTAATTATTTATTTTTAATGTGAGTTCTGGGCATCAGCTTCAGGTCTTCCTGTCAGGAAGCAGGTATTTTAGAAACTGAGCCATACCCCCCAGACTTCACTCTCTGTTACTATGAATTGGGAATCAGTATTGTCTCCTTTGCATCTTTCTTGCTCCTTTACTCACGTCCTTCAACATGCAGTGTCTCTGCTATTAAAGGGTTTGGTGGTTCAGTGGTGGAGTGCTAACCTAGCATGAAAAAAATGATTTGAGAAAAACTGTCTTTGAAAGACTCTTTCCTTGCTGCTCCCTGCCAGCCCAGCAGATGCCAAGACACTATAAACACAAAGGGCGCTCTGCACTGAGCTCAACACAAGAGCCCCAGTCTCGCTGAGCTTTCTATGTTGGGGGTGGGGGCTTCTTTTTTCTTCTTTCTCAGAAACACACTTTTCTTATTTCAACAAGGTTATTCAGCAAATTCAGGTTGTATTTGTCCAGTTGCTCACTTTGGAGTATGAGCATTCATAGCAAGCTCCATTGTTTCTACCTCATCGTAGACAAGCTGGATTCGCTCCCCCCGGAGTTATCACTTAGCTAGTTACCACACTTTGTGCTGAGAATGCTAACAGTAAGCTGAAACCCCAAACATTTTCTGTGTTAGTCCAGCAGGTGTGTCACCTGGAGGGGCTGGATTTCCACTGGCTGGCTGCTAAGCTACCAGACTATGCTCGAAGTGATCCTTAAAACAAACCAGCCTGAACACACCTTTAGGCAGATGTGTGATTGTGGTTACAAATTTTAGCTGCTTCTTAATGTATCAGCACAGAAAGATTTCCACACTCTTAGCTGCAGCTAACCCTGTAGACTTTTCTGGGACAGACTACACATTGAGTTTCTCACTGTGAATTACAACTTTTAGTTCCTTTATTTTATTATTTTATTTTATTTTCGGATACAGGGTCTCCTCTCTGCAGCCCTGGCTGCCCTGGAACTCAGTAGGTAGACTCACAGAGATCCACCTGTCTCTGCTTCTTCTAGTACAGGGATCAAAAGTATACACCAGGTCAATTGTTTTTAGTAGAAATATTTAGACCATTTTACTAGAAGTAAAAAGGAATTTACAACACAGGCCATTTTCTTAATTCGCCGACTTACTGTGACTGGGGACTCTGCTGATATTGTCTAGTGTGTGCAAACTTTCTATCCACCCTTGATTCTTACTGCTAACTGTGGGGCATGCTGTAAAAATAAAAATTAACTTTCTATTTCCAAAGTCTCTGGGCCCACACACCCATACATAATCTAGACTTTCAGCTATTCTTTATTACATGGGTCAACCAAGAGATAGCCAAAGCTTTAGACATGCATTCATTTTTTCTTCTCTCTCTCTCTCTCTCTCTCTCTGTGTGTGTGTATGGTATATGTATGTGTTCATGTGCGTGCACATGTGTGGATACAAGTGTACATACATGTGCACTCAAGTGTATAAGGCCAACAGGAGGCGTCCTCGATCACTCTACCTTACTTTGGCAGATAGGGTCTCATTGAAGCCACAACTCACTGCTAATTTGCCTAGACGGGCTGGCCAGCAAGCCCCAGAATCCTCCTGTCCCCTCCACCTTCCCAGTGCTGGGATTACAAGTACACAGCACAGATCCCAGCTTTGTATGTGGGTGCTGGGGAATCCAAGCTCAGGTTCTCAAATTTGCACAGCAAACATCTTACCCACCAAGCCACGCCCTCAGCCCCACCTGTGTTTCTCAGAACACACATCAGGACCTCCTCGTGCTGCAGCTGTGACCACAGAGACTGGCTCTGCTGCTCTGAGGGGATGTCTGGGAACTGGTCGTTTTGGAAAGCTCTGCAGGTGGGTCCAATGGGCTGAGAGGCACTTGTTAGAGCATTATCAAGGATCTCAGCATCTCACTGCAGGCTCAAAGCCTTACAAACTTTGAAGTACTGGAGGATAAAGCTAGTTGCTGCAGACTTCAAAGAGGCCCGTGGTTTGTCAGAGTTAACAAGGTAAACTCTGGAAAGGACATTCAAATGGAAACCAGCACACCTACGCAGCATATTAGGTAGTTATGAAAACCTAGTGCCTTTGGAATTAGGGCTCACAGTGCACTTGAGGAACGGCCTAAAATACAGTTCCTGGATAATTGGAAGCAGGACTCGCTCCCTCCCCTCCTGAGACTGGCAAGTCACCCCATCTCCTATATTTTATTTTTCCTTTCACTTCAGTGACAATTAAAAGGGCCCTTGGGCTATGTACTAATTGCCAATTAGCTGCATACTCACACGGGCAGCGGAGCCCTTCCTAGTCCTACCCCATGAACACAGCTCCACGATTTTCACCTCTCAGTTCTTTTGGCTGGCTTGACTTCCCCTCTTAGTACCACTCTGTACTACTATCATTACAACAGGAAGATGTAGTGCATAGGCTGGACCACATGGCTTGCCATGGTTTGAGTGAGCATGCATCAGAGGACTCTGGGGCAGTTTAGCAACAAGCATGGAATGTTTGCAGATGTAAAACAGATTTAAAAGGGAGCACAGAGGTGAGGGAATACATGGTTTCTACCACAAGGAGAGCTCATCTGCTCAGCTGATTTTCTGTTGATGTCTCCAATGAAAATCCCACTGTGTAGGGCTGGGGAGATGGCTCAGTGATTAAGAGCACATACTGCTCTTCCTGATGACCTGAGTTCGATTCCCAGCACCCACATCAGGTGGCCTGTAAGCCCAGCTCCAGGGGATCTGACACCTCTGACCTCTGTGGCACTTGCAGTCACGGACACACCCCTATACACATAATTAAAATAATAAAAATACATCTTCAAAAAAATGTGCATTTTTTTAGTGTGCTAAAAAATACTTTAAGCTGTAGTTTCTGACATTGGAATTTAGATCAAATGTTAGCTGTGATCAAGCTCAGGTCCTTTTGAAACACTCACATAAAGTTGGTCATGGATGTTGGCTCCATGTTTCAGCAAAGTCGCCACCACTGGCATGTGCCCGTATTGACTAGCAGCCAACAGGGCGGTGCCCCCATCCTATGGACAGAAAGGACACATGCATTAGATATGGCACAACTTGTATTTTCTCAAGAACACTTTTCACACAGAATTGGGAGAGAATAGTCCCAGAAATAATAAACCTACTTTCCTTCTGTCTTTTACCTTGTCTTTATTTTTTAAAGACGTATTTTGTCTCTTGTTTGTATATGTGTGTCTTTGCCTCTCTGTGGGTGTATGCCAGGTGTATGTGTGGGGAGCCCACAGAGGTCAGAAGGGAATGTTGGATTCCCACAGTTCCAGGAGGCAATGAGGTGCCCAGCATGGATGCTGGACACTAACCTCTGGCCCTCTGAAGAGCAGGTGCATCTCTCCAGCTCTCACCTTTTCTTCATGAGCATCGTGGGGACATGAGCATGCTGTACCCTTGGATAACCTCCCAGGGACATTATGCAGCCATCTTACCAGTTACTATCACCACAAACCTGCCTGTACCAAAGGACACCTCATCCACCCACCTCTCCATATGGGAAGTGCAGCACACTTCCAAGTACTGTCAGCTGTGTCTCAGAAGCATGGCTTCTGACCAGAGGCCCCTTTGCTAGACATTGGCTTCTCCTTTGGAGCTATTTGGTTATAAGCCACTGAGTTTAAGATGCTTACCCATCTACAGCCATCGTTTTCTTGGGACAAGATATGCCTCCGTTAAAAGAGCAGATGATGACATCTCACTGTCTGGCATCGGGTTTTCCTTTGAACGTGTGCCAGTTTGTCTAGGTCTCTTTTAAAGCATGGGCCCCAAGACTGAGCAGTGGGAAATAAAGCAGTCGTGCTCTGATGTGGGATGGGGCTTCCCTTTGTCCCTTCAACCCCATTTTTATCTTTGCGGCTGAAATCAGAACAAGCGCTTATGTTGAGCACACTGCACTACGGACTCACTGAGCCATTAATGGCTTTCCCTGGGCACTACTGGTTAGACTACTACTGGTAAGTATATTTTCCCACCTTGGGTTTGTGTTTGGTGCTATGAACTGTGATGTGGAGATTTAAACTAATTATGAATAATTCAACAACATGTAACTTAACTGAAAATATTACTTATGAATATGATAGTGTAGTTTCTAAATTTGGGTTTAGGGTTTTTTGTTTGTTTGATTTTTTTTTTTTTTTTTTTTTTTTTTTTTTTTTTTTTATTCAAAGGAAGTTCTACTTTCAGAGGGTCTGGTTCAGAAGGTATTGATGAGGCCTGGAAAACAAGCCTTTAACTAGTTGAGTGGGTGTGTTAGGCAAGTGGCAGGTAGCCTTACCTGTAATCTCTGCTACAGAGCTCTGCGTTCAAGGTCAAAGTGACATCTCATGAATGGCAGGGGCTAGAGAAGGCACACTGGAGGGGGGGAGGGGGAGAGAGGGACTGTGTGGGAAGGAAGGGGGCTGAGTCAGCCTTGAAGGGTGGGGAATGGAGGAGAGGCTGAGGCTGGTGGCAAGATGGGGGTGGGGTGGGGTGGGGTGGGGTGGGGTGGGTTGGGTTGGGGGCAGGGACAGCTAGACACTGCTCAACAGCAGCAATGACTATTGCTCTTTCGAGGCTCTGTCCTGTCTACTTTCTGCTCTCTCTGCCTGATGAGGTAAGAGAATCGTAAAATATACTGGCCATGACAGAAGGACCAATCTCTTTTATTAAAAACATTTCCAGGCTACACATTTCATACGCTTAACCACAAGAAGGTGATTATTAAAACCAAGTCAGTTTTGATGACAGGTTCATATTAAAACCCACAACCTCCTGACAGTCCCTTCTTCCCATGGAAAGCTCTTAAGAGGCCTGCAGTCGACCTCCTGGAGTCACAGACTTGCTCACCCTGGGCTCTGTCCGGAGCTGAGGGAGCACAAGTGGCTGCCTCACAAAGACTGTGATCCAGTCGGAACTTACACAAGACGATGTCTGAGTATCCGTGTGGCCGGGTTTGATCATTCTGATTTAGTTCTAAGGTGTTGAGATTTGGATTCTCTGCACTTGCAATGCACATGGTGTGTGTGTGTGTGTGTTTGTGTGTGTGTGTGTGTGTGTGTGTGTGTGTGTGTGTGTGTGTGTGTGTGTGTGTATGTGTGTGTGTGTGTGTGTGTGTGTGTGTGTGTGTGTGTGTGTTTGTGTGTGTGTGTGTATGTGTGTGTGTGTGTACATGTTCATGTGCCTGTGTGGATATGCACAGCTTGTGTACAGACTCACCCATGTGGAGGCCTGAGGTCCATACCAGGACATCTTCCTCAATTGTGTCTCACCTTAGTGTTTGAGACAGGGTCTGTTACCAAACCTGGGGCCTATCATTTTAACTACAAGGGCCACCGTCACCCTCATGTCTCTCCTGCCCCCTACCCTCAGGGCAAAGTTATGGATGCATGCCATGGTACCTGGCTTCTACATGAGCATTGAGGATGTGAACTCTGGTTCTCATGTTTATGCAGCAAACACTATACCCAACTGAGCAACCCAGGCCCCTGTTATTTCAGTTTTATAATGAAAAAGAGATAATTAGTATACTTATGTGTTTTGTATTATAATATGCTCTGCTATACTATACTGTCTTACATTATATCTAGTATGTTTCAAGGCATGCACACAAATCTACTGATGGGTTTTAGAAAAGTCAGAACTCTATATATAACATCTGGACCATTTGATAGCATTCCATTAGGGGAAAGATCCAGTGGGAACTCCCTTGGTATCTAATTATTTTATACAATCAATTAAGAAAATCTAAGATTTTCAACATGGGCTAAAGTTCATGGAATAAAATTCAGGAATTAATATTACAAGTAGACCTAAAATGAGCTGAAAGTGACAAGAATCTTACATCAGCTTGAAATTTCCTGCTATAAAGCATGAAAAAAATGTGAACACAACATTCATCCTTTTGCACTGTGCTTTTTTTTTTCAAGGATTTATTTATTTATTTATTATTATTATTATTATTATTTTTTTTTTTTTATGTAAGTACACTGTAGCTGTCTTCAGACACACCAGAAGAGGGCATCAGATCTCATTACGGATGGTTATGTGGTTGCTGGGATTTGAACTCAAGACCTCTGGAAGAGCAGTCGGCACTTTTTTTTTTTTTTTTTTCTTTTTTTGGTTTTTTCGAGACAGGGTTTCTCTGTGTAGCTCTGGCTGCCCTAGAACTCACTCTGTAGACCAGGCTGGCCTCGAACTCAGAAATCTGCCTGCCTCTGCCTCCTAAGTGCTGGGATTAAAGGCGTGCGCCACCATCGCCCGGCTGCAGTCGGCACTCTTAACCACTGAGCCATCTCTCCAGCCCGCGCTGTGCTTTCTTATTTGATTATGAAAAGTGAGAATGGAACCCCTTTAAGGAAGAACTGTAGTCCCTGCTCAGAGATGCTCAACTCTGAGACAGTCTGAATCCATGTCTTTCTGGGAGGATAGCCCATGAGTACAGGCCACCTGCCAGACGTCATCACAGAGCACCCAGGCTCGCTAGGACCAGGTCATCCCTCTGGTAACTCCTATTACTGTATCCGAACGAATACAGACATAGGTAGAACACAGAAATGGGGACACCTGGCTATAAAGCTTAGCATCCCTGAGCAGAAAATGGATGGTGCGCGGGGGTGGGGGGGTAGGGGGGCTTCAGTCATTCCCCTTGAAACTCCCCTAGTGCAAAGCTCGGAAGGAATCCCAAAGACTGGTTAATCCTGAACCACTACCAGCAATCTCAGGAAACCCACTTCCTTAGGCTTTTGACTCTTCCAGCAGGAGAAGCACATGTCTGTGTTACAGACAAGGTGAAAATGAATGGCATGATTGTTGGAGGTCTCCAATGGGGCCTGAGCTCAAGACCTCGGAGGTGGGGCATGAACTCAAGACCTCGGAGGTGGGAGCTCAAGACCTCGGAGGTGGGGCATGAACTCAAGACTGAGATTCTCTTACTTTGGTCCGACATTCAGTGGATGCTCCAAATCCAAAGAGAAATCTCACAACATCATTGTGGCCTTGCTGGGCAGCGAAGAACAGGGCAGTTGTACCTGACTGAGAGAGAGAGAGAGGGAGAGGGGGGAGAGAGAGGGGGGGATTGTTTTAAGGAGACATTTAGCAAAATTAATTTTCAAATAGAACAAACACTTCCTAGCTCCAAGAGGGCCACACTTGATTTGCTGTAATTTTCTTTCTTTTTAAAATTGTAATTTTGGATGTGTGGTGTTTTCTCTGCACATATGTTGGTGTATCACATGTGTGCAGTGCTCATGGAAGCCAGAACAGTACATAGGATCCTCTGAAATTGGAGTTACAGACTGTTGTGGGTCGCCATGTGGGTGCTGAGAATTGAGCCTGGGTCCTCCGGAAGAGCAGCCAGTGATCTACATTTCCAGCCCCCATTGCTCTCTCTTGATAAGAGAAATAACACAAACCACCACCACCACCACCACCACCAACCCCACCATCACCACCACCACCACCCCCCACCACCACCACCACCATCAACAACAACCCCACCACCACTACCAACCCCACCACCACTACCACCATCACCACCACCACCAACAGCAAAACAAAAACTTAAACTCCTTGCTCAAATCTGTGACCTGTGCCGGTGGTGCAGGCCTAGAATCCTAGCAGTCAGGAGGCTGAGGCACCAGGAGTGAAAGTTGGAGGCCAGCCTTGGTGTACCCTATCTCAAAAATTCAAACCAAGCCAAAACAAAACACCACAGTAGAAACATCTACCTGTGGATAAACGGAGGAGCAACGTGGCATCGTCTACAATGACCGATTATTTAGATTGCTTAGTTTTAAAACGAAGGAAAATGAGACAGATACCACAGGGGTGTAAAATGGAAGTGGCTGGAACATAAAGATTTGTTGCTGATACAAGCCTGGTCCATGAGAACAGACACTGTTGGATTCTATGATGGTGTCTAAAGAACTCAAACTCATGGCTGCAGACAGTAGGGAGATGGTTGCTAGCAGCTGGGAAGGGAGGAAGAGAGTTATTGTAGAGTGGACATGGGCTCTCGGGAAGCGTTACAGAGCAAGATGGCTGCTGCAGTGGTTGCGCAGCGCTGTGACTGTATGCGTGTCACCCAGCACTGTGACTGTATGCGTGTCACCCAGTGCTGTGACTGTATGCGTGTCACCCAGTGCTGTGACTGTCACCCTAGCTACAAATTTTAAAGTGATTAAGATGAAAATGGTTAAGACAGTAAGCTTCATGTATATTTACTACAGTAAAATAATTAAAAGAAGGCTGATGAAGAGGAAAATTTGACAGAAGAGGCGAAGAGACCACAGACACAATATGGAGAGCTGTAGCCACAACCGTGGAACGGGGTAGCACCAGCTCTCAAGGCAGCAGAGGATGACGGCCACCCAGTGGTCTCTAGCAGGCAGGTCCAACCTTGACATTGTAATTCAGCACTATCTACAAAATCCATGCCTGGGAGTGGTTACCCTGGGGGCATATGGCGTGCAGCTGTGAGTCAGGCGTGCCTGCAGGGGCAGTAAGACCTACAGGATAAAGAATTCCTGAATTCCTCTTGTTTTAAGCTGTTCAGTTCATGGTGATCTGTTGTAATGGGCACAGGCAACAAATACACTTGATATGGTGTTTGGAAAAGCCATAAATGAAAACATGGAAGAATCTGGGGGAGAACTGTGGTTCCAGAACTTAGTCTCTAGAGTAGAAAGCAATTAATGAGGAGAAAAAAAGAAAGAAAGGAAAAAAAAGAAAGGAATCTAAACAATTCTCCTACAAATGATATAACTGGAGGTCAGAGCAGAAACGGGTATAAAATATTTCTCAAAACTGGACATATTCACCAGTAACAGTTTAAAGTCACATTTTCGGTTAACCCAAACACGGTATTTTTAGCACGTGCATATGCTTGGCCCAGGGATTGGCACTGTTTGGAGTGTGGTCTTGTTGGAAGTGTGTCACATGGACTTTAAGACCCTCATCCTAGCTTCCTGGAAGCCAGCCTTCTCTAGTTTGCCTTTGGAACAAGATGTAAACTCTCAGCTCCTCCTGCACCATGCCTGCCTAGATGCTGCCATGTTCCCACTTTGATGATAAAGGACTGAACCTCTGAACCTGTAAGCCAACCCCAATTAAATGTTGTCCTTATAAGACTTGCCTTGGTCATGGTATCTATTCACAGCAGTAAAACCCAAACTAAGATAGCACGTTTCCTTCAAAGTGATTTTTATAAGCCCATTCAAAGACTGGTGTCCAAACCATAGAGTCACATGAACAAAGTCATCCTAGCTCAACAGTGGGCAATGTCTATCATTTGTGTGAAGATGCTCATTATGGGGGCTGGCTGGGAAGAGGAGGTCAGCAGCAGGGATGGGAGGGAACGAGAGAGGGAGGGAGTGAATGTCATAATGATACACTGTATGAGAGATTGCAAAAAGAAGAGGAGGAGGAAGAGGAGGAGGAAGAGGAGGAGGAGGGGGAGGAAGAGGGAGGAGGAGGAAGAGGAGGAGGAAGAGGAGGAGGAGGGGGAGGAAGAGGGAGGAGGAGGAAGAGAAGGAGGAGGAGGAAGAGAAGGAGGAGAAGGAAGAGGAGGAGGAAGAGGAGGAGGAGGAAGAAGAAGAGGAGAAGGAAGAGGAGGAGGAGGAGGAGGAGCCCATGACTTCCACAGTCTGAGTGTTGGTTGAAACCAAGACACTTCTCCAGGCACTGTGGGGAACCCCTCTTTCCACAGCTCACCTGGAACCTCTGGGTATTAGATTCTGACTCGGACATGAGGGGCTAAGGGAGGACAACAAGTCCTGTGGACTGTACTGATCGCTCTAAATTCTAAGGCAGGAACGCATGGGATGGGGAACACTGCCCACTGAGGCAGAGACCTAACAGCTTTGCAGATGTAATCCTCTACCTTCAGCTGTGCCTCAGAGGAAGGGCCACCTGACCACTCCCTGAGCCTTTCTGCTAGCCATGAATGGTCCCCCCCACAGTTCTTACAGAGGTGAATCGGCAGCGCCTGTGCATTGCTCTTTGACAGTGAAGGCTGCTAACTTCTAGAACATTTGTAAAGAGGTTTTGATGAAGAAACTTGGGCAGAATCAAAGACTTGCTTCTGAAAAAGAAATCTAGAGAGTACCCAGGATTCTTTCTGGTGTTTTCTTTATTAAGAGAAAATATTTATTTTTCAGTCATTTTTTGACACATTAACTAAAAGACAATCACTGTGATTTGAGCTAATTTTTATATGTAAAATCAGTCATGCATACAGTAGTCCCTAGCTAATAGGATTTAGAATTTAGTCTGAAGTGTGAAATAAGTCTTCAATGTTCACTCTTTCCACCGGAAAGGCTTCAGGCTAACTTCCTGGTGGTCTCCATCAGCCACTATTCCTGGGTCTCTACTGAGTCTGCTGGTCAGGGCCATTGGCCTCCAGCTGATCTCTCTAGCAAGCTCTATGTATTTAGGAAAACAAGGTTGGGTATGCTCTGAGGGACCGCTCTGATGCTGCGAATGGATTAACAGTGGGACACAGGGTTTCAAAGATTCCTGATGCAGGCGATACTTTGGGGCCTCCCTTTGGTTTAGTGTTTGCATTGCCTGAGGCTGGCATGGACTCAGAAAACTTGAGGGACTGCTGGAAATTTCTGGAACATTGTCATGTAAGACATAGTTTTTCTGAACTGAATGTGAAATCCCCAAGGGCTATTGTTCTCAGGTCACAGAGGTTTCCATCTGCTGGCTTAGTTAAGCCACTAAATGAATGAATAAATATAAAACCAAAACCACAAAGCCACACACTAGCTAGAACCCCTCTGCTTCTCCTCCTCTGCTTTTCTCAGGAAGGTTTTTGTACACTGTACCTAACCTTTGGGATCACATTGTTGAATAAGCAGATCTGGACTGCACTGTTTCATTAGAGAAAATCTGCTTTTCATTTTAAAGTTACAATAAATAAGGACTGTAGAGAGAGAAAAAGGTGAGGGTAATTTTAAAATATTCTTCTAAATGGGTTTAAACATCTTTATCCCAGAGGGAAATTTTATTTCAGCTGCTGATGCAAAAAATGGTCTGAAACAATGACCCACTGTCATGGAGACTGCCCTAAAGACTCTGTGTGAAGCCGGGTTGATTTTATGCCAGTCTTCACACTGCTGCCCTCAATGGTGCAGCCCCACTAAGGCTGAGGGCCTCAGCCTGTGGGTTGCTCTTTCATGGTCTACAGGCAGGGCCTCTAAGGCTTAGAAAGTAGATGAGGCACTACTGGAGTTAAGGCAGATTGTTGGATCGGGCCAGATGAAGCAAGATCAAGAGTCCACTATGGCCAGAAGCTGTCCTAGGATGCCCACCTCATCCCCGGGTCTGTGGAAACCCAGGCTAGAGTGAACACATCTCCACAAAGCCTTGTTTGACCAGGTCTTATGCCAGCTTGGAAACCTGACCTCCTGAGTACAGTAAAACGCCCCAGCCATCTTGCTGCTGCAAGCACCCTGACTGCACTCTGGTGTGACCATGCCCCCAGGGTTCCGCTTGTGGCGAGTGGTCCCAGGCTCCCAGTTGACTTCAGTGTCCTCCTCATGGCTCATTCGGAGAACTTAATACATGGCCAGGCAGAAAGCAGCTTGGTAAACATGGTTTCATTTACGAACTGTTCGTTCAAGCTTCACGATGAAAAGGTTGCAGATAAAAAAAGACAGGGACATCTGGGAAATTTCTCTAAACTCCATGGCATCTCATCGCAAGTGCTTAAAGCCAGTGGGGAGGCTGAGGAAGGGGGGTCATGAGTTCAAGGCTCCTATGGGCTACATAATGAGTCTGGGTCTCAAAAACTTTTCTGTTTTATTCATTTATTTATTGAATAAAAAAGTACTCATTCATGCCTGAGACAAAAATGTATGATTGTTTAAGGGATTGATAAGGGTGGGCCTGGTATGGACCAGATATGGTCTAAAACGTGTCTTCCAAAGAGTCAGTGCTAGGAGCTGAATGCCTAGCGCGAGGATACTGAGGCTTGGGCCCTTTAAGACATAGGAGCCAGAGCAAGGTCATTGGGTACAACTATGAATGCTGATCTCTTAGAGTGTGTTAGTTCTCACGAGCATGAGCTGTTAGAAAGCAAGAGTGTGCTGTGCCTTGTCTCTTCTGCACACGGCTGTTTCTTTTCCCTTCTTCGTCCTGTTGTGAGGCAGCCACAGAAGCCCTCAGAAGCCAAACAGATGCATCTCCTCAATCTTAGATGTTTAGTTAAATAAACCTCTACTTTAAAAAACATAAAATATCCAGCATCCGTTATTCTGTTATAGTAGCACAAATGGATGAATTCAGTTGACAATGGTACATTCCCAGAGCTTATTTTAGGCTATAAATAAACAAACAAACAAACTCTGCAGTGGGCTCTGGTGGAGGAGGAAAGCAACTTCAACTTCTGTCCTCTTAAGCAGTTTATTACCATGAAGAGCAAAGACCTCTTAACCCGGATACTTTCATTCACACGCACAGCCCGACTTACCTCTCTCTGGAGGTTGATATCTGCTCCCTGCAGAACCAGCTCCCTCACACAGTCTATGTGGCCAGCATAGGAGGCAACCATGAGAAGTGTGGTGCCATGCTGCACAGAGGAGAGAGAGATGAACAGCGATGGCCTCACGGTAGAAAGGGAGCCCAAGAGAGACTGCAGAGATGGTTAGCTTCACCCCAAAGATGCACAGGCGATTGGATGGGAGCAGGCAAACCGATAGATTCCCAAGGTTGGAATTTGAAGGTTACAAATTCACTTCCACGGGTCAGCTTCAGAAACAGTCCAAGTAAAACACCACCATTGCATCTTAGCCAGCAAAAGTATAATATTCTCACTTTATGACCTACACTGAAAGATCCCTGATCCAGACCACTGTTACTAATTCAAAGGACAGTTGAATGTTAGCAGTTGGTTTTCTGGTTTGGAAAATTGTTTTGTTTTTGTCTTACACATTTACAATGAAAGTTGATCATGTCCACCCAAACCTTGCCCTCTCTGCCTTCAGAGTCCCACTTCTCTTCACACCTTCGAGTCCTCTGCCGTCTGTCACCCACTGCCCCCGAGCAGTGTTGCCTGCTACAGTGCTGACTGGCTCTGGTGGCTTGATTCTGTGCAGGTCTGTGCAGGTGACCACTGATGCAGTGAGCACGGGAAGGCAGTGGCCACACCATGTCCGAAAGACACATTTAAATTTAAAAGCATTTTAAATTGTTTTTTTACTTTTTGTTAAAGCCAGGTGGGAAGGCCGAGGAAGGGGGTCATGAGTTCAAGGCTCCCATGGGCTACATGAGTCTGTCTCAAAAACTTTTCTAAGTTTTATTCATTTACTTATTGAAAAAGAGTTGGAGTTTATTTAGAAAAGATTTTAATGAAGATTTAAGTGTGGGTGATAAGGGAAAGAGAGAGATTCTCAGGAAAAGAACAAATCACTCTCCACTTTGGACATGGGCTTCTCAAACGAGTCAACCAACTTTTATTTATTGTATTTACTTTAAAATCTTTTCTGATTTTTTTCTTTGGCTCATTCATTCTTTAGCAATATGTTGTTTAATTGCCATGAGATCCTGTAGCTACTAGAAATTCTTTTGCTATTGACCTTAACTTTTATTGCATTGTGTGGTCAGATAGTATACATAGGGTTATTTCATTTTTTCTGAATTTGTTAAGAGTTGTTTTGTGTCTCAGAATGTGGTTTGTTTTAGAGAAACTTCTCTGCACTGCTGTGTAGAATCTATATTCTTTGATGTTTGAGTGGAATGCTTTGTAGAAGGTATGTTAGGTCCATTTGATGTGTGATGTCATTTGGTGTGTGATGTCATCTAATACTGGTTTCTTTATTTATTCATTCAGTCAAGC
This sequence comes from Uromys caudimaculatus, assembly GCA_028551405.1. NCBI lineage: Eukaryota > Metazoa > Chordata > Mammalia > Rodentia > Muridae > Uromys > Uromys caudimaculatus. Next base: position 2,446,785 of record CM052715.1, read on the forward strand.
TCCTTCTCTTTGTAGTCTTCAGGACTGGGGTGGCAATCTTACTATCACTATCTTCTTCCTGAATGTGGAGAATTTTTATTCAGACAGGAAGTAGGGGAATCCTTGGTGCATGGTCTAAATGTGTCTCTTATTAAGAGAGGCAGAGGAGGGCCTTGTTGGCCATCAGGGGGAGGAGAGGCCCTTGGACCTGAGGGTGTTAGAGGCCCCAGTATAGGGGAATGTCAAGGTGGGAAGACGGGAGTGGGTGGGGGAATACCCTCATAGAGGCAGGGGGAGAGGGAGGGGATAGAGGGGTTCCAAAGTGGAGACCTGGAAAGGGGGAAACATTTGAAATGTAAATAAAGTATCAAAAAATAAAAATTAAAAAAGAGAGGCCTTATAGGAAGTGATTAAGACATGAGGGGCTTGCCTTCCAAGTGGGATTAGTGCACATATGAAACAATGTGGGGAGCCCCTGCCCTAAGGAGTTAACAAGAGCAGACACCAACTCTGCAAGCACCTTGGTCTTGATTTCCTGGTCTATATGATTATGACCAACAAATTTCTGTTGTTTATAAACTACCCAGTCCAAAATATTTTATTATAGCACCTCACGTGGGCTCTCAGGTTAGAGCCAATTTGTGTAAACAATTATAAACACACCCTTTAACGTGAGACGGAAGAAAAAATATCCCACAGGCCACATGGCTCTCAAAAAAAGTCAGCCATGAGCTGAAGAAAGTATCAAGTATGTAATTTGGATGTTTAAAAGAGAAAAAGAGGGCTGGAGAGATGGCTCAGTGGTTAAGAGCACTGACTGCTCTTCCAGAGGTCTTGAGTTCAATTCCCAGCAACCACATGGTGGCTCACAGTTATCTGTATTGGGATCCATTGCCGTCTTCTGGTGTGTCTGAAGACAGCTACAGTGTACTCATATACATTAAATAAATGATATTTTAAAAGAGAGAGAGAGGCTAGAGAGATGGCTCAGTGCTTAAAGAAAGCATATTGCTATTACAGAAGACCTATGTTTCTATAGCTTCAGGGGATTTGACACCACCATTTTTCTGGTCTCCAAGGGCATTGCATTCATGTGACATAAATGCGTGTACACACACACACACACACACACTTTTTTTTTTAAAGTTTTTTAAGGGGAAAATAGTCCAGTGGTGGTAATGTATGCCTATAATACCAGCACTCAGGAGGCAGAGGCAGGTGGATATATGTGAGTTCAAGGCCAGCCTGGTCTACAAGAGGAGTTCCAGAACACCCAGGGATATACAGAAAAACCCTGCCTCAAAAAACTAAACAAAACAAAACAAAAATTGGAAAATAGTCTTAAAAATAAAATTAATCTTTAAAAGAGAAGAAAAAACCCTTTAGGCTGATCTGTTTTTAAAAAAAAGATGATTAAAATAAATAATAAAAATATCCCTTTATAGATAGATTATGTTTAATTCTATACCATGATCAATTGAAACAAAGATTGGTTCAATAGAAAGGTATCATAGTACAATATTTTACTTATATTTAAAACCTACAAGCTTGACTGATTTTTGACTCCTGAAATGTTAACAGTATTTTTTTTTTTTTTTGGTTTTTCGAGACAGGGTTTCTCTGTGTAGCCCTGGCTGTCCTGGAACTTACTCTGTAGACCAGGCTGGCCTTGAACTCAGAAATCCACCTGCCTCTGCCTCCCAAGTGCTGGGATTAAAGGCGTGCGCCACCACTGCCCGGCAACAGTATTTTATTTTATTGACTGAAGTTAAAAGGTATATTTCAAGACAGACTGGTTTTGAACAAAGTATGTATAAATGCACATAAACGAAGCAAAGCTCAAAACAAAGGACATCAAAATAAATACATTCATAAATTTAAAAAGGATTGCAAGAACCTTGTAAGATAGGTTAAAATCTTGGTTAAATAGGTTAGAGAGATAAACAAATCAAAGCAAAAATATATATATATATAAAAGCAGAGTTGGCCTTAATTCAGGATCCCCCAGGCATGGGAGTACAGCCTATAATTCCAATGAAGCAAGAGTTGGAGGCCAGACAGTGCACGTAACAAGTTCAAGGCAGCTTGGGCTATGTACTGAGACTTTGCAGCTGAAAGTCTGGGAGTCCCAGACAACCAGTGTTAGCAAATCAAAGCTTTGAGCACATGGCATGTGGTCTCGAGATGCAGTATTTGTTCTTTACAATCTGTTGGAAAAGCCTGAAATGGCTGTTTAGATTGAGAACAATTTTCAGAAAGCTACATGGGGGCATTCTTTGCATTCTAAAATTCCACATAGATTTCCTAGGTGGCCCTATGCTTAAGTTCCCTAAGCCGGGGTAGTGACAGCCCAGAGATCAGACATCACTATAACAGTCCTAGAATGCAGACTGCATGCCCCGGTGCCACACGGAAGGGGCAGATGCCTGGCCAGGACATTCCAAGAGGAACAAAGGCCTGCAGTGTCTCCACGTATGTCCTTGTCCCCCGAAGCACTAACTGGCCCTTCAAAGCAGCAAGATGTCTGAAGCAGCCATCATTCACATGTGTTCCATATGTTAAGAAATTGTTTTACCAGAAACCTTCTGATTAAGTAACGACTAAATTTATTTTAAAATGTTATCTCATTTATTGCTATTCTGTGTGTACGGTGTGCATCTGTTGTGGGGGGCACATAGCACAGCATACACGTGGAGTCGGTCCCCTCCTTCTGCCTTATATGGGTACCCGGAACAAACTCAGTTCATCGGGCTCGGGTGGCAAGCACTCTTACCTGCTGAGCCATCTCACTAAAGGGGCTAACTTATCTAATTAATCTAAGAGGGATAATTTATAAACATATTCATTTATTAGTCAAACATCTATTCTGACTCTGACTGAAGGTTCCAGAAAGGCTGGGTCTGTGAGGTACAGCAGGGTGAGCTTCAGCTAAAACTCAGAGGGTGTCACAGGAATGTCTGAACAGGAATGACTTAAAAAAAAAAAGAAGAGGAAAAGCAGTCACCAACATGGTCAGAGACAAAGGCCACAGGTGGTAACTGGTCCCCACCCCATCATGCTGGCCAGTGTGGGGTAGGAATTGGTACACTGAGACCAGGATGGCAGTTCACAGATGCCCAGAGTCCCCTGTAAGTCTGGATTCTGACAAGGAACACATGGTATATTCACACTGGGATAATCAGAGGGAATTTAATAAAGGGACTATTCATCAAGGGGTGATCTGGCAGTGTAGTTCTGGGGCTCTGTGCTGGCCAGGCTGGAAGCTACAAAAGTAATGTAATAGGTCCTACAATGGTGTGAACAGGAAGCCCGCTGGCCTCTCTGCTCTCCTCCACCTTCGGCTTCCAGTGGATGCTTAATTAGACAAACTGAAGGACCGAGGAGGGAGGCTTCTGGGGCATTGCTTGTGATTCAGATTCTGGACCCAGAGCCAGACAGAGGGAGGAACAGAATGGACCTGGATGTCCTGGTAACCCAGCGAGCAAACTGGAGCAAATCCTTCCATCTCCTTCTTTGGCTGCTTGTGGGTTTCACTTGCAAATTTGTGTCAGAGCTGAGGATGACATACCCTGCCTCAAGGAGAACAGTCAGTCTCCACTGAGAACATTTTGTTCCAAACCACAAAACCATCTCATTTGACGTCCTCTGTGTCACCAGGGATGTGGCAAAGTCTTGCTGGCTGCTAGCCGGGGAGGAAAGGGACTCTTGGTGGGATGGGACTACAGCAGTGGCCCCTATTTTATTTCCCTGACAGGAGGCTGGTAGAGGCTTCAATTTCTCAGTTTTTGAATCATGTACTAAAACCACAACTCCTACAACCATAGGAGCCCACATGTGCTCTAAATTATTCTCATCTTTTTCTTTTTGACAGTTGTGTAGTAAACAGCCCTTTAGTCTTGGAACCTGCCAACGGGCTTCTTAATGGAAGCCCCTCATTCACAATGCCAGAGGCCTTCTGTTCTCATGGGTAACTGCTTGCTTTCTGACTTTCTCAGTATGTTTCTAGGTCCATCACTATAGCTTAGGATTTCAGAAAAGACAAAGGCAAGCAAACACAAGTACACAGCGTGTGAAGGGAGCGCATTTGCAAGGAGCTCATGCGTGCGGAGTGCAAAGGTGTACTCTTGGCATGCGATACCGCGTCCCTCCGTACACTGTCTCTGCAGTCCACGTCCACACGGCCACTGTTCAACAGCAGTTTCAGCAGGGCCAGGTTTCCCCTCTTTGCTGCCCAGAATGCAGCGTTGGCAAGCGGAGTTTCCTTCTGCAAGATCAGAAAGAAACAGGCTCTTAAAATAGAAGTCAGAGATCATGGCTGCTTCCATGTTCACAGATAACACCGTTCCAAAGGAGGCATTTCCAGATGAAGGATGGTCATCTGTAAGGCGGCCCTCCTCTCTGTTATGAGACTGTAGCATTCCAGGCCGTGAGAGGTGTTTTATTTACTGTAGACCTCTGAGCCCAAAGTTGTCTGCAGAGCACTGCTCTGACACAGCACGACTGACGCCTTTCCTCCCCACAACGCCTTGCCTTCCTGCCTCTTTGGGTCTTTGTTCGCAGTTTCCTTTAAACTAAAATGAATTTTTCACATCCTAGAAGGCCAAGGTTCTGCCCAGATGCCACTTCCTTTCTGAAACATGACGAATAACTCTTTCCTTATACATGAAGCAAAATCTCTCCCTGTCCTGACCCTCAGAAGGAGTTTGGTGGTACCTTCTCTGTGTCTGCAACATTTTCTAGCCAATTCCAGCTATTGGGGTAGGCAATTTATTTTCTTTCCACCTAATATGTTTTTTCCTTCAACTGAAACTTGCCAGAAGTTCTGGGCAGAGAATGCTCTTTTGTGTCTCAGTTTCAGGATGCCGTTCAAAGTACCTGGGCTCTTGGGAATCATTGTCTGCTTTTGCTTCAGATAGAGATCAAAATACCTGTCTTCAAATTTACACACACACACACACACACACACACACACACACACACACACACACACACAGAGAGAGAGAGAGAGAGAGAGAGAGACAGAGAGACAGAGAGACAGAGAGACAGAGAGACAGAGAGAGACAGAGAGACAGAGAGAGAGGGAGAGAGAGAGAAAGAGAGAGAGAACTAAGGTAGACTAATTGTCTAATTAATAGGTACTACTGTTTTTTTTTTCTGAACTGAAACACTTTCTCTTGGAAGGAAACTCAGAAGGCTCAAGAAGTAAACAAAATTAAAGGGCTCAGAAAGTTCCTAAAACTTACAAGATTCACATGACTTCTTCCCCAAAGTTTTAAGGTATAGTAATTGCTGAGGAGAGGAAGCTCTCTAGCCAGTTGAGCCCCTGCTGTGCTGGGAGCTCCAGGGCAGCAGCTTTCCAGGATTGTTACCCATACTGGGGTGGGCTTTCCAAGGATGAAACTGCTGTTCAGTCACTCATGCTCTTGTAAGTAACCCTGGTAACTCACCGGTTCACTACACTAGACCTGGGTAGAACTGTTTCTTTGGTCTGTCCTCAGTACCAAAGGATGAACATATGCAGGAAAGGCATGCAACACCAATACACCATAAATGCTAGTAGTGCTCATTTTCTTTCCTTTTTCTTTTTCTTTTTTTTTTTTTTTGGTTTTTCAAGACAGGGTTTCTCTGTGTAGCTCTGGCTGTCCTGGAACTCACTCTGTAGACCAGGCTGGCCTCGAACTCAGAAATCCACCTGCCTCTGCCTCCCGAGTGCTGGGATTAAAGGTGTGTGCCACCACCGCCCGGCGCTCATTTTCTTTATAAAGCTAATAATAGAACAAATTAAATTCCAAGGACTATGACAGAATGCTGCTGCTCTCAGGACATTTTATGGTATTCACATTATCTAATAACATGATTTGGGGAATGTGTAAAGACATCTCTCTAACTGCAAAAGCCCATTTTAAAATATCTTTTATATACAGACACATGTCAAATAACATTTTGTTCAATGACAAGCTGTATATACCATGACAGTCTCCTAGGATTATAATGACTAATGACACTAGCTGTCTTAGTGTTCATCTTAGAACCATCTAAGAGCATTTCTCAAATCATCTATTACTAAGTGAAGGCTGGCAACCATGGAGTAGTGCCTCTTAGCTGTGGCTTGACCCTCTGCAGTTATAGTTACCCACAGTCAACTCTGGTATGAAAATACTCCATGGAAAGTTCCAGATACAAGCAATTCGCAAGTGTTAAGTAAATACTGTTTTCAGTAGCGTGGTGAAGTCCTGCACTCTCTTTCCTGCCCGGGATGCACTCATTCCTTTGTCCAGTGTATTCACACGGCATGTGCCAGGCACCCCCACCCTCTGTTCACACGGCATGTGCCAGGCACCCCACCCTCTGTTCACTTAGCCACCTCACTGATGATTCTGACTGCGCTTGTGTATAGGAGGCTCTTACTTTACTTGGCCACAGCCCCCAAAGAGCAAAGTAGTGATGTGGGAATTTTATTACACTATTCCATTATAATTGTTCTGCCTTATCAATTTTTGTCACTAATCTTTACTATGTCTAGTTTAGAACTTATCATAAACATGCATAGAAAAACAGAATATAAAGAGTTTGTAACTTCCCATGGTTATTTCTTGAGGGGGTAGGTCTTGAATAAAGGCCTGAGCACCAAATTGTCTTAAACACAGTGCTTCCCTAAGGTAAAAGGACAGCACCATTGCCCTCTCCCCAAGAGAGCCACATACAGTGAGCATGTGGTGCTGACCTATGATGACAACATTTGCTGGTGCAAGGATTTCACTTCAGGTCTTTAGGCGCAGACAAGCCAGGGCTGCGGTGCGAACCCCGAGTGGGAGAGGCAAGGCAGACAGATGGCAAAGTGCTTTGAATAGTTTCCTGGCTTGCTGGGGGGGGGGGGGGGTGTGTGTGTGGCACCTCAGATCCCAGGCTAATCATTTGCCTTCCCTGAAGGCATACATTTGACTCTCTGGAGATTTCAAGCTAACCTGTGCCACAGTGCTCACACTAGAGCCTCCTACATCTGCCCCATGTTGTGTCTAACTTGTTGTAGTTACCGATACCCTAGGGAAGCTACAGCAAGGCAGGTTTGGTGTGAATAACAGATCATGAGATAATGCCCTTCTAATAGAGATTGCACAAGGCCAAGGTGAACTGAGTGGATGCTTCAGTGCCATCATGGAATATCTGCAGGCACATACAGACACACAGACACTCACACACACACACAGAGACATGCACACTCTCTCACACACAATCCCACACACTCACACAGACACACCCACACACAGACACACTCATACACACACATTCACACAGACACACACACTCACACACACAGACACACAGATACACAGACACTCACACACACACAGACATGCACACTCTCACACACACAATCACACACACTTACACAGACACACCCACACACAGACACACTCACACAGACACACACATGACACACACACTCACACACACAGACACACAGATACACAGACACTCACACACACACAGACATGCACACTCTCACACACACAATCACACACACTTACACAGACACACCCACACACAGACACACTCATACAGACACACACATGACACACACACTCACACACACAGACACACAGATACATGCACACACTCACACACACACACACTCACACACACACAGAGGGGGATAATATTTTATTGAGTGACTTTGTTGTTTCACTTGAACCTTGAATACCTAGAAAAACCACCTGCAACTAGCAAATGTCTACTGTCAGAACGAGCTTTGGAGCCAGGGACTCTTTCTCTCTTTTGGATGGTTTTGGAAGTTCCTCTCTGGTTGGGCTGTTCAGACCAGTTTCCAAGATGCTAGACAATGAATTTAATAAACAGCTATAAATATTTCATTCTCCCTTAGGGCTTGATTGTCTGAGAGGCAGAGGACAGTTGGACAGAACAGTTGATCTGGAATAAGAAAGAGTCTGAACCACTTTCCAGCTCTGTATCTTAAGTAAGTTACATAGATTCTTCTGATCCCAATTAAATGGGAGCAGAAATAATAATACGGTGCCTTTGTCCTGTGCTGGAGACTAAATGAGACAACACACAAATGTGTATTTTGTGTGTTCATGAAGTTCTGTCTACAAATGCACAGCCAGAGCTTGACATGCTTGTCCAAACAACTCATATGCATGGTCACTAGCATGTGTCAGGGGCGGGGAGAGGCTAAGAACGGAGAGACAGTGTAACTTTGACCTCTGCTTACAAAGCCTCACAGGAAAAAGAAACCAAGTCAACAGTGTAGGTGTCCAAGGAGGGGTGCAGCTGCTTCTGGTGACAATTCAGACCAGAGAGTGGTCACTGCTGTGGATGCCTGCCCAGGCACTGCTCCCCAAAGGGTAGATGGGGGACGTGAGGAGGAGAAATGGAATGAGCTTATGGGGGCCAGGGGACCAGAGACCTCGGGCAGAAGAGACACACAAACTTGGACTTTATCCTGGGAGTCAGGGGGCTGTTTAGCGGGGAGAAATATCAATTTTGCATTCAAGAAAAGTCCCAGTGACTCATCACGGAGACTGAGACGAGGAGCACTGGCGTGTAGAAGGCAAGAGACGTAAGCGCTGGAGCCACAGACCGCTGTGGGAATGGAAGGGGACACTGAAGACATCTTAGGAAGCAAAGGGGAGAGGAGGTATGGAGAGGGGAGTGACTCCCAGGCCGTGGGACTGTTGCTGTCACCTAGGAAACAAGAAGTGACAGGCTTAAGAACAAATAATGGGCTCAGCTCTGAAGATGCTAAGTTCCAACTGCCTGTGGCGGAATCCCAATAGACATGTCTAGCAAAGAAATGGGTGTGTGCTCCCCAACCCTGTGGCCACACACTGAATGGCGGCCAGGTATCTCGAGCTAACATTTGTGTGGCATGCTGTTTGTAGAGACACCATTTAGTCTTCAGCACAGCCCAGAGAGATGGGTACCAGTATATGCCATTTCAGACAAGGCAAGAGAGAAATGGCAAGTCAGGCTCTAGCGCCAGGCAGGCTGCTGCTCCCGGCAGCCCCCTTTGTGAACCACCAGGCTGTTCTGCTGCCCACAAACTCTTTGGTAGACAGAGAGCAATAAGGCTGCAGTGACCTCCGGTGACCCTTCCACCCTCCCTTCCACTCTCCTCTCTTGCCAAGACAGAAAGTTCCCCCAACTTTCCTTTCATTGGGAAGTCTATAGAAATCACAAACCCTGGATAACCCCCAAATCTCCTCTGCATACATTTTGCACAGAACCATAAAAGGTGTGGAGAGGGCCAGGCAAGTCCTACAGCCTTCAAAGGAGACACTGTATCTCTCTCTGTCTCTCTCCCCTTCCTGCCTTTCCTTCATCTCTCTTTTCTCCTTTCCCTCCTGGACTTCCCAGCCATGCAACTATACATACATTATAAATCTCTATAAAATATAAAGAAAATAAAAAAGATGATACTTTAAATGGATGAGTTGTATGACAGGCTAGAACATTTATTTTTGTTTATTTATTTTCCTGGGGCTTATCCATGTCATTGAAGAGCAGCGGTGAGCTGGGTTTGATCATGACGTAATGTTTGGGGGACTTGGATGACGCACATGGGGTCCTGTGTTTGTCTAGCTTGGGCACAGCTGCTTCAGCTACGATCATAAAATTCAGTACGGACATACTCTTCTTAGCTAAGACTTCTATTTAGCTGGCAGTGATGTTTTCTCGAACCATAAACTTCCCCATCCTCAACCGAGTAAGGCTTTTGGCAACCTCAGCCCTGAAGACCAACACTTGAGTTGTTGGAATAGAAGTTATAAAGCCAAAAGCCAATGTACTGAAACCAACGGATCTTATCACACACACACACACACACACACACACACACACACACACACACACACACACACACCCCTCACCACCACCACCACCCACCAACACAATGAAAGCCCTGAGCCTTACACGGTGACTTAGTTATCTTTCTGCTGTGATAAAGCATCACAGTCGAAAGGAACTTGGGAAGGAAACTGCATCTAATCTTCACAAGTTAACAAGGTAACAAGGCTGGTGTTGAAAGGAGTCAGGGCAGGAACTGAGCAGAGGCTATGGAGGAGCACTGCTTACTGGCTTGCTCCCCCCCGCCTTCTTACACCACGCAGGGCTACCTGCCCAGGTATGCGGCGCTCATCACGGACTGGGCCCTTCCACATCAGTCATCGAGTAAGAAAATGCCCCACAGGCTTGACGAGAGGCAGTCTGGTGGGGGCATTTTCTGAGTTGAGGTTCCCTCATCTCAGATGACTCTAGCCTGTGTATGGTTGACATAAAACTAGCCTGCACACACTGCATATAAATGTGTCTATTTCCTTGGCCAGCACGAATTGCCAATTACTAAATAGGAAAGTTAGGTTTCTGGAGACAAGTTGGTACCTGAGGGAAGTGAACGCAGGTAGGGCTGGGCTGGGGCTCAGTGGTAGAGTCTGACAACTCTATGCAAAGCCCTGGCTGGGACTGCAGACATCAGAATGGCAGAGAGCTTGGAGGGGGCCCATGGGGTTCAGATGTGCACAGCCACATGCAGTGACTCCAGCTCAACACAAAGGGCACAGACTGTGACGTAATGCCTTGCCCTCCCTCATGGATGCAGCCAACAAATGTGGGGCTTGAGAAGACCCAGGGACTTGGTGTAGAGGCTGGTTCTGATGCTTTGATCGGGAATCTGTGTTTACTGACCCTGAAGGTCCTTGCCCCCCGTTGGTTTTTGATGTATCATAAAGATGCCAGTAGCCGATGGCTGAGCACAGAGCAGGACACTGAGTGCGTGGGTAGGACTCGGGGAGAATTGGGTGGGCTTGAAAGAGGAAAGGGACAAAGGAGTGGCAGGAGGTAAAACCACCCAGCCATGGGAGTCTACTGACCACTTGCCCGACTGGGCCTGGGGTAGCAGGGGAAGGTTTAGGAGTGCCCTGTGATTGAGTTAGCCAAGGCATTTTAAGAATAACTGGGGTGTGTGTGTGTGTGTGTGTGTGTGTGTGTGTGTGTGTGTGTGTTTCTATTCTCGGATCCGAGATAGCTCCTGGGCAGGTGTGGGCCTGCTACCAGCCAGGAGCACAAAGTGGTGGTGTAGACAAAACTCCTGCAACAACTTGGGCTGAAAACAAAAAAGGTTAACCATGGCTCCCAAGTTAAAGTTAATAAATGTTCAACGAAATTGTTAAAGAACACACTGTGTTGTCAACTGTATTAATTGCTGACTTTGGTATAACAGTGATCTCATGTGAAAATAATGTGTAGGCCTGGTTGTTCTCGCCACCGTTACTAAGTGTAGATGATAACTAGAAAAAGAAGTGTAGTTTAAAGGTAAATTACTCACAGCTAAAGAAAGAGCTTAGGGTACAAATGTCTTACAAATTCCCTGAGGTTTATAAATTATCTGCAGTTATCTGGGCGGCTGGGTGTGTTTTAATACACATGGTCTGATGGAGGCAGGCCTGTGAGGTCTGATGACCTCAGCCTGCCCCCAGGACCCACAAGATGGAAGGAGAGACCTCCAACTGCAGGCTGTCCTCTGAGCTCTGCAGGAACGCCATAGGCATACACACACCTTACCCCATACAGCACAAAAACTGAGAGACACCAGAGCATTCTCTCTCTGTCCTGCCAGGCATCAGATAGCGAGGGGCAAGCTGCAAGCAAGGACAGGGACGTCACTAAACACAGCTCACCCAGCACCCAGCATAGACGACAGCCTCACTAAACACAGCTCACCCAGCACCCAGCATAGACGACAGCCTCACTAAACACAGCTCACCCAGCACCCCAGCATAGACAAGAGCCTCACTAAACACAACTCACCCAGCACCCCAGCACAGACAACAGCCTCACTAAACACAACTCACCCAGCACCCCAGGATAGACAAGGACCTCACTAAACACAGCTCACCCAGCACCCCAGCATAGACAAGGACCTCACTAAACACAGCTCACCCAGCACCCAGCATAGACAACAGCCTCACTAAACACAGCTCACCCAGCACCCCAGCATAGACAAGGACCTCACTAAACACAG